>CAOLHI010003017.1:0-205010 GCA_948474755.1 Ctenosaura bakeri
TAAGCAGGAGTCAAAAAGAATTGTGCCAATTATATATGCAAATATCCTTGCTCCCCCCACCACACTTTTGCACAGAGTAATGTTTCAGTGAATGATTCTCTGCTTATTCTTGGATGTATTCTATTTAGAAAGTCGATGCTCCCCGTTTCCAGCATGGGGTTCACTCTCTGTGATGGTTCCATTTGATCTTGGCTTTTAGAACTAAGCAGGGACTCCTGCAGAGAAGAAAAGTTATTTTAAATTTCCTCCAAAGCTCATGCCTCTCTAGCTTTTCTTTGAGCAAATTTCCCAGATAAATCTGACTGGTAACATTGTTGTTAAGTTCCAGGTTGGCTCCATTTTGTTTCCTTGGGCACATAACAGCAATTAAGACTTATTGCCTATGACTGCACCTTTATTTTGCTTGTAAAGTTGTTTCCCAGTGTTGCTTTATTGTTTACCTGGTTACTTGTTAGCATTTCATACTGATTTTTTTTAAAAAAAAAAACTGGCTAGTAAACTGGCTTGGGGTTTTCTTAGCCAGAGTATGAGGTTAAATTGTCTGAAGCAAAGAGATGAAAATAAATAAAATAATTTCATACATAATGGTATTTGGACAACATTGGGGATTATATTTTGTGTTCCCTTGGAGAAGAGGAAGGGAAACAGTTTGCATCCCTTATAGATGAGGAACGCCCTGAAGGCACAATTCATTCCCATCCCCATCAAGCAATGAGAGATATGTCCACAGCAAGGGGGGAAAAAGATACAGTAAGTGGAGAAGTTTGTACCAATACTAACTAGGGCAACTAGAAGTTCCCCCTTGAAGGTGTTTGGAATGAACCATAATGAGAATTCCTCTACCAGGTTGGTCCCTTTCATAGCACAGAGATAAGCAATGGGGTATTTATTCAATGCATATTATTTTTATTCTATATTTATCTCATACAAGATACAAGGATTTCCAAGATATTGTATAATTATAAAACTGAAAATAGAGGTTAATTTTGCATCAGATTGCATGGTATTTTGGACCTAACTGTTGCCAGACAGCACATACCTTCATTTTGCATGTCCTCATAATCATCATGGTCCCAAACGTTCCCAGTTGGTCTAGAAATTAACACGCAGAAAGCAAAGGCAAAATACACTCCAAGTTTCCAGCAGCAACTGTTTAGTCAAGAAGAACAAGAAGTGGTCACCATAATTTATGCACTGGCATGTGGCAATCTTCCTTGATATTTCTTAATACAAATCTATTTAACTAAATCTGTATTGAAGTCATGTGTTATGATACAAATGCAGCTTTTAAATTAAAAAAAAATACTAATGAACCCAAAATGTATGTTATATTCATAGGTTATGAGGCCACCAAGATTTTGAGTGATTTTTACAACATGTTCTTTAAAATTGACCTAAGTTATAGAGTAAGAAAACAATTTCTTCAATAAAGTACAACTAAATCCACTCACAGTTATTTATATTTCTAAAACTTCTTCTTCTCTTTATAGAAAAGAAGTTAACAATGGTGCATAGAGAAAGTCAGGTGCCCTAAGCAAACATGTCCCATGCAGTTGAGGATGATTTTTAATGCTGATTTGCCTCCCTCAGGAATATATTTGGAAGCATTTATCAAATATATTGGGCCATCCATGACCAGCTGGAATGTAGATATGAAGACATGTTGTTCAAGAATTAAAGCCCTGAGCAAACTAATAAGCTCATGATGGCCAGAGAGCAGCATCCATTACACAGGTGAACTATTTTTATCACTAACTCTCTTAGACACTTTATATATATTAGCCTCTGCTTGGTCCCAAAACCCTGTGTTAGTTTGTTTATCAAGTTGATATGCCATTTTCCCTGGGTATCTTCATACCCAACAATAGAAAAAAGAACAAAAAGGACAAATTAAAATTAAAAAGATAAAACTGATCAATTTAAAAGGCACTATTTTAAAAAAAAGTCAGATAAAGCATAAATCAAAATCAAAGACAAATAAAAGTGCACCAATAAGGAACAACAGCAGCCACCACCTCAGAAACCCAATTCACCAACAAATTACTGTAAATGTCAACCAGCTAAAAAAATTAATGACGAAGAAAAAAGTCTGTGCCTGACAGCAACATCTTAGCAGAAAGAAATTCCAAAAACCTAGAAGTAGTCATGGTTGCCTGGTTTCATACCTAGTACTTAGTGAATCATGAGAGTGTGCCATTTCCTGACATAACATTCTTTGCAACTAGTGTTTAATTACTGCTTGATGTGTAATGTTACTGTTCAATAGATTTCCTACACCATTTTTGTTTCTATATTTACCCATTAATTAATTATAACGGAATAGCAATTCTGCACATCTGAGAGTGGTTAAATGACAGGTTGCAAACAATGTGTTCTCATCTAATCAGTGTGACTGAGGGATGCAATTCTTTGCTAATTTTATCCTCAGAGTAAGCAATGAGTAATTCCAGCACTTTTCTTCCCATGGTGAGAATACCTTCAAAAACTGTACAACTTCCAAAGTCTATTCACAGTTCAGGAATTATTGGTCTCAAATTTCACACATTTTTTTCTGCACAGAAAATTCTGTAGTTGTGGACTTAATGATGGAAAAAAGGACAGTGTTCACAGAAAGCATCATTTTGTGCATAGAAATAGTATTTTCTGCACAGAAAATGCTAGGTTTTGTGCAGAGATATTCTTAATTCTGCACAGAAAATACTATTTCCTGTATAGAAAATACACAAACAGACACACACTTGGAATCTGCACAGTATGAGTTCTCAAGTGCAAAAATTCTTGTCAGTCTAGACTTTTCATCAGGAATTCTTGACACCCAAGAAGCATGCTTCACCAGTTTTCAAATGTTTGATTTTTTTTTTTCAATGCTTACTATGAGGAATTAAATTGAAGGACAGTAAAACTGGTAGAGTATAATGGTTATAGAAGTTATCAATACCAGTTGTTTGGAGCATCAGGTATGTCAAAAAGATGTCTGTTCTGAAAATTCTGTTTGTGACTGGTAAGATTCTTATGGGAAGCCTACAAATTCTTAGTCATCATAACATCATCCAGATGCTATCTATACTGCCCCAAGTAACATTAAAAGAATGGCCCTTTCCGCACTACACTATTATACTGCTTTTATTCCATTTTCAACATCCTGTGGAATTCTGGAGTTTGTAGTTTACTGAGGCCAAAGAGCTCTCTGGCTGAGAATTCTAAAGGCCCCTCCCTAAACTGCAAACCCCAGGATTCCATAGGGTGTTGAAAATGGAATAATAGCACTATAACAGTGTAGTGCAGAAAGGCCCAATGTCTCATCTGAATGCTAATAAGTTTTGGGTTCAGGAATGTCTGATCTGTGTTGAAGAAAAGGAGAGTGCTCAGGTAAGGACATATTTATTGAATGGAGTGCTTGGAATGTAAGCTGTTGTATGTTACAAAGATAGGAAGACTTTTGCTTACAGGACTCAGAAAGCATTTGGCTGACATTCAGCACAATGAAAGTTACCAATTTCTCAATGTTTACATGTAAGAAGAAAGAAGCCAGAGGGGAACTGAGTTATTTTTGACCCTTGTGACAATCTAAAGTTGTAAAACCTAGATACAAACTTGCCACTTCCGTGAAAGTAAGCTTCAGTCTCTTCGTGAATAGCTCAAAGTACCTTATAAAAATGTAGTTCCCTCCACATGAAGAAAAGCCATGGCAGTAAAGCACTCCATCCTAGGAGCTGAATATAGCTGGCCTGCCAAAGAAGAAGGATTATGGAAGCAATGTTTCTTGATCACTTGAAACTCAACATCATTGTATAGAAAAGTTAAACCATGTTGTGTACAGTGAGGCTTAATTGGGTTTTGGTACAAGTGGTGTTTGGTAACTTTTTCTTCTTGTGATTCATTTAAGAATACTTATCTGTGCTATGTCGGAGTGAAAATGGTGTTTGATACTGAAGTGTGACATATTCTGTATATTCACATAGAATATTTTCATAAAAAGTGACTCAATATTGGTTATGTGTATGGAAATATTTTATGTTATATAAAGCCTTTTTATATTTTATATAAAATCTTTTAAAATTAAGTATACAAATTGGTGGTCAAAATTCTTCTTTTCTTTTCTTTTCTTTTCTTTTCTGGAGTACTATAAGTGTGTTTTTCACATCCCCTATATTTAGATTCAATTAAAAAAAAAAGTAACCTTTTCCAAGTTCTGGACTCCTACATGTTAAAAAAAAAAAAGTTTTTTTGTTTTCAGTATGAACAGAATTCAATCATGTTTGCCCCCCCCCATAGTCTATTGTTGCATAACTTCAATAGATACAGATGTATTACTTCAATAAAAGTAGGTTTCCATTTCTCTGGTAGTTTCATGGGGTATTTAGAATTCTCTGCTAGAGCGCTCTTGTGCCCCACCAAAGTACAAACTCCAGGATTCTGTAGGATGTAGACATGGTAGTGTCAAAGTGGCATCAAAGTGGTATCAATGGGCAGTATGAACGAGATCTTGTGTACAGCTTGTTGTTATTGTTGTGGTCCTTCAAGTCATTTCCAACTTATGGTGACCCTAAGCTGAACCCATTATGGAGTTGTATGGTGACACATTCATGGTCATCCATGTCTGAGCAGGAAATTGAACTGTGGTCTCCAGGGTCATGGTCCAATTCTGAAACCACAACATCACACTGTCGCTTTACACCATGCTGGCTATTTGTACAGCTTAAAGTTCCTAAAATAATAAAACAAGTAGCTTCGACCATTCTAGTTTGTTGAGTGCATAAATTCAAATAATTGTAAGTGTCATTATATTTTCAAAGAGTTTCTTGAAATGCAAGTGAAACAAATGGTTGAGATTATTTTAAGACAGTTTTTCTTTTAATATATGTGATCTGTAAATGTATGTGATCTGTAGGCCATACAGTAGGGAGAAAATGATTCTATATAGTTGGTGAACAGTTAATTTCTAATTTAATATTAATGCAATTAATGTTGCATTGTGCTATGCTAGCAGGTTGTTTTTTGTTTTTTAAGGAAACAAATTATGAAAACTAGTAGCTCTCCTCTGTCAAGCAAGCCTGGTATGAAAAACTACTAAATTAATCATCCAGCACTTTAATATTAAAAATATCTGAAAAAGCACTGAAGTAGCTGGTTTACTTTAAACTTTCCAAGTATATGAAATTCTTCCTGTACAAACTTACCTGATGAGAAGTTACTGTGAGTCTACAAAATATGGATCTCTTTTAATAGAGAATCTGGGAGGTAGGAATAGGGAGGAAATTTATCATATGAACCAAACTAATTTGCAGTTTGTGAACTAATAACCAAACCAGAATGCAATTATTCTTCAATTTGTGCACTTATCAGATCTACAAGCAAAAAAAAAGAAAGAAAGAAAGAAAAAAGAAAAAAAGAACAAAAAGAACAAAAGTTGTATATTTTAGGTTATCATAGAATCATAGAAGCACAGAGCTGGAAGAGACCACAGGAGCTATAGCATCTAACCCCCTAGCATGCAGGGATACAAAATCCAAGCACTCCCAGAGAGTGTCATCCAGCTTCTCTTTAAAAACCTCTGAAGAAGGCACCACACTCCAAGGCAGCATATTTCACTATTGAAATGCTCCTACCCGAAAGAGAATCAGCAAACTGCTCTTATTATTAGGAAGGGGGAGTTTGTATATCAAAATGCACACATTAGGGAAAAAATGTATACTATATATTAGATACTTCTAAAAAGATATATACTTCAGCAAATGCATAGAGAAATGTACACAATGAAAACATATGTTACATGCATTACCTTGCATATAAATATTTTATGAAGATTTTCAAAGAACTGGAAATTGAAGAAGTGGGTTGGAATGAACTTGTGCTTAGGTGAATGTGAAAGAAAGTGAAACTCTTGAAGTTGTTCTCCATCCCTACTGAGAAGTGTTTGTGTCAGATGTGTGGGACTTGGCTCTTACTTTTCTTCATTGTTTCTTTATAGTTTGTTTACTTCATTGTTTCTTCATATTGAGAACAACAGGATAGGTTTCCTGTACCTTTAGTAGTTATGCAGAACAGGGAATTTCAGCTGGTATTGCTTCTCTTGCAAGCTTCACCTGCTGAGGCCCCCTCTTCCACATAACCATAAAAGGAGCTGTATTTTACCTGGGGACCCTTACTGGCAGTGTATCCTAGACCATGCCCAACACTTCCCTGTGACTGTGTATTTTGCTCTTGGTTAGGACTAACAGCACTACCTACTCCATCAGCTCTCTATCATAATATAGATCCTTCCTTAAACATTACTTCTCCCCCATTATTCTCTCCCAATGGAGGCCTTTTCTGCACTCCACCTCCAACATGCAATGGTCAGAGGATTGCGATGGGATCACAACAAAGGTTTGGGGTGACATTGTCATGAACCTGTGGCCACCTGTCCTAATTGTGGATTAAATCATTGATGGATTTATCCTGTCAATGACACATGATTGCACAGTCCTCCTGCTTCTTGCTTGCACTTACCTGTTGTGCAGAATGGAAGGAAGCACAATGATTGTGCTTCGTCCCACAGCGCAGCCTGGGAAACTGATGGGCTGCACTTAGGAAGGAGGGGTGGACCTACTATGCATCCTTTCATTCAGTAGGCAGCTGGTGCAGCAAGGAGCACTTCTCTCATGCTCCTCTTCTGGGACACGCTTTCCCTGGATTCCAACACAATGGCGTCGAGACCAAGTAAGGTACGGAAAGGGCCCTAGTCTGCATTCCATCTGTTGATAGAATCCTCATATTAAAATGAGTTTTAGGTGAGATTCTACAAGTGGCCATAGTGGCAGAGTAGACAGCAGTGTTCTGAAACCCTTGGAAAAATGTGTGTCTGTGTTTTAAGAAAGCCACAAAACATATCTCACAACTGCTGTAGAATCTGCTTTGCATTTTGCATTTGCATGAAACCTCTTAACGTTTATAAATGAGAAAAATGAAATTATGGTTACTTATCTTTAGGGTATAGAAAGTCTTTGAAGTGTTATCTTGTCCATTATGATTTTATTTCTTTCTCATGAAGATCTAAGAAATGAAACGGCTTATTTGACCAAATATTTTTTTCTTTTTTTGAACTTCTGATATACGTGTAGATCCCAAATTAATTGTGAATCACAAGAGGAAAATATCTCTAAGTACTTCCACCCTTTGGGAACTGAACATTCACTGTGTTTGCTTTCTTAACAAGTCATCTGCTTTTGAAACAGTGAGTGTTCTGAGTTCAATAAAAAAAAATCAGAATACAGCAACAATAATCAGACTCTTCAGCACATCCCAACATACTGCAATTGAATGGTTCTCCACTCAACAGGAGGGGAAAGCCATATCTCTTGTTATGAAAGCTCTTTTGGCTACTGTTTTGATATATAAAGCATTATATTAGGTCAACTGAAGAAATACCACTCTTACATGAGCCTGACTAGGTTTTAATATCATTATGGGATCATTATGGGGGCATCTTCTCCCTATGCCACTGCCTACTTCAGGTTGCGGAGCTCCCTTCCAATAGAACTCAAATTGTCACCTTCCCTGTTGTCCTTCCACTGGCAATTAAAAGCCCTGTTATGCAGCCTCACTTTTGGCAATTAATTGGGTACTAAGGAAAGGGTTTTTGCTGAGATTAAGGGTTGTTGTTTTTTGTACTTTTACCCCTTCAGAATTATTTTAAATTCTTTTCTTTTTTTAAAATCTTGTTCTAATTCAGTCCTTTCCTGCAGGATGCTGTCCTTCCCTCATAGAGATGGAAGAAGGATGAGACGGTGACAACAGTTGCGCATGACATCGTTGAGGTCCCATCCTTCTCTGATCCTCAGGTAGCACAATCACAGAGTAAATCTTTGATGGGTTTTCCCCATCAATGACCCACAATTGCACCACTATTGCAGATTTACCTTGTCCGCAGAGGGTCTAGAAGTGTAAAGGCTGCACTTCCTGCCCCAGCGCAGCCTAAAAAAAGTACCCAGCTGTGCTGAGGAAGAAAAAGGTGGGGCCATCATGCTTCCTTCATTTGTGGAGGCAGCCTGTGTGGAGGAGAGCTCTCCTTTCACACTCTCCTCCCAGCAGAGCTGCTGCTGGGATCCCCATGGGAAGACTTTGGAAGAAGGTAGGATGCAGGAAGGGCCTCAGTGTTGCTTTTTCTTTTTTAACATGACAATCACTTTAATTGTATTTCAATAACAAACTACTGTGTTTTTAGCTGTTTCTGTTTTTCCATTATGTTGTGAGTTGCCTTGGGGCCAAAATTTGAATGCTATGTTTCAAAATTAATTGATGAATGTTAGTTAGAACTGGGGAAAATAATTTGTTGTTGTCTGTGTTGAGAAGTATGTTAATTAATTTGTTAATTGAATTATTAGCATTTTAAAGAAACCATGCGATTCACAGAGAATGAAATGTTTGAGTGTCATCTTTGGCCACTAGTGGTATATTTTCTTATGAACTCCTTAAGAAAAAGTCTTGTTGTATTTTTAAACTTGCCTTTCCTAGACTGGCACTTTTAAGATACATTGAACTGCAGATCCTACAATCTCATAGATAGCTGCAGATGGCAGAATTTCTAGTGCAATAGAGCTGGAAATTGAGTTGAGGGAAGGCTGTCCTAAAGCTTCAGATTTAACAGCCATTGTTCTGTTTCAATCTGCTTCTTACCCCACCCCCATGAACATGAATTTAAAGTTCACTCAGCATTTCAAACACCATAGACTGTTTGTCAGGATTGAGAAAGGTGAATTAGAATGATATATTCTGCATAGGTAAAGAACGCTGATTCTCTAAATTCCTGAAGTGCAGCAATAAGTAGCTACAGAGATCAGTCTGAAAATCAAGAATGAAGAAATTCCTAATCAGAAATATTTTCAGTGTCTCTGAGTATCTGTAGATCATTTTTTCTTCACTACTGGATAACCGATTCCTCTTCTTCCCTGGTTTATCTGCACAGATAAATACTAAAGCACACATTTTGCATACAAGGGCCAGGGATCCCAAGTTCATGCTTTTGTGATGCCCCGGCGATGACTAATGAGGCAAAATCTTTTATTCATTGGATCAGAGGCATAGTGAGCATGGTCAACTTACCCATGTTTCACGAGAGGAAGGAGGGAATGCCTTAGCATATCTCAAGTTAAATTTAAGTAGGTTTTTCTTAAATAAAATTTACTCTGCAGTATTTAAAAAAAAATATGTATGAGATGATGGTACTTAATTCCAGAAAAGTTGTCAAATATGTTTAAGAATGTTTCAAATCACAGCTGGGACAGTCAGGATAAAGAAACATTGTTTTTGATATGGACTTGAAAGAAAATGAAGAGTTATTGGTCTAAGATTTATATGTTGATTAAAAAATAATAAAGGTAGATTTTGCAATGTCCCCAGACATGCATATGTTGGGGATTATTGTAAATAATTGAACAGAAAATATAGATTACATAGCAGTTGCAATGCATTACCCAGGTAAGAAGAAATTCTTGGGCCCAGCTATGAGTACTCCTATTCAAAAACCAAGTGTTCGTTGTTCCCACTCTTAGGCTGTTCTCCAAATAATCTGCTGAATGATGATCTCCAGTATCACATGGCTGATTTTCCCCTCTCCAATCAGTGTTGATGACTGAATGAGCCTTACTGTGTCAGGTTGCAAGTACAGGACCAAAGAGAAACTGCCATATTGCCATTCTGTGTGTAGTCTGCTGACTTCACTATGTCTATAAGCAAACTACTTTTGGCTTCTCATTCCACACACTTTTAAAACATGTTTAATTATTTAAAACATGAAAATGGAAGTGGAGGAAATCATATGATTTAACAGAGCATTGGCCCAAAGTATTTTGCCATCTAAAATGAAGGAAACTACCCTCCCCTCCATGTACAAAAGCCAACTGAAATGCTGGTTGAATTTTATTTCAGCACTGGAAATCAGACATCACACCTGTGGAAGCTAAACTGGCTTAGGGCTGCATGGCCTACCAAAGTCCCTCTTTTAATACCTCACCACCTTTCACCCTTCTCACTTTGCCTCCAGGCATGTTCAGACCTGACTAAACATTATTATTGAAAAGAATGATTCTAGGATATGATCTTTGATTATTTTGCATCCTGACCAGACTCTCCAGGAGCACATTCTCCTCTCATTCTCCCATCCAAATAACTGCTATCAGTAGCTTCTGTGGTAGTAATAGTTGCCACCCAGAGATAATGCCCCCATTTTTGGCATTTAATTTCCGACATTACGAAAATACAATGGAAACCAGAATAGGACTATAAACATGTGGTGGCATTCAGAATGCCAGAAGCAATTATGATCAGATGCAAAGAGTGAGATTAAAAAGAAAAGAAAAGTCCGATGTCCCTTCTGTTTGTCAAGTGGCAATTACAGATGAACACTTGACAATAAGCAAATGGAAAAGTGCTGGGGACCTGTGGCTATGCATTGTACAAATGATCAATACTGCAGAGAAATAGTCTCCTTAAAAATGAATGAATGAATGAATGAATGAATGAATGAATGAATAAAACTGTTTTCCAAGTTATCTTCTATGGGCTCCAGCAGCCAATTACTCTCTTCTCTGACCTAAATGGTTGCATTTCAGGATTTGGTCTTTTGTCATCCAGGCATGACCATGGGATGTAAATAATATCATATAGCCCTTTGGAAGCTGTAAAATTATTATTTTGAAATTGGCAGAAAGAGAAGCGTGAGTTAAACTGAGATAGGAGCAGCAATGTGCTTGTCTGTTCTTTTTTTAATTAACCTTTGATTGGCAAGGGTTATCCTCCTTTAATGAAACCTGCACCAATCAGGAGTTTTCATATTGAAACAATATTACGTGTACAATTCTGCACAATATTATCTAAGATAAACTACTGATCATTAAAAAGAAAATGGTTTACTGAATAACTTATTCAGAAAGTGAACACTGCAGAAGTGAGAATGGGCTTATTAACTAAGATTTTTTTAAAAATATGCCTTTAAAAACTGTTTTTATCTCAATGTTTTACAAATAAAGTGCCAAAATTATCAAAGGACAAAAGCAATGCAAAATGTGTATTATTTATTTTTTTAATATTTCTATATTGCCAATAATAATCAAAACAATGAAAGCAATAATAACTTCAGAAAAGCAAGAATAAAACATTAGTACAGCAATACGACTACTATTACTATTGATATTTTATGTACTTACATCCCACTGTTTCCCCTAGGCCTGGGACTCAAGGTGGCTTACAAAAGTTAAAACAGATACTACTTAGAAACTATTTAAAAGGGAAATTAAAACAATGTGTCTTAACACATTTTCTAAATGCGCTGAGAGCACTGATGCAAACTCTGACAGTGTTTTGGAAATTTGATGTAACATTAGAATCATTCCTATAGATGGGAAATTTATCTTCATGATCACTGAACAGATAGATAGATTGGTTAGGGTTTATAATTCTTTACTGTGAGGCGTAGGCCCTAAATACCCTAAAGGCTGATCTTGAAAGCTACACAGGGTCAGCCCTGGTTAGTTCTTGGATAGGAAACTGCCACTGATTACCAAGTGCTGTAGGTGTTACCCTAAGAGGTAGGGAAATTTAGGGTGAACCATAGCTCAAAGGAAGCCTGCAAGAGGAGGGTAATGGCAGGATATTTTCACCTGCATATACCAGTACTAACTGTAGAGAGGACTCCAATTAAAGTTAAACAAAGTCTTTTATTTGAATTGACAAACATATGAGAAATCAGACACTCATAAGAAACATACAAGGCCATCAGAAAGTGAGGCAAAAATGGTTGGATACAGAGAAATTAAGAGTAGAAAGGGTGATAGTTACCAGTCATGAAGAAGGTCAAAACAGAGGGTAGCACAAAGGAACAACAGTCTGGGGCATGCTATGTACTATGAAAAGGAGAGAAGAAAGACAAGCAACTTAATGATGAAACACAATTTGAAAAGACCATACTTCAGTGAGATGAACTCTATGAGGACACTTCAGCTCAGGAGTCATTATCCAAGTTGTTTCATGCAGATCAGTTGGCCTTTTGAGCACTATGATGATGGAGTCACTCTAGCTTATCCAGGAGTCCTTTCACATTGTACAATTATAGGACTACAATTCCACCTTACTTACTGTGGCATCATCTTATGGGGTCTGAAGTTGGGAGGAATATTTAGAAATCTCAGCCAGGGAGCTGAAGTGCCCCTATAGAATACAAGCCCCCCACATACAAGCTTATGTGAAGATAACATAAGCCTCTTTATGTTATTTTCACAGCAGCCCTTAGTCAGGCGGAGATTGACAAGGTTAATATCACTCACTGAATTTCATGGTTCAGTGGGGACTCGATCTCCCAGACTTATGTTCTATCCCATACTAGATCTCTTGAATCAGTAGGCTCAATTCCTATCATAAACTCAATTATTTCAATTTAAAGTCTGTTTTAATTGCACATGGGTTGACACAAAACAATACAAACCTGATTTGGATGGACCCACTTGATAAGTATGTCTACCTTAAATGGAAATATGTACAACCATGTACAGAATCCTTCCCAAAACAACAATTATTAATCTGGTCAGAATTTGTACCTTTGTAAGTAAAGCTGAACTAGTAACATGGATGGCAGACTCATGGTTACAAGTAAAACAAACTGAAGAATTTATTGGTATAAAGAGAATACTAAAAGAAAAATATTATGACTTTAAAGGTCTACATAAAACCATAAAGACAAGATCATCAAATCAATCCAATATAACCATAATCTAGTATGGACTAGTATGGCAACCATCATGATTTAAATTTCTTACTGCTGTCTTAATCTCCCAAAATTATTGGCTTGTTTCTGAGAGATGACTACATATCATTCTTGTCTTTTACCAACGAATGCTGCATGTTATTGTAAACTTTCCCGAAATCCTTGAATATAAATCAATCCCTCAATCTGTCTTTGCTGAGTCACTTGAATGGCCTCATCTTCTCGGGGAGGGGGTGGTCATTTGCCATATGAAAGCTCCCCAGTGTACCCAAATGAAAAGATCCCATATGCTAGTTACAACCTCAACTCATATGCAGTTGTACACCAGTTCCCATTCCTAAACTATGAATGTTTTAGGAAGTCATTTCTTAAAGAATCATCACACTTAAGTTACAGTCATTTGCAGTCCTTTAACTGCTGTCTTCCAAGGCTCTGTTATGCAGTTGCCTAAATAGATGTACATGCAAAAGAACAAGTGCTTCCCACAGTTTCATGGCCAAGAATATTTAACGCAGAAATGTATATTCACTGGAAAGTGTCCTCGAAAACCACTTTGACAAGTCATATTTTTGCCAAAATAGTCCAAAGGTTCACATAAATTCAAATTGCCATTTCCTCAGGACTCCCCCTCCCTTTTCATCTTTTCTTTATTCTCCCTCCTCTCTTTAATCTTTTAGTTAGGTGATAACACTAAAGGGAGCAAAGAAGGGGAGGGAGAGAGGCTGAATTTCACAAAACCATCATGAAGCTGTCTCTTCTTTCCCAGGAGAGGAAGAGATGACATCCTAATTTTTTCAAGCTGAAAGCACATGTTAAATGTGTAGAATGCAGAAGAGATTCACTTTTTTCCCCCATTTAATTCACTATAAAGTATGTAGGGGCATGATCCAGATCAGCTCCACCATTAATGGCTAAGGAATTTGCCATTTTCCCCAACTATCCTTACAGGGAATAGTAAACAGGGTCATACAAAGACGCAGACTTAAGATTGGTGGAGGTGAAGGGCTTTTTCGATGCTTTTTCTTTAGTCCCTGTGTGGCAAAGAGGACTGAATTTAAGAAGGAAATCCACTAAGGGGCTTGTGAAGTGGGCCAATCTGAAACAAACACGAGCACCCTTATTTTGAAGTAAAATAAAAATTAAATTTCAATTGCACCATACATAGTGAATGTAATGTTTGAGTAAGCCTTGAACAATTTCTACAATCTTAGATGAAATTTCTGTGAAGATTAGGGTTTGCAGATTTCAATTCACTTTAGCTGCTATTCTCTATTCAGAGAGTAAGACTCATGGAACACAATGAAATTTCCAACTGTAGAACATTGCACTTACTGTAACCATAGTGGTGATGGCCATTTTGCTTACGCTTCTTCAAACCAGAAGAGAAATCCTCTCTATAACAGTTCCTCATGTCTATAATCAGTTAGGTCAGGAAGAAGATTTATTTATAAAGGTTCCATGCTATTTGCCCATAATCCTCCTTTTTGTACCAACTGCTTCTATGCAAGCTTTCTCAGCATGCAGGTTTCATATGAATTCTTCTGTGCCCTGGAAGGAGAAGGTTTTTCTTTTCCTTTCTGTATGCAATCAGAATATTTCTTTCTAATTACCTACTTTTGTCTCAGATTGAGACCTCTGGCTCTTTTCCTATCCTTATGATTCCACAGCAAATGTTTTGCCTTGGAAAGGTGAAAAGACCTGAATCTTCTAACCCTCTTAAACACTGCATCTCATACATCACATCACAAAGTAGTGGTGACTCCTGGTGTTGGGCAGGATACCCTCAATGAACCTTAACCCTCACCATCACTGTCATCTTCTGGTATTGCTTCATACATGCTCTCCCATCATTTTCATTACTGGACATCTGCTTGTAAAAGTTCTTTGGCAGGTGGTCAACCATGCCAAACCTTGATACTGACTCTGCCACAAAGCCTTATATCTAGGATTTATATCTGCTGTCCACACTGTCTAAATACCATACTGTTGTGGGTCTGCAACCCATAACATATGTTGTGGTAAATTATCCTTTTCCTCTTTAAAATATTTTCTAAATTGAGGTCATAGACTGAGAAATTAAATATTATATTCTACATTTGTTATTGCTATTTGTTATCAAGTCCACTGTGATGGATGGTCTCCCTATGAATGAGATATCTCACAAGAGCTCTGGATTTCAACTGCCCTGCTCAGGCTATGCAAACTCAGGCTCATGGCTTTCTTGATTGAATCAATCCACCTGTAGCATCCTAAATTATATGCTTTTATATTCCCATTCTACACACATTTATTTCAAATTTACCCCCAAAACCATTTGAAACCTCTGGGAAACTGTTGTATGACCAAGTCTGTGAGAATAATGTCTGTTACATTCCCCCTCACCTTAGAATTACTCTGGAACTTCCCTACTGTTGCCCATGAAAAGGTCTTAGTATCTACAGGACTAAATGATTTTGCCAGTATGCAATTCACAGAATGTAAGTACTCAGAGGGAGTATCTTCTATAAAGCTGCAGTATCTAGTGGGAAGGTCTTGAACTAAAATGTGAGGGGAGATCTCCCTCTTAACTTTATCTTGTCTCCACTTTTTCCTACTTTGATTTTCTTCTCTCAGCGTGTTTTCTAAGTAAAACAGAAGGCTGAGTTATAATTAATCACAGCAAGTTCCTGGCTTGTTTGCATAGTATTAAATTGTTTGGAGTAATCATACCCAGCTTAATTCCCACAGGATACAGTCACTGCAGGAGCAATCTTCTCTGGCTTATTTCCCATATTGTAAGCACGCTCCAATTCCTAGTCATAAGGAAGGAAATACTCCCTAGGACTTTTAAAGCATTACAAATCATATACCATCAACCTCCACTCAGACTCTACTTATAAAGGGAGCATAACTGAACAACATGGTACAGTCATAATAGGTTCAGGATTGCCCTGATTTCTGAAGCAAGCTCCAAGTGCTCCACCTATCTTCTGCCCCCCAAATTTAAATAATCGCCTTCTATTCCTGCTAGCACTGAGATCTTCCAGGCCTGCCTCTTAAAGAAGATGTATGCACATCACGAACATTTTAAGAAGCCCTGCCAACAATAGATCCCATCGTTATCAGAGCATGTGGTGTTTCATTTAATGCTTCACAAAGAGTAAGATTCTTCTTTCTTCCTGGCACAGCCTGTTCCCCACATTGCTATGTAAGGCCTTGCATATGCTCATCTAAGTCCACAATTCTCTGACTTTCATTTTCTCCACCTGGTCTTCCAGCTGTTTACAATAAATATCTATGCATTCTATTTCTTCTCTTAGCACCATGCTTTCTATAACTAAGCCCAACTTCTGCATCATTCTTGCTCTTCTTTGTCATATAAACATTCCTTTTAAATACTACTACTACTACTAATAATAATAATAATAATGCTCTGACATAAATTTATTCATTTTTATTTACTAATGTTAATTTTGCCTCATTTTTTCCCTCTGTTAACTGTGTCAAACAAAGCAAACACTTTTTAACCATATGCAAACATTCTACTCTTCTGCTTACCAAAACTGGTGATATTACATAGATTCCAGCCTTCACAGATGGAAACTGGGATGAACGTAGCCAAGCAACAACACAGTATGAGCAATGGCAAAAATTACCAATAAGGAAGAGCACACAGGCTGGCAGAGGCCACAGCATTTTACTTTTGCCTAAAAGTCCTGGGAAGGGCAAAATGCTGGTCCTCCTCTCCTTTCCCTCCTGCTGAGTTACTTAACACCAAACTATTTTTGTACTTTGACCTCAGTTTGCAGCAACTGAAGTAAGCTGAGCACAAAGGAAGAAAGTGGGAGAAAGAGAGAGAAACCAGGACATCTTAGAAACAACTGAAAATAGTGGGGTGACAGATGATTAATTGGGACTGTCACTGCTAGATTGAGGCAATTGGAGGATATGGTATTGTTACAGATATTCTTTTGCAAGTCCACTCACACAATATTCTGAACATTGGATATGAAGCTGGGATTAGATCATGTTTTCTCACAGATTCATAATGCTTCCAATTTAATTACCCTTTGCAAGTTAGTAGAACTTCCTTACCTCTTCAATGGGTTCTAAGTGTACACACACTGCTTTATTCAACTGATCATAGTGTCCTTGTCCTGAGATAAGTCAAGCATTCTGTTTTATTTTTGTTTGCAAGTTTGCTCACTTTGCTTTCTGGTGCACGGTTTTGAAAAAAGAAAAGAATTAGAAGGAAGGAGAAGTTCAGAAACTAAGGGAAGTCATTGAGCCTTTCTCCCAAATTTGAACCCAGTTTGTGAACTCTTAATAAGTCCTGCCAAAGTGAAATAAACTCAAGGCTAGAATTAAAGAAGTTGGGAGTCCTGCCCAAATATAACACCAGTTCCCATTAAGTGCATGGATTGGATCACTGTTGCTCCCCTCTGCTAGAGGTTACCTTTCTTTGTCAATTCACACATAAAATCCTATAAAGTTCTGTAGGAAAGGTGAACTGGGGATAAGGATCACAGATATAAGATTAAGTCTGTGGGAAATGAATTAGAGTCAATGTTTAGTACTGAGACAGTAGACATTATAACAGAAATTTCACCCAAGCAATTCACTGTGATAACTGCATTAAGGAACATTGTGGAAATGTATAAAGGGTTATATAACAATTTAAATAATCATTATAATAATGATATAAAGATGCTAAATGAGTAAGACATTAGTTAAATAATAGTTGGGTATCCAAATGGGTATCCATTCCTGGTTTCCAATGGAAACAAATGGACATATGCTATTTAATCAGTGAACCAAGAGCATACATTCATTATTAGAAGCTACTGAAAATACTGACTATAGAAAACAAATTTCACTAAACTGAACACAAACATGGGCACCCATGTTTTTATAAAACACCAGTCTTTCTGGAAAAACTTAACTCTCTCTCTCTCTCTCTCTCTTCCTGTGTACTTTGTATGCTCATGTGACAAGGCTTAATTCATAAGCAAAGTGCTGAGGTCAAAAGTTACAACTCCCCAATCTACATGCCATTTGCTCTAGAAACCCTGCAACTTAATATTTAAGGCCATGGGTGTTTACTGGAAACAGGGCAAGAGGGTAGTGTCGGTACCCAGAATGCTTGCTCTTCAAACAGAGGTGTGCAAATTCTGGGGTCCAGGAAATTTCCTTCACCACAGCTGCACCGTCCCCACAAACAGCTGGAAATGGCTCTTAAAAATAAATGCTTCCATTTCTGTAAAATTACTTCAGGGAGGAACAAAGGATTCTGTGTGTGTGTGTGTGTGTGTGTGTGTACACCTTGTTCTAATGGAGAATATCTACTCCTGGATGCTTGGGGAACCACAGCCTGCAAAAATGAGTGAAGAGTGCATAACACTGTGAGTCTTTTCCCAACGTAAAGGGCCAATAGAAACCCTATTAGTGGTTATTCAATTTGGTATTGAAATCTCATTGCTCCAGAACAGAAACTGGCACAAATTAAATGCACATATTCTGGAAAAAAAATGGGATGCAGTACGTGCATGTGCGTGTGACAGAGGGCACTCAGTTTCAATTATAAAGTCTTTGGGCTTTTAAAAATGTGGTAGAGAAGAAAAAAAAGAAAAAACCTTTTCAGAAAAACAAAGCATTGCTCTTTCTACCATACAATTTTTCAGTCCTATCTACTCCTAGATATATATATATATATGGTCTTCATCTGCTGACATCAGAGGCTTCAGTGTACTTAGTTTTTGTGTAGCACACAGCTCCATTAATGCAGGGGTTGGAATCATGTAGCCCTCAAATGTTGCTTGTCTACAACACCCAGCATTCTTTGCTACTGTCACTTTCACCATAAGCCAAATGTCAGGACTATATGTAGCAGAGGAGCTTCTACTCACAAGCTATTGGGAGAATGGACAGTGAGACATAATTTCTTGAAAAATGCCTTGAAAATGAAGCAACCTATGCAACCAGTGCCAGAAACCTTCTGCAGCCCATCTAGATGAAAAACAGCCTGATAATATCCTCATTACAGTAGAGTCCCAGTTATCCGACACAAACGGGCGGCTGCAGCATCGGATAACTGAAAAGGTCGGATTACCCGGACTCCCGTGGCGGCTGCCATTTTGGGGGCATGTCGGGGGCGTGTCGGGGCAGGCCTGGGTGGGCCTGGGGGCGTGTCGGGGCATGTCTGGGGGTGCGGATATGCCCACAGCCACGCCCCCAGGCCGTCGCGACGCCGGTTAATCCAGAGTGTCAGATTACCGAGTGTCGGATAACTGGGACTCTACTGTATTCAGTTGTATAATATTGAGTTCATAGTTACTAATCCAGTGTCAACAGGTTCAGAATCTTTTCATCATTTTGGAACTGAGCCCAGATGGACTCTGGAACTTTACACTCTATATACATGGTCAAAATCTTCTTAGAGGAATGTGACCAATTTGCACGTCTTTCCATTGTTGTGAAAGTCTCCCTCAAATGTTTCATATCAGCACTTTTTAAAACCCAAATGTAATATGTTATAGTTTCACTATCTGATGTGGTTCCTGACAATTTCTTTTGAGTCTCTTATTCAGCACAACGTTTTTCTCTTTCTTATTATTAATTCATACTCCAGGGCCTTACACCGATTGCCATTTTCCACCTGCAAAAATTACAAGAAGCGTACACACAGCTTTTCCGCTGCCATCAGACATTTTAGACCATCATGGATGCTATGGTATTTGTTGAATTCTGTTCCTTCGATCTAGTGATATCTTTTTGGATACAGAAAGAGGAAAAAGAAATCCTACAGGAATATAGAATATTGGTAATATGTCCAGTATTTATTTATAAATATGTGTGGAGGCTGAAGTACTCTGAGGGCACCAGATTCTGTCTGCTTTTGGAAACTAAGTAAAGTCAGCTTTGGTTAGTACTTGGATGGGTAACACAAGGATCTATAGGTTATATTTTCAAAGGAAAGCAATGTCAAAACATATTTGACTACTGCTGGCCTAAGAAAGCCCTATGAAATCCTTCAAATTGCTTTAAATTGACAAGGGACTTGAAGGCATGTGTGCACCTGTGCACATACACACAAGTAGAGAGAACAGTCTATTTTCCTTTCTTCCACTTTTTTTTTAAAAAAATAACCTTATTTCTGTTGAACTATGAAGAAATTTAAACATGTAAGTAACAAACTGAAAACATTTTCAACCATATGCGCCAGCCAAACTTAATTGGTATAGTTATGGCTAGCGTTGCAAGGGCCATATGCCTTCTGTGTAACTGTTAAGGATGAGAAACCTGCCAAGGAAAAAGATGGCCACCTCAGTTTGGTACGGCAAATACAGTTGAACACCCAGAGATTCAAACACCTTTTTAAAAACTTTCAAACTTTTAAAAGGTAAGTATACATAGCCTTCTACCGAGATGGCCAAATCTGCCAATTTCAGTTTCAATCATATCAGACTTTTTTTAAAAAAAATCCGCAAGTCGCTTTCATCAAATCTATGAAGAGATTTATTAATTTTTAAAAGTTCCTATCAAAGAGTGAGCCAAGCAAACTTCTCTTCTGTTTGCAAATTATAAGTTGATCACAAGAGACATGTTAAGCAACCAAAGTGCTAGTCTTTAAACCAGCATCAGTTGTACCCTTTGAGGACCACTGAAAAAAACTCAGCCTTTTGTAAGACTTCCCAACTTTCAACTGTTTCCCTTTGAGCTGCACCCCAGCAGGCAGAAAGTGCAGTTAGCCCACACCAACCATCAAAAGCACTAACAAACACATTCAACTTGCAAGGTATGCCTTGAGAGAAGGCTGTTTCACATATCCAAACTAGAATGGCTGCAACAATATCTATATCCGAATGAGCAAATGTTGTGTTATAGCTATGACATTTCTAACCTCTGTAGAGAAGGGGAAAAAACCCAGCTGTGTGTCCTCTCCAAACAAAACGCTTCTACAATTCTTCAAGGGCAAAAGGACAAGGATGAGGTTTGTACTGTATCTACACAATCCAGAGATGTCAAGCTGAACTATCAGGAAGAATATTTAGTCAATGACAATTTTCCCCAGGCATCTGGTAATACTGCCTGAGATTTTTTTTTTTTTTTAATAGAGATAATCCATCAGTTAGCACAGATTTGTTTTTTAATTGGCCTGGCCCACACCTGGCACATCCCAATTCCCTGTCCTCAGAAGCAGAGAGAATGAAGGTAAGTATCTGGAGGGAGAGAGAATTTAATCTTAAAGTGCTCCAGGATGGACTTGCTCAGAAACAATTAATATTGAAAAGACAAGAATAATATGCAGTGGCATGAAGTGATGAGGAAGGGGACTAGAAGCTGGAGAACAGCTAATAAAGAGGATTAATTAGCCAGAGCATAAAGATCAGCAAAGGACCCATTCCACTGATCGCTGATGTCAGTGAAAAAAATCCCATTGGCTTTGCTGTGTTTCGGATTGGGCATGTTGGTAGGAGATTTTGTGTGCATGTTCCCAAGAAAGGCAAAAAGACCAACAAGAAAATGTTCTTTCCTGAAGAAGCTCCAGTGATATACGTGGCTGAAAAATGGTAAACAGGTGCACAGGGCACCTAGAGGGTAACACCATTCAGCTGCTTGACAAGCCAGCAAGATAGCAATGTCAGCTACACAGCAGGTGTGCGGGGAATCTGGAAGCTGTAATGTCTTGCTTCATTATCTGACCTTAATTGTGCCTCTCAACACTTTTAAGTCTCACTTCATTGAAAGAATGACATCCAGAGCTATGCTATACATCCTTGATATTATGTATTGATAGGTTGGTTAGAGTTCCATAAACTCTGCAAAAAAAAAAAAAAACCCTGATAGTTATGGAGAAAATTGGATGCCTAAAAATCAAAACAGATTTCTAGACTGAAAGAAAAATGTGCCAATTGTATCTGACAAAAGCTCCGTAAACTAAAGCTTGTGGCTATTTTCCCTTCATCTTGGTTTTCACTGACAAGCTATGGCCTGAAACAGGAAGACCACTTCACCTCCCATCAGTGGAGGAAGCCTTTTGCACTGACCTACAAGTTAGCCCTAATTAGGGATCTGCCTCTCAATTTTCTCTTATTCCATTATCCCATTGCTGTTACCATCCTCTCTCAGTACTGATATGAGTGGTGTATAAAGCTGATGTTACAGATTCAGTATATATATCTATATTTCACAGGTGCCATACGCAATGCATACAGAAAGGAGCTTGAAACTTTGAGCCTTTCCACACTACATTGTTATAATGCTATTATTCCACTTTCAATGTCCTATGGAATCTTGGAGTTTGCAGTTTAAGGAGGGGCATTTAGAATTTTCAGCCAGAGAGCTCTTTGGCCTCAGTAAACTACAAACCCCAGAATTCCACAGGATGTTGAAGGTGGAATAGTAGCACTATAACAGGGTAGTACAGAAAGGTCCTTTGTTGAGTTTGGACAGAACAGGCTTGAGGCTGATTGAAACAACTAGGAATGTCATGGGAATGTAATGTCTCAAAAAAGTTTTTGTGGAGGTAAGTTCATATTTTGTTATGAGTGTTCTTCAATGTCTGCTTGTCATAGCGGCCATTTAAAATTAGCATTGATTTTATTTTAAAACATTTGCTAGCTAAGATGATTTGGTATTTATATTAAGCAGAATACAGCAGTAGGAACAGCAGTGAATACTCAGGATGGTCCCCATAAGGTAAAATGGGGGGGGAATACTTATGCTTATAGTCTTAGAAAAACCATCTTGAGACAGGAAAGGAAGGAGACAAAAGATGTTGACCTATATTTGGTTACAAGAGCCCTTAAAAGCTGGCTGTCATATATGGGAGTAAACTAGCAGTCATTCTTGCTATTGGAGTTCCATGGCTGTTCCTTTCCTACTGGAAGCAAGAAACTAACTTCTTGAAGAATGAGAAAGTAGACATAATGGATAAGAAGAAAGCAAAATCTTTAAGTGCATAAATCCAAGAAAAATGCAGAAATGTGGAACAAAGAGTAGACATTATGTAGACTCCTCTCCCACTAATCACTTTATGCGTGTCTTGTTGCTTCCAACAACTCTAAGCATGAAGACTCAAGGTGACATCTCAAATCAAATACAGTACAATATACATCAAGGCCTAAATTTCAGTTGTTGGTTCTAGTTCCAGTAGACTCATCAAATCAAAAGAGACTAAGTATGGGCTTACCAAGTTTCCTATTGCTTAATGAGTCTACTGTAGTTGGGTCTAACAACTCGATTTAGGCAAAAAGCCTAAATATTTCTGTTAGTCTCAATAAAGGCAAGTTCATTGAAGCAGTGGGATTTATGAAGTATTGACATCTCATTCAGCTAATGTTTGTTTGGATCTTCAAGAAACCCTGCCATTTCTTCAAGAGCATGTGGAATGTGTGAGATCTTGTTCTTGGATCTTGGATGCCTCGTGCATACAAAATCTTTCTAGTAAGGGCAAACTAGTACATCAAAAGGGAATGGTTATTGTATCCATCAGTACATGCATACTAAATAGTTAGCATGCAGCAGCAGAAGGTACACTGGGGACAAATGGAAGAGTTTGTTAACAGTCAAAGTTTCATGTGAAGTGGAAATGCTGCTTCTTACCCTCATTGGATAGTGACGGTTACAATGATGCAATCATATCCCAAAGATGTTAGAAGTCAACCCAGATTCTGATCCAGAGGACAGGATAAGAATTCAAAATGACTTTGAAAAATTGAAGAACTGGCCCAAAACTTTAAAAAATTAAACAGGGGAAAATGTAAGATGCTACATCTAGGAAGGAAGAATGAAATGCAGAAATATAGAATGGGTGACACTTGGCTTGGAAGCATGGGGAAAGGATCTGGCGGTCATAGTAGACTAAAAACTAAACATGAGTCAACAGTCACTTAAAAAGAGAAATGACTTATCAAGCTGGGCATGTTTAGCCTGGATAAGAGAAGAATGAGAGGTGGTATGATTATCTGAAGGGATGTCATATAGAAGATGGACCTGACTTGTTTTCAGCTGCTCAAGAGACTAGAACATAAACTAATGGATTCAAATTACAGGAAAAGACATTCTATCTAAACATTAGAAAGACCTTTTTTTATTGACATGGTTCAACTGTGGAATATATTACCTGGGATGAGGGTGGATTCTCCATCTCTGGAAGTTCAGAAAGACATATTTTGGGAGTGCTTCAGTTGTGCATTCCTGCATAGGAATATGATTCTAATCCACGTTTCTGACTTTTATATACAAAATTTGGAAGAACACGCAGATTATCATTGTTGCCTTTTCATTTCCATTCTTGACTTATTTATCTGTGCCTCCTTCCTTGATTTTATTGTTATTTCAATACTTCTTATGCATAAATATTTGTGAATGTTGTCTCCTGTTATTCTTGCACTAGGATTTGGGCAAGAAATAGAGTGATGATTGGCACAATACATATAGGCCCTTTCTGCACCTTCTCATGTTGTCCTCTGGTCACGATCCCAGCAGTGCCTCTGCCAGGAAGGGAGTGTGATGGAAATCCTCTCCTCTGCAATGGACTGGCTCCCTGCAGAAAGGAGCATGATGGATATGGCTTTTCCCTCCACAGCATAGCTTGGCATTTTTCCATGCTGTGCCGGAGCAGGAAGCCTCCATTATGCTTCTGGGAATTCCACAGGGCAGGTAAGTGCAGAAACATTGTGTGATCAGGGGTCATTGACAGGGAAAACTCATCAATGATTTACTCCATGATCGCACCACTTGGTGATGGGAGAAGGATGGGACTGTGACAATGCCTTGCAGAAGCACTGTTGTAGTCCTGCTCCTCTTCCATCCCCGTGCTAGAATGAGAGCCACTAGTGAGAAGGGCCATAGTTTCAAGAAGTACATATAGCTTTTCCTTGGAGGCATTATTCTTTGCTTTATTTTCTTTAGACTCCAGTTCAGTGCCCACTTACCTGGAAGTAAGACACATGAAAATGATTTGGACTTACAACTGAGTAAATTTGTACTCATAATCACAATTTTCAGTGCACAATTTCCTTTCCCATCATGAGCTCACACATCTCCAGAATTAACCGATTCAATTCTCAGAGGTTTCTTTATAATCCAAGTGTAGTCTTTCAGCAATTGCAGGCAATCTTCAGGGAGGAATTATTAAAAGTGCTTTGAAGATTTTGTTTTAAGTGAGGAATGAGGAACGAAAGACTTTTAAACTGAATGTCTTTTTCAGCGAGGATTGTGTTTTGCTGTCCTTTTCAAACACATTTGGATTCTGGAGGCAATAGGCCCCAAGTGAGCCTATAAGCTTTACTTGTTTAAATATATTTGCATAAAAGCATATTGATTTCAGCAATGCTAAAAATGAGATCTGGGCAAAGTATGATCCTGAGGTCACATTTATTTACATGCAAGACAATCCTCCTTGTTAGTAATCTCTGTATTATCATATTCCAGAATTTTTTAAAATCATTCAAATTTATTATTTCTATATTGCTATCCTTTACTAGGAATATCTACCATATAATCCACACATGGAGATGGATCAGACTAGTTCAAAAACTAAGTTGATGCCATCTGGCAGAAAGGTATTTCAGTTATGAAGTTTATGAAATTCAGTTATGAAATTCAAAGAACTGGTGATAATATTTTAGACCTAAATTGCTCTGGCTTTCAGTACTTCAAGGAGTGGCTCTCCCTATATATAGCAGTCCAAGGACTGCATCTTCTTCTATATAACTCTACCTCCTCTATGTCCCACCAGTGGGGGCAATATGATGGAAGAATATAATAGAGGGCCTTATTGATTGTTGTATCCAATTGTGGAATGCCTTTCCATTATAAGTCTGACTGGTTCCAGCAAAATATGGTCAAAATATGGGCTTTTAAAGCCATTGGGCCTTTTTTTTATTTTTATTTTTTTGTTTCACCTCTAGTGCACGGTTTTTAATTATTGTAGCTTTTTAGGCCATTTTAATTGCCTGTCAAGTTTAATATGTGCTTCTTTATTCTATTTTTTTGTTTTAACCTGGAGTTGTTTTAAATTGTTTATTTGTATGTGTGTGCACCACATTCAGTCAGAGCACTACAAGCACGCGCGCACACACACACACACTCACACTGTGTTCCAAGAGGTAATTGATCTTTGTGAACATCACGAGAACTCAGAAAGCTTTTCTATATGAGGTTCAAGTAAGATTCTTTCATAGTTGTACTTTGAATTCCCAAGGATTCCCTGGTAGCTTCCTTCCTAAATTGTAACCAGTGCTGATCCCAATTATCTTCCAAAATCAAATGAGATCAGGTTATCAGGGTAACAATTTGCTATTACAAAATGTTGTAATCCACACATCCTGGATTAATATGCGAGACAGAACTTAGTTATCCACCAGCTTCCATGCTTCTTGAGTATCATGACATAGTATTCAGCTGAAAGTTATATCAAAATGCATTCTTGAACATCAGGAAACATGTTTAGAAATTTGTACATAGGTATTTCAATATATGTATTAACAGATACTTCAATATGCATTTTCAGGCTGATTTTAAACTGGGTGGAACTGACTTACAAGTGAACATTCCCTTAATACATAGTATCTACAAAACTTTAAGGATGGGATCTGGCTGAAATGAAGGGAAACAAGACTGCTGAGGTTCAAGTTATATAATGAAAAGAGCACATATTCAGGAGAGGCTTTTCCTCAAGTGCTGAAAGACCTCTGTTTGTCATAGCATGTGCTTTTCTAAGGCAGCCTGAAAAGTATGTTGTCTCCTAACAATGGAGGGAAAATGTGCTAATTACAGGGAATATATATTCTCCATAATATCTAGTTTGACAGAAACAAGAAAGAAATATGAAAATGTTCTTTCAAAGAAATGGACTGACCTTTGTTTCTTCAGATAATAAGGAATCTATCTAAGATATATAAGAAAAAAAATCTTTGGTGGGAGGAAAGCACAAATGAACAATTCTTTAGGAATGTAAGATTTGTTCATTTCATTTTTCTCCATATTTTTTTTAAAAATCTAGCCCTTTCCATTAAATTTATCAAGATAATTTTCAATCTTTTACCTACTTCTTAGCTAAAGCAACACAAAAAACATTCTCAATCATCAGTTCTGAGCAAATTCAATAACTACAGCTATTAATATCATTGAAAGAGTGCCAATGTGCATTGGACTAGGACACTGGGAGACCAGAGCTATAGGAACCTACAGGGTGATGTTGGGTAAGTCATGCTCTCTCAGTCTCAGAGGACTGAAAGGGTAAAACCCCTCTGAACAAATTCTGCAAAAAATCCTATGATAGGTTTGCCTTAGGGTTGCTTAGGGTTGCTATAAGTTAGAAATGACTTGAAGACACACAACAACTTGAAGACACACAACAACACAAACAAATCACCATGGAGAGTGTCATGTTGAACCTTCCGTGCAACATGGATACTTCACAGAAGACTGGATGCTGCATATTTTTAAATGGGACTGCTAAGGTCTCTGGGAAAGACACTTCATGGTGATGCAGCATTACTGACAAGACCACTATGTATATGTAAATGATTACCCCATGAGCATTCTACCTCTCTTCCGTATTCATATCTGGGATTGGAAGTGTGTCAACCAGTTCTGGACAGGGTCACACACCCCCAGAAAGACTGTGCTTGCAGCTTGTGAGTGCTGCTGGATCCATCTCTCCAAATGTCAGCTCAGATAGATGTGAAAGTCAGGAGTGCTTATTATCAGCTTTGGCTGAAAAGCCCACTGTGCTCCTTCCTAGAATTGGATGACCTAAAGATGTTGGTAACCCCAAAGGTTGGACATCTGCAATGTCCATGCTGGTAACCTCAAGGTTGGACATCTGCAATGCTGTGTAGATTGGGCTACCTTTGTACCAAGTTCAGAAACTCCAGCTGCTCTAAAATATGACAGCCAGATTGATTACAGGTACAGCGAGGAATGATAATTTCTCATGGATATTAAAATCACTCCACTAGCTGTCAATTAATTTCTAGGTAAAGTTCAAAGTGTTGATTAGTACCTTTAAAGTCCTGCATGGTTTGGGTCCAGGTTACCTAAAAGATCGCCTCTGCCCGTACAATCCACCCCATATACTCATGTCCTCTGGGGGTCATTCACTTAAACCGGTTAGGACTAGCCTGGCAATGGTCACCCAGAGGACCTTCTTGTCAGCTGCCCATAGACTGTAGAATGAGCTGCTGGAAGTGATCTGACAGCAAAATATGCCGTCTGAATTAAAAACAAACAAACAAAAAACTAAAGACCTAGCTCTTCCAGGCCTACCCAGTCTATTTTTGACTATGATGTATTTTTAATTATGATATCTTTGTATTTTACTTAGTCTTATCTATTTTAGTATATTTTAACTTATGATGTATTTTAATTGTATTTTAATTGGGGAGAGAGACAGCTAACAAATAAACTTTATTATTATTATTATTATTATTATTATTATTATTATTATTATTATTATTATTTTGATAATATTATTTGCATTTCTTTCACATACGTACACACATACACACAAATTCATGTTTAAATATATCCAGAAACCAGAAGAAGAATGACCATAGACCTATATGTGAATTCACAAAATCTAAATTCCTGAAACATCCTCAATTAATTATGAAACCAAGGTTAAATGGTCTAAAGAGAAGGACAACATTTCTACTATGCTCTTTTTTCCTTGGGTGGTATTGCATTGTGGAATGATGTAATGGCATACACTTAAAAGAATTCTTAGCTTTTTTATTTTTAAGTCATGAGCTTTGTATTTCGATCAAAGATTAATTTACTCATTCACTGGTACCCCTCTGAACTGCCCCACTAGGTCAAGTGTGTATTTTTCCTGTACTTATTCCATCCTCTACTGTGATTATAGAGAAAGTTCAATTTTTAAGAGTGTCCCTTTCGTTCTTTTCTGGCTTCTGACCTGTTGCTCTACTTTTATAGCTTTCCACAATCAAAAGAAAAAGTTTCAAGTAGGATTATAGCTTCTTCTTTTTTTATGCTCTAATCTATCCCATTTCTTCTTATTATTCCTAATGTGAAATCAGCTACATTTTCAGAGATTCAACAGTCATAATTCACCTGAATACGTATCATGGAAAGGTTTTTCTTTTCTTTTCTGCAACTGCATACTGTAAAATTACTTGATATACATGCCCTATCCCAACAGGTAAAGTGTTTTACCTCCATTAAAATTTATATTCAATAAACTGGTTACTTTCCTGTTATTACTAAGGATGTAAAGAATGCTCACAAATATTCTTGTCCTTAATGTACATGCACACACACAGACACAGGCACACACAA
Organism: Ctenosaura bakeri; assembly: GCA_948474755.1. NCBI lineage: Eukaryota > Metazoa > Chordata > Lepidosauria > Squamata > Iguanidae > Ctenosaura > Ctenosaura bakeri. Next base: position 29,030 of record CAOLHI010003017.1, read on the forward strand.
AGTGAATTTTTTGCATTTGTGGACTTTCTGTGAAAATTGTCTTTGAAAAATCCCCCAATATTTGTCTAAAAAAGAAGAACTCTTAAAAGTTGTCTACAACGTCACACACAAAAGTATTTTCAACAAATTAAAGCAAAAACACACTATTTTCTGTGCTAAAGCATTGATTTGGGAAAAAAACCATTTTTTGGGGCAAATAAAATTTTCACAAAAAGTCCTAAAAAGAAAATTATGGGGGAAAACGTGGGTGAAAAGGAGAGAACTTGGGAATACTTCCATCCATCAATACTTATATGAGCATCACTACTCGGTCTTCTGGCTAACATCAAATGAATACTTGCATGAACTTGGAGAACTGAAAACCTGACATCAAAAGAAGAGCAAGGTGTCACATGTTCAGGGATCAGGAAGGAGAAGCTAAGTGGGGAGAATGAAAAAGCAAGCCTGAAAATATGCTAGGCAGAGGAGTGGAGAGTGGCACAAATCATGTAGTCAATATCAGAGGCTGATCTAGAAGGAAATGTGGGCAATCTTTCATGTCCTTATGGATACAGTGCTAAGCATTTTGTAGCAGGAGACAATACATAAATTGTTACCCCCTTTGTAGTCCATGTACACAAGTTGACTAGACTGGAAACTGAATCATATTTCAGCATTGGTTATCAGATAGCATGTCCCACCACACCTGATACAACAGTCTAACTTACGGGAGTAATAAAGATTGTATGAAATGAACTATGAGAGTCAACATGGTTTGAATGTTTGACCAAGACTCCAGGAAACCAAGATGTGAATCTCATTTCTGTTACAGAAATCCACTGGGTGACCTTGAGAAGCTTGCAGTTTTTCAAGCTTATAAGAGGGAGGCTAATGACAAATCTCTTCTGAAATAATTGTGCCAAGATTTATTGCATGAGTCAGTTTCAACTTGAAGATGTATAAAAACAATAACAAAAATTGAATGGTACATCCATACAAGGTAAATGGATCATCAGAGCTAAGGGAACAATTAAGACAGCAGCCAGTTTCTCTGAGTAGGAACTGCATGAGATGGTCACAAATTCTCCCCAATAGTAAGGTTGAGTCATGCAGAAGTGAAGGCTTCTTTTCTGAATCAGAACATTGGCACAAGATTGGTACTTAAAAACAACAAAAGCTGTGGCTGCCGTTGCTATTACTAGTAGTGATGATGATGATGATACTAGATGTTGCTCTTAGAATAAATCTTCCAAACATTTTTCAGGGAAAGCAAAATATTGATAAATGCATTTGCTCACCAATAAAATAACTTTTCTTGTTGATGACACCATTTACAGTCTCTCATGCTTATATAACTTTTCTCTTGTAATTTCAGTAATTTCTCACTTATGGTGATATTAGTATTAGTGAACCTATCATGGGGTATTCTTGGCAATATTTGTTCAAAGTGGGTTTGCCATTGTCCTCCTCTGAGGCTGAGAGAGTGTGACTTACACAAGGCCACCCAGTGGGTTTCCATAGCAGAATCGGGATTCAAACCCTATTCTCTAGAGTTGCAACCCAGAGCTTAAACCGCCACACCATGCTTACGTGTAAGGCATCATATATTAATTATATGAAAGGATATGACAAGCAAGATGTTACAGTCTCATGGGAACTGAATCTTTATCTCTCTGCATCTCTTTAATAGGCTTAAATAGCACATAGGGGAACATTACCATCTTAAAGAATGTAACTCAGATATATCCGTCAAGAATATATTCTCATTTGTTGAAGAATTATGTACCTCATTCACTGGTACCCCTCTGAACTGCCCCACTAGGTCAGGCATCTGTAGACACGCAGGCTTCCAAGGGATGATCTCATTGAGCATTGTTAAATCTAAGACCATCCTTTGCATATTTAGCATCTTAATGGGCATCTGTTACATTCATAATTGGAATTATACCTATTTTAGCATAGTTTAGATATTTCTCTTATCAGCAGTATTTATCAGCCTATCAACTGTCCAATCAAAACAAAGGCATTGACAGTGCCTCATTTATGTCTTCCAATCAAAACAGAGATCTTAGACAGAATGTCATTCCAGGTCCTGTTGGGTCTTTGGATGCCTTCCATACTGATTGCATCACTAAGTGTACCTGTTAGGAGGGTATATTAGTGGCCAAATTTGCTCATCTCTGTGTTGATAGAAATGCAGGTGTTCTCAACTCTTTGTTCAGATTTGAGTAGATGTTCTGCTTGACATTAGCCTGTCTCTTTGTTCCTAATAACACATACACTTTCTAATACACATAGCTTTCCACATTATATCTTATACTTTGTAGACTGTACTCTGTGCTCTTTCTGTGTGTTCCTAGGCCACAATGTTGGCAACCAAAATAAGGTAGGCTTATAACATTGTCCATACTTCAAATCCTTCCGATTGTCTCTGAGAGTCCATTAAGTTCCTCTCCTGACAGTGGCAGAGGAACTGGGGGGGGCGAAGAGGCGCTTCGCCCGAGGTGGCAATGTTTTGAGGGCCACACCCCTGCATGCCCTGGTCATGCCCACACACACCGTAGCCCCCCTCCCGCCCCCCTCCATACATTCCAAGCTCTGTCACTGTCTCCTGAATCTGATAGCCAATAACCACATCAGAATTCCTGCTGTCAATCTTTTTTTTTTTAATTTATTGACCATTTCTTCCTTTGAAGACAACTAAAAGGCAACATACTAGCCTTGGTCTTCCAAAAGCTGTCTATACTCCAGTTCTTTATACAAGCATATGTTACCATCACATGTCTTTAAAGACAAAATTGCTCAGCAAAATATGTTTTTTTTTAAAAAAAAAATACTGTCAGAATAGATAAGAATTACAAGCCATTGTCTGTAGCTTTCAGTAACTTCAAAAACACTATATACTTTTGTGCCTATGTATTCCTGAATACACATTAAATAAATCTGGGATATGATTAAATAAATTAATGGTGCATAGAGAATATCTTATATAGCAGAGAAATACTTGATATGTTTAAGGTGCAAAAGAAAAAAAATGCAATTGCAATATGCTATGTTCTTATGCTGAGAGCTCAGGAGAGCTTTTTCAGGTGAAGTTTAAAGGAGAACAATTTAATCTTGCACAAATATTAGACTTAATTGCTCTACATAATACCAAATGGATGAATGCATTGAAAACCTGAATATCAATCCAGTAAACCAATTTTTGGTGGCTCCTGTCTCATCTTTCTGGGTGAACACTTTAAAAAACAGAATGCACTGAGCAATACTCTCAACTTTATAATGGCATCAAACGTATTAAGCTGTGAATATAGTGGAGCTAAATTAAGCCCATTATCTTTTGACATGATGTTCAATACCATCTGGAGTGTGTGCAAATAAGAGAATTGCAAAGTATATTAAAACAACTGCCCCCCCCATTTAGTACTCTAGAATCCTGTCTGAGTGAATAAAGACTTTTCTTTGGCTCCATCCATTTTTACTTTCTCTGTAATTTCACTCTTCCATGCCTGTTGAAGGGCAGCTGATGATCATAGTTACAAAACAGATTTATAACTGTGCAACAACCTGGATTGATGTCTCTGTGTGAATATAAATGCCAATCTATCAATCAATAACTTTTCTCATAAAAACTTGTGATCTTGTGCATTCCCCCAGTGCTACTTTTCATGATGCAGATTGCCTGCATTTTTCACCACTAAATGATTTTCAAAGTTCACAATACACTTGGAAGATCATAGTTTCTAATGCTGTAGTATAGCAACATTCAGGACAGGAAGGTCCCATGAGCTCTCACCAGTATGGACAATGGCAAGAAAGAGAAGACAGAAGATGCAGTTCTACATCATATGGAAGGCTATGAATTACCCTCTCTAAGCTTGACCAGCAGTACTGCTGTGAGCATATCTATCATCTCTCTTGCTTTCTCTCTCTCTCTCTCTCTCTCTTTCTCTTTCTTCCTCCAAAAGTTTTAAGATGGGTTTTATCCTTAACAGCTAAATGAAGATTTGGATGCAAGTCTCCTCAACTGAATTCCAGATATAATGTCCTCCAGCACATTGGATCTCAATAAGTAGTTAATGAAAGCACCAGTAGTCAATCCTGCAACTGAGATGGTGTTTCAACAGTGGTCATAGTCCCTCATTGTATGTATTATTGAACTGTCCAGTCCAACATGTCATCTCAATCAGACACTGGGAAATCATTAAGAGGCCTAGAACACTAGCCTAAAAGAAGATAACAAGGACACTGGAATACAGGACTGGCTTTCAATGACAGAATGTTGAAAGATCAAAACTGTCCATTGTCAACCAGTTTATTTTAACTGAGCAGCAGGAATATAGTGCAGATATAAAATTCTAAATATGTGTTGTGGGTATAAATAGTGTAGTTTCTTTGTTGTGTTGTTTTTAACAGGAATTGAAGTATGGGCACATATTTTGTTTATAACAGCAATCTCTAAAATAGAGTGGTGTGAGATGTGATATTGGTGTCTTATTAACTCCTAGGACTTAGAGATATTATTCCTTTAGTATATCCAGAGAAAATGAATAGACCACTTCCTTTAAGCCTACAGTGAGGAAAATGTGATCTTGCTGATGCCATTTTACTGCAAGCCTGACAGCTCTAGTCAGTATAGCTGCCAGTGAGGCATTATGAGATTTGTAGTCCAACAACATCCAGAGGATCATACATTCCTTTTCTCTGAATTATAAGAATCTATTTTTTCTTGAAGACAGCAATGAATAATGCCACAGTAGGGATGTAATTCACCCCTAATTTTCTTCTCAAAGGAAGTAATCTATTATTCCCACAGTTTCTTCCTGCTGCAAGAAGGACTTCAAAAACTACTTGGTTTTCAAAGCTTATTCACAGTTCGGGATTTATTTTTCATAAAGTTTACATGTGGATGTTTTGAACAGAAAACATCATTTTCTGCACAGGAAACAGCATTTTCTGTGCAGTAAATAATATTTCTATGCAGAACATGCTGTTTTCTATGCAAGACAACCAAGTGTGAATTTTGCACAGAATGTTGAAAACTGCGAAGATTCTTGTCAGTCAGGATTCTTCTCATCAGAGTTAGTCAATATTGTTTTTTTTAAAAAAAAATGTTTGCATTCATTAAATAAATATTTTTGAATATTCTTACCATCACCATGCTACAGGTTGTAGGGGAAGCTTGGATAATAAACATCTTTGTGGTAAAGTCAAAATACTAATCATAAATTAAGGCAACCTGAAATTGAGAATGAGTATGACTGAATATTACGAAGTCCATAGGGTGCCTTCCCATCTATCTTATCTGAATTCACTTTTCTTCAATGAATCCATGGTGATGTGCATGCATTATCTTATTTTATATTTACAACGACATGAGAAACGCTAAGTTTGCTTTGGACAGAGGTGTGGAGTGGCATGACACCAGTCAAATCCATGTTTTAAGCATGCTTGCAACAGTTTCTGCCCATGTCTCTGTTGTTCCAGAGGCTGCTGTTGGCTTTATAAATTGGAAGCAGGTAGGAAGAATAAGGATACTGGGTCCACCCAAGGCTTGCAATCCATGTATATGGATCATTGTGCATAAATGTCACACAGATCTTATAAAAGCAGACCCACTGAATTAGATAAAGATCCATCCAGCCCAGATGCCTTTTCCCAGCAGTATGTTCACAGTTTGTTCACAGTCTGAGATGGCACAGCCCAGGAAAGGCTTTACTATTATTTCCGTACTACTAATTCTTGGTTGACCTCTAAATTGAATGACAAGGGGAAAAAATGTTACTTTACTTTGTAGATTTTTATTTTATTTTATAGTTTTAGGGTGACAGGAAAGACTTTGAGAAACAATGCCGAACTTAGAAAATGGGGAGTGTTCTTGAATCTAATGTAGGAATTTGGAACATGTAGCCTTCTACAACTCTCATCACAGTCTCAGCCTGCATGACCAAAGTGATGATGAGAATTAGACTATTAGAACAAGATTCTGACAAGAACTGATTTTTTTTTGTTATTGTTATTGTTAAACATGCCTTGGTAACCCTAAGGCAAACCTATTACAGGGTTTTCTCAGCAAGATTTGTTCAGAGGGATTTTGCCTTTGCTTTCCTCTGAAGCTGAGAGAATGTGACATGCTGAAGCCACTTACTGAAAGGACTTGCTGAAACCAGTGGGTTGCCATGGCCAAGTGGGGATTCCAACACCGGTTTCCAGAGTTATAGTCCATTGTTCAAACTGCTACACCGCATTGTCTCTCAGGTCTGAATCACACAAGCATAATTATGTGACAAGAAGAAAAAAAGCTACAGGTATTGTGGTTATGAAAGAAGTAAGGCCCTGGGGAAACAGGCAGTTTGAACCCAGCAATTTTGTCTTCTTTTCCTTGCCATTACTGTTTGACGCTGGAAAAAAATGCAGCAGCTCCCATAGGACTCTCAACTGGATTCCAACCTCTGAGAATATATTCACCTTAGAATACAGCAAGGCATTATTCTGAATAAGCATAATATGATTAAATAAGATAAATGTCAAAATACTCCTTAGCGTATGCTATGATACACAATACATAATACATTCCACAATACTCTGATAAGAGCATTTGAAATGTGATAAGAAACAAGTTAAATCTTTTGTGTTTTACAGTTTTCTGTTCAGCAGGCTGGGCTTTACAGTCCTTGAAATTATGCTGATTCAGTCTGATAGGCTTCATAGTCCTTGAAGGCTATGATTTAATGCAATGAACCACCTAGTGTCTGTTCTAGGAATTCTGGCAAAGGATTCCTTGGAAAGCTTACTAAAAACTAATACTGATGAGCAGGTACATACTGAAACAAATATCTCACAGTATTTACTCAGCAAGACACCAGCAAGGAGGGACTGAGACATTCATTTTATCACTTTTTCTTCCTGCCTATACAGAATTTTTAAGCCTGTCAATTGTAGACCCAAGGTCTGCCAATTTTTTAAACTAATCTTTGGTGCATCCAACAGTACAGTTGCTATCACTTTTAATACACCTCTTTGCTCTTGAGTTTTCTGTCCATCACTTTTTTTCTCACTCTAGGAAAGAGTTCTCATAGCAGTTCTGGTGACCATGTTCACATGTCCCATGGGTATGAGCAAACACAGATAGTCCTTGCATGCAATTGGATGAATTCGCTTCTTTACAACAGGCTGGTTGTTGGTGGGGGGAAGATAAGACGAGACTCAATGGACCAGGAGCAACAGGAACAAGAAATCCCATTGTGTGAAGTAAAGAGACTTTGAAATGAATACCTTGGACACTGGGAGTTTTGTGAGTCAGTAAAGACTTGGTTGGGCTGTATTCCAAACCTCAATTTGGCACAAATGCTATTTGTGCAAAAGTCAAATGACAAGTAGATTTACCACCAAATGAAATCTTTCCACCAATGTTTATGGGGTGTCCATAAAAAAGAACCAGCAAGAGATTTGAATGTTCAAATGTGTTTATTGGGAGAATTGATTAAATGTACACAAGATCTAAACAGTTACATGCTCATATTAGGCTAGCTGAAAGAAAAAGGGAAGAAAGGTTGGGGGATGCAAGAATCAGGACATAGTGGTTAATATTTACCAGTCTCAGAGAACAGTGAAGAATCCATGACGTGGCTTAGATTTGTGTCTAAGGACAGTACATGAACGGGAATCAGTGTGGCTACCAGCAAGTGATGTATGTACTGAATCCAACAGCCTAAAACTGTGGGGGTTTTATACATGATTTGGAAGGCAAGGGTATGAATGGCTCTCTGGTTGAGAAAACAATGAAGTTTGCAGAGTGGACAATGAGGTCTGGAATAGGTTAACAATTTTTATGTTAGGTAACAAAGGACTAATGGACGCCGTGATAGTTCTATAACGGTTGGATAGGTGTGAGGACAACGGAGAGATTTAAAGTTCAGTAAGAAGAGGGGTTGAAATAAATAGTGGTTTGGTGAGAACTGTTGGAGTATCTGTGCTTACAAATGGCACAGTCAAGAAAGGCTTCACAAGACTTTAAAGAACACCCCTTACAGCTGCCTGCTAACTTTTTCAACACAGGAAAACTAGCATGCCCCATTCTCCTGTGCAACAAATGTATGCATTCATCATGTTGTGGCTTGTTATCAAATACATTGAAAGGTCTAGACCTGGGCTTAAGTTTGTATAGTTTGTCACACAATTCAGCCATTGTGCAAACAGTCCCACCTTTCAGAACTTTGCCCTCACACTTTGTGAACAAAACATCAAAACCACTTTGAGTTAACTCTGAGCTGTGAGACCATTTCGGGTTTTTTTCTCTTTCCTCTCCCGGTCACTATGGTCTAAAAGGCAGAGTCATTAAGGCTAGCTATTATCTGTGGAGTTACCTGGTGATTTCCTGACTATGATCTGGCTAAACTTGCAGGGGGCCTCTGGGCTACTTTGCAGTGCACACGTTCGGCCAGTGTCTTCCTCTTGTCCAGCTTGGCCATACAGTCGTATCAGGGCACATTTTAAATTAAAGCCAATTAATATATCTCGCCAATTAAATCATTTTTTGTCAATTAAACCATCTCAAAGTGTGGCAGTGTATGGCCTGTTAACAATTCCTGGACAGAAAGGAACATTGGGTTCCACTTCACTTTGAGGTGGATGTTTCTCTTCCTTGTTGCCAGGGAACTGGAGAGCCGACATGGTGTAGTCATCTGAATGTTAGACTAGGACACTGGAAGACCAGGGTTTGAGTCCCTGTTTAGCCATGGAAACCAAATGGGTGACCTTAGGCAAGTCTCAAAGGAAGGCAAAGGCAAATCTCCTTTGAATGGTATGATATTAAAAACCTTTAATGCCACTGCAGAGGCATTGTTTAAGAACAAATTCCATCAATGAAGTTGCCCTCCAGAACAGGACAGCATTAGACACCATTACAGCAATGAAAGGAGGGTGACTACCATGTTCAGAGTAAAAGCTATTTTATGTGAACACATCAAGAGCTGTAGTGAAGGATGTAAAATAAATATAAGATGTTATCAGAATAACACATAAGGTAGAGGAGGGTGGAAACAATATGTGGAATGTTTGGGGCTGATTGATGAATATGGAATGGGCTTCTATATTGTTGAAGTCAGTCATTTCTGTTTCATCATCTGATCTAGAGGTAGTAGAAACCATGTCCACTGTCTGCCATCTTTTTTATTTTTTGGCGCACCTACCAAGGGGACAGACGTTTCACATGAAAAATTTATTTTTTAAAAGAATACCATGGAGAAGAGGTTTAAAGGAATGACTGGAAAGCAAATTGCAGTACAGTGGCATTTAAAATAAGTGCAGTGGAAAGCCACAACAGCAAGTAATTATATTTCTAAGTGAGGTAATCATTGTTAAGCTGTGAAGAATTAATTTTAACACATTTTGTAGTGTTGTCGTCAATACAGATAATAGACTTCTGGAGATATTAGCTGTCCAAACACATTCAACTAATTTAAAAGGGCTCATTGTGAATTCTGTTAACTGGAGGCAGCAGTAATGAAGCCTTTGTCACAATTACTGTAGTAAAACTGAGATATGTCAGCCTGAAATTTTCTTAAGTGAATTACAAATTGACATGAAGTTTGCATCCTCTCTTCAATGGGGAAAAGAGTTTGCTTCTCCAGCCCTACAGTATTGGCCAGCCAGTATTGAGTGCTGGGATTATTAAGTCCCTATAAGACAGCACATAGTTGGATAATGGCAGAGATGAAAGCTAAACAAATAAAATCAATAATACTGAAAAAGACCCTATCAGTATAACCATAAACCAAGGTTATGCTCTAAACTATATTGGTCATCAACTGTTAATATAAAAAAAATGGTGTAAAGGTAAAGAATATTGAATTTGTCATAGAGGAAGATACAATCTAAAAAAAACCACTATAGAATTTAACACTATATATATATAAAAAAAGTATTGTCTTACTCAACCTAATTTTCAGAACCAGAAGAATTGTGGACCAAATCGAGGAACAGTAGCAGGGAAGAACTGGGGTGAGTTCAAACTCTATTGTAGCCAAAATAGAAAGATAAACCTCATCACCTCATCAATTGGTTAAGGATGAGAAGTAAAAATAAAAGTTGACACAGATAAGAGAAGAATTCCAAACTCAACCATTCAGTGATGTGAATGTAAGGACTAAGGAAGCTATTATAAAAGTGAAGAAGAAGAAAAAAAAGCACAACAGAAGACACCAACAACAAAAAGGAAAAACTGGAGACCATTTCCAAAAGATCTGAAAAAATAAAAGGAAAATTCAAGCCAAGAGTAGGGACTCTGCATAATCAACAGGGGAACACATTATACTATGTGATCAGGACAAAAATAAAAGTACATAATAGCTAATGGAGTATACCAAAGAATTTCAGAGGAAAGTCACCCTGCACTTTATAGATTAGAACACAGACTTTGACTGCGTAGATCATGAAAAATAATGGATCACTCTAAAAGAAATCAGAGTCCTACAATATTTGATTCTCCCATTGCATGACCTGGAAAGCCAGGTTGCTGCAGTGGCCAGGAGTGCCTTTGCCAGCATTGGCTGGTGTTCTAGCTGCACCCTTTCTTGGGGAAGACAGATCTGGCCACAACAGTTCATGGCGTAGTTACCTCTCAATTAGACTACTGTAATGCATTCTATGTGGAGCTGCCCTTAAAAAGTATTTGGAAGCTGCAGCTGGAACAAAATGCAGCAGCTGGATTGGTGTCAAGTGTCATTTTAGAGACCAGAAAACACTGGTCCTTCAAGAACTACACCAGCTTCCACCTCCTCTTTTGTGATCCCAGCAGAAATGTGAGATCTTCAGAGAAGGCCCTGTTGTATGTCCCAACACTTCTTGAAGTTGGCTGATGGGTACCCATAGCAGACTTTTGTAGTAGTGCCTTGACTATGGAATTCCCTACCCAAGGAGGTTAGACTGGCCTCATTTTTTTAAGCTTCCATCAGACAGCCAAAACGGTGTTGTTCCATGTGGCATTCAGTGTTTGAAAGTGTTGTCTCAAATGTTTCAAAACTGGATTCTAAGACTGTGTTTAGACTTTTTTAAAGGAATTTTTGAAGAGTATTATCAGCCTCAGAAAACCCCATGATAGGTTCACCTTAGAGTCACCATAAATTAGAAATGACTTGAAGGAATATAACAACAACAGCAGCAACAAGTATTGTGATGTATTTTTTTTTTTTAGTTTTTATCTTTGTATTGCTTTAATTGTTTTTTATTTGTTCATTGCCTTGGGAGCCCTTGTGGGTTGGGAGGTGATAAAAAAAAAATACAATTAATTAATTATATGATGGACAAGAGTAAATTATTCAGGCAGAATGTAAAGAAAGAAAATGATTTTCCATTGACAAGGAGGTCATACAAAGAAAGAAACATCAATTTAAGATATGAGGACACAGTACTACTTGGGAAAAAAAGCAAAGACTTGGAATAACTACTAAAGATGGATGATGAGGCAGGAGGGTGAAATTGGTAAAGAGCTTCTTTACTTTAGATCAGTTATCAGTGAAAATGGAGTCTGTAATCAAAGAATAAGTAGACTTAGGCCATTTCCACATGGGGCGAGGGCATTGCCCCGCACCGTTACTTACTGGATCTTCTGGCTCCCCGGTCCGGTCCAGGCTGCTCCAGAGTAGTGCGTGCTCTTCACTCCACACTGCTCCAGCATCGAAAATGGTGGCTTCTGGTTGATCGAGGGTCTCGGCCAACCACTGAAGCTCGCCAGCCTAAAGCCCGCCCCTGGCAGATCACAGGCTCGCCTGCGAATCTGCACAAGAGAGCAGGCTTGCAGTGGCGCGCTCCATGCTTTTGAAAGACCTGATTTTTCCGGTCTTTCAAAAGCATGCTGGACAACCACTTTAGATTGTTCCAGAGCGGGCTGAGGTGTGGATCTACATTAAGCAGTCCGGACCCAGTCCACTCCCAGGTGCAGACATCCTCCCTGATGGACGGACTGCACTGTTTGAAATACCCCGTGTGGAAATGGCCATAGACATGGAGGTGCACCTGTTAAGGAAACAGATAACAGCCTTCAGTTTAAAGATATACCAATGTCAGAATAATCCATGTGAAATTTCCCGTTTCTATAAACGTTCCTGTGAAAGCTGGACAGAGAAGAAAGTTGATGGTAGGAAGGACAAATCACCTTTCCTGATGAGAAAAGAAAAGAAAACAAAACAGATCTCTGGAAGTACCTGCTGCTATTCCTTCACAGACATATTTTATTTTATAGATCATATTAAGTTGTGTTTATTACCAAGCATTGCTAAAAAAAAAATTATTTCTACTCCCCATATTGGTTAAAATTGATCCTGTACTTTCTGAAATAAATTGTGTTTGTACTTCCATATGTGTTCTTATTGTCTCAGAAGCAGTAAAAATGGCTGTCTCCAGGTAAACACAGCTATTGTTTACAGGACCACAGATTCAACAGAGATAAATGTGAGAGAAATAGGAATTTTTGCACTGAATGTTAGCACTGAAACAAAATGATCCTAATCCTTGACCAGTGTGATGGTGATAATGCAAATTATCACTATTACTCCAAAACAACAACAACAACAACAACAACTTCTAGATGTATCAATAATTTAAAAAGACCTGGAGAAAATTGTTATGAAACATTGCATGAGGCTCAGTGTGACACACATTTAATGAGAGTGGGAGAGCGAGGGAAAGAAAGGAAAGAGTGAAAGAAATCCACAATATTTTAAGAAAGAAACTGCACACAAACCTATCAATATGCAGGCATAAAAAGAATGGGAAAATCTCAATATTTCCCGAGATTATTTTACCCATCTGTAGACACCTTCATTTGATATGTGATGCTGGAAAAGAGATCTGTTGATATCATGGACTGCCAAAGCAGAAATAAGTGGTTCTGAGTGGAAATTAAGCCTTACTAGAAGTCCAAATAACCAAACTGAGGTATAACAAGAGATTACATGACTCGTTAGGAAAGATGATAACGCTCAGTAAAGTTAAGTAGTAAAATAGGAAGATAGTGTTGCAGGTGGATTCACTCAGTCAAGGAAAACATAGCACTCAGTTTGAAGAACTGAACAGGGCTGTTGATGACTGGGGCTTGTGGATATTTTGCATCCTTAGGATTGCTGTAAATCACAGCTGCCTTTGCAGAACATAACAGCAGCAGCAGCAACAACAACAACTACAACAATGAAAGTTCTGTTACTGGGAAAGTACCTTTCCCAGATTAATAGGCAGATCAGGACAGAGTATCAATTATATTTCAAACCTTTACGAATTTGTGCATAGTTTTTTTAAAAAATGTAGATTAAAGCAAAAGCAAGATACAACACATTCAGGAGTAGGATTTATGAGATTCATGAGATATAGGCTTATTGGTGATCTTCAAACTGACCATATGAAAGTCTGGTAGTGGCCTTAGAGACTCTTCAATCAGTTGATTGCACACTCTCTGATGTGCCAGTTGGCTCACAAAGTATCCCAAGAAGGGGAAAGAGTCTTACTGGAAGTGTATCTCAGCAAATGTAGCTAATGCAAAGGTCTTTTGGAGACTTTTTCTGTTTATATCTCTGCAAAGGAATCTTAGTGTCACCTTTCCATAGCTGAGCAACAAGCAAAGCAATTACATATCTTATGTTTGTGTAGCTAGGTATAAAGCATTACGTACCCATTAACCTTCCTAGACCTATAATTAGGGCAAGAGTCCTGTGAGATCTACCAGCCATTTGTCTTCATTTTGTCTTGGTTACCCTTGGGGACTTAGTGACAAAGCTTAATTGCCCCAGCTTTATATAGTCCAATTTCCATGTGAACTGAAATAAACATTATCCTGTTCCAAACCAAACACAGAGAGCTTTAGCATATCCTCAGCTGGGTCACAAAGAAAACATTAAAGATGACTGCTAGAGTAAAGTAGAGCTTGGTAGTAATATATTAAAAATAATAACATTGCTTGTTATATTATTTAATCATGAGGACCAATGTAATCTCATCTCCAATATCCCTTTCTTGAACTTGTGGTGGTCTTCCAGCTCCTGGTTGAGAAAGATTATCTAGATCCATTGCGCTCTGCCTTCAACCCTTGTTACAGGACAGAGATTGCTTTGACTGCCTTGGAAGATATTATGTATCAGGATCTGTACAAGGATACTCTGATCCTTTTTGTTTTGCTTTCAGAGGCTTTTGGTATCATCAATCATTTTATCATCATGGAGAATACTCAGGTGTTATGCCAAAATTTGGGTGACTCTGGGGTCCGCCTGTGATGCCAGTGCCTCTGTGAAACAGTAGGGAATATTAGGTCGAGGAGGAGGCCTGGGTGAAGGGGGTAACCTTATAAGATCTTTTACTCATATGTCTACTGGTACTAATGCAGGGAAGAATCAGCTGGAGATCCAAAAGTAAGCTTATTCATTTTATTGGGGAATTAACAATCGTACACACACAAGATCCACACAGTCTCATAGTCACATAAGGCTAACTGAAGGAAAAGGGAAGAAAAGTTTGGATAGTGAAAGCTCAGGTAGAAGTGAGTGATGTTTACCAATCCAGTAAAGAAGTGAAGAGTAATGTGGTTTAGATTAGGAGTCCAAGGACTGTACACAATTAGGAATTGGAGTTGCAGAGGCATGACCAGTAACCAGTATACTGTGAGTTTGCTAGCCCAAAACTGGGGTTTAAATCCTTTTTTTCTGCCTGGAGGGTAAGGTTCCAATGCCTCTCCAGCAGAGTAAACAATGGAGTCTGGAGAGTGGACAATGCAGTCCAGAATGAGCTAATGGTCTTAGCATTAGGTGACAAAGGGCTAATGGTAGCCTTGATAGCTCCTTAATTGCTGGATGGGGTGAGGACAATAGTGAAGTTTGTTAGTTAGAGGAAGAAGAGCTAGGACAATTAGTTGTCCTGTGGAACATCACAGACCCTATTGTTTCTAAGAGTTGATTCGTTGAAGCTGATGGTAAGTTCATCACCGCTGGAGTTTCTTGGTGATTTCCTGACTATGACATGGCTATGCCTTGAGGTCTTTCCTGACCTGATGTTGTAATGCATGTGTTTGGCCAGCTTTTCCTCTTTGTCAGCATGGCCATACAGCCATAGCAGAATATAATTTATATTTATGCCAATTAAATATTCACCAATTAAACATATATTTTGCCAATTAAACCATATCAAAGCAGGGGTACTCACTGTTTTGCAGTGGCTCTAGTTCTTAGAGTTCAGAAAGTAGAGTTAGTATTTTCCTGTTTGACACTCTAGTTCAGTTTTGTCTGTTTGACACTCTAATTCAGTTTTGTCTCCCATACTGTTTAATGTGTACACAAAACCAGTGGGAGAGGCTGAATGGAATTTGAACTGTATCACTCTATATGAATGTGCCTAAGTTTAGAGATGCTGCGAGAACACTTGGTTCCACCACTGTCTTTAATGAGGACTTCTTGATGGTTGTGATGAAACTCTCTTTCATTACAGAATAGTCTAGATGCTGCTTAGTTCTCCTTCTGCCTTTGATGAGTGTTCCCTGAGGTATGGTACCTTTATCTTCATTGTACATTTTAAAGGTTTTATGTTGTTTTATATTGGTGCTGTTTTTAATAAGATAGTTTATTTGATTTAAAAACTTTTTTTATTAGTATGTTTAGTTTCCAGAGGTATTCTGTTTTAATCTATGCTGTAAGCCACCCTGGCTTTACTTGGAGAAAAAGCAAGTTCTAAATTAATTAATTAAATAAATAACTTTTAGCATTATGAGATCATCTGCTTCCTTCACTACCTTTTTCCCACTTGAATTCTCAAACTGCATTTTCAATGCCAGGATTCAGTGAGAGAGTCAGTTAGAACAGGGCAAACTCAGCTTCAGGTTATTGGAGGTCATACATGACCAAGGTATTATATAGCAACAGCTCATGACAGCAACATGAGCCCTGTTAAAACTCATGCCATAAACTAGCTTGTCCCCTGAGATGAAGAGGAAGGAGAATGGATCTGACTCTGGCAGTATGTATTTACTTTTTAAGTAATTTCATTCAGAGGACTGTTGGTTTGAATCAGAAGCAGCAGAAAACTTATGATTCAAAAGTTCATCTTGATATGGCTTGTGGTAGATGACTCATGTCAAGGACAGCACAGAGGCAGGTGGTATAATGACCAGGCAGGCATTGGGAGAAACCCAGATGGTACTGGTATGCACTCTGAGTCAGACCCACTGTCTTTTCTGCATCACTTCCTCTGATCATGGATATTGTCTACTTCAGTTAGTATATCTGGGGCTGAGACATAAATGGGGTTAAAGATAGTGGCAGGTTCCTACAGGTGCATTTATTCTTCCTTCCACATCTTTTGTGGCACAATGACCTTCATGTTTCTAAAGGAGAACATGGGAGTGTTTTGTTTTCTATATCAAAATAAGATCTTGGAGTACTTTTCTATGTTATAGTACAACTACCATGTGTTGAAAGTTTAAATATGTTTTTCTGTTTTCCAGTTTTCCTGTGTGACTGCTTTATCTATCAGACAGCTAGACCTGTAGCTGAACCTAGAAATCCATCCTTTTCGCTAAGATTCTAATTTTAATTTACAATCTGAAACATATTTTCTCATTTGTTTGATTTTATGTTTTTCATTTGAACATCATTGTCTGAACAACTGTCGCTGATAATATATCATGTTTAAAAACCTCACTATCCTCTAGGACATCACCAGTCATAATATTCAAAGGGAACCATGGGAACGTATGTGGACAAAATGTTTAAAATTTACATTATGTTATGATCTCAAAGAGAATTTTTACAAAATGATGATGGAAGACCACTGCAATATATGAGCATGCACAGAAATGGAAAGACTCAGCAATACCAACTACAGATAAGTGGATGGCAAAAGTGATGGACTTAGCTGAGATGTATAAACGGACAATCTTAATTCAAGATGGATCATTAAGAAGATATCTTAAAGAGTGGAAATCCCTTATGGGCTTTTTTAAAACAATAGTTTTTATTTAATTTAACACACATAACAATAGACAAAAATGTAGTTGATATGCTAATCAAATTCTCATTCAATCATTCTTCTTCTAACACACCTTGACTTCCTCCTGGTAATTCCTAGTATAATTTTCTTTTAATTATTGTATCTCACCTGCAATCTATTATCGATAAACTCTAACTTAACCAACATGAAGATAATTTAATGTTATAAATTTAACCAAATTATACTCTAATCCAAAAATATATGCATGTGTATATACAACAAATAACAAGAAAAGAATGTCTTCTATCTTCAGTCTTTGAAACCAGCTATCACCTCATCTCCTGAAATATCCCAGATATACTCCAGTACTTTGTCCCATGTAGTCACTTAAGTATCCAGTCGACCTACTTTAATTAAACAGACCAGTTTGTCCATTGGACCACATCTATTAATTTTAGCATCCATTCAATAATTATAAAGAGAGAGTTTTCTTTCCTTTTTTTTTGAGCTAGGATGTTCCTTGCCACTGAACCTAAAGGGACATCACCAGCTAATGACTGAGGTATCAGCAGAAGTGCCCCAGCATCACCTTCTAGCTCTATACCTTCACAGCTCTCTTTTTCTTTCTCTCTTCTTTAAAAACTGTTTTTAGAATGATTTGAAATAAACACATGCACACATGCATGCACATAAATGTCTATTATTTTGTACATTTGCAGAGAGTGAATAGGGATGAAAAATGTGCAGGTGGTTTAAAAAGCAATTTAATGACAAATTACAGGAGAGACCTGATGTTTTCCTATTTGTTTATTCAGTAGCAATTTTGGTAACAGACCAAATCTGTCAGAGAGATCCGTCTCCTAATGCCTTAAATCAAACAACAGACATCTGTGGCCTCAAGGTGAGCAATATAAACATGGGCAGCTTTCAGAGTCTAAACATTTATTTGATTGTTAAATGGGGAAATGCAAAATATAGCATACTTTTCACCTGTGGACACATACACACACAAATACACAACCCTGAGGCTTGAATATAATGCTCCATTAATATATCTAAAGAAATGGATTGTGCTCCATGAAAGATCATGCTAAAATAAATTAATCAGTCCTTAAAGTTCCACAGGAGTCCTCTCCTTCCCTTCACCCACTTTTAAAATGAACAACACTAAAACAGCTAACTTTGTAAATCTGTCTATCTATCTACTTATCTATCTACAGTCCTTTTCCTAGTTTGCATATTTATATCTATATTTGGTCAATTAAATAAACATCCGTTGTCCTCTGACAATCGTGACAATTCCAGTCTGACATAATCAGATCTTACTACATATTGAAGTGTGCAAACCACCATAAAATAATGGTGGTGAGATGATTTTCTGTAACTGTATGGATTTATGAAGGTGAGATAAAACTTCTTTTAAAAAATAATAAAACAGGGAACTATTACAATACTGTTAACTATAAGAATACACCCTGAAATGGAGATTGCTGCCTCAAATTTTCCATGTGAGAATGGGATTGTGATTCAGTGTAGCTGTTCAATCCATCTATAACTGCATCACAACCTCCTCCTTCCTGACTGTCTTGTCTCTTTGAAATCTACATCTGGTCTCTGTCAGCTCCAAGAAACTGCCTGCTCTCTCAGAGATAGACTCTAGCTATTTATCCACTACACTGTTATAGTGCTATTATTGTTCTTTCAACATCCTGTGGAATTCTGGGGTTTGTAGTTAACTGAGGTCCAAGAGCTCTCTGACTGAGAATTCTAAGTGCCCCTCCCTAAACTGCAAACTCCAGGATTCCACAGGATGTTGAAAATGGAATAATAGCACTATAACAGTGTAGTGAAGAAATGGTCTCTGTGTTTTTGATCACATGCTTTTCACCAATAGCCCCACATCACAACAATCTCTGAGCTGTGATTCAAGGCCCTCAGCCAGATCAGCCAAGAGTCACCTTCACAATTATGTATTAGGAGGACAGAGGGCATGCCAATTCTGGAAACAGACAGGGCTCCATAGCAGCCACAGCACATAGATATGGAGTCAATAATTCCTACTGCAACCAAGTGTAGACAACAAAGGAAGGCTGTATGGTGCTCAGAGCATTTAAATAGGAGACTCTCATTAATCAAGGAACAGCTGAAGGAAGCTGCCAGGCCATAAATATCCCAGTACTCCTAGGTAAGATTGTTGCTGACAACTAGTCTTTCTGGAGGAAGCAAGCTTCTTGTCTCCCAATTCCCGGCTTGTCTTTCTGAAGGATCTGAACCTTTCTTCATTGCTGAGCATGCCACTTGTTGCTCCGTTGGTCTGACACCTTGCTTTACCATGTTGACCTGAAGTGCTTAAACTCTAAGAACTGTAACTGCCTGCCAGGTCAGCTTCTACTCATGTCTGTGGCTGCAACTGACTCTGCTACCTGACACACTTGGCTTTAAACTGAAACCTCTGGCTGGCCTGCAAAACTGGTCAGAAGTATAGATAGGAAGTTGCTGGATTCCATGTTTCATGAAAGATAGCTAGAAAGATAGAAAAATAGAAAGAACATTAATAGGCTGGCTTGGGGAAGGTAATTCTTCTCGACAAAAGGCTTCTGGATCAGACTTGCACATTTACCTAGGCAACAAATTGGCCTACTTTTCCCAAGTACTGATCACTTTGTAGCTTTCCAATAGTGATGGAAAGGATATTTGAAAACTTTCCAAAGATAGCTGAAAACATTTGTGTGTGTGTGTTGTAAAACTCCAAGAAGAATAATCCTTTATGGGCAAGGATCTTCACAGCTGAAGACAAATTTTCTGTAGAAAGTGCACATGGCTAATGGTAGGGCAACAGAAAACAGTATTTCTCTGACAACAGTATTTTCTGCACAGAAGAACAAAAGTTCTACATTTTCCTAGTAAAAGTCTTCTGGATCAATTTACAGAAAAGCCTTCTTGATCAGAAAACTTTCAGTTTTATGTGGAGAAAAAACACATGCACTTTTTAAAGCATAGTAGTGAGAATAATCTTGTAACAATTACAAAAAATTGTAAAACTACTTGTTCTGGACTGCGAGGGGGAAAAAAGTAAGATTTATGTGCTTTTCCTGCAATTAGCGGAATCACAGTCTGCTGTGATATGGCTTACAACTATATACGCTACTCTATGCTACTCACTTCCAACACACTCTACTAATCTTGGAGTCACTTCTTCCACTCTGATGCTCCGTTGTCACAAGTAATGATGTACAGATCACCTGAAACCTTTCTGTGCATTTTCTCTCATCTGCTCCACAATCTGTTCTGTTGTTTTTCTCCTCTATTTTATGGTCTGTTCATAAACTATACATGAATTGTTCATCTCAATTGTTCTACAATAAATAGAAAACATGTGAAAACATCACAACCCCATGTTGTGTGTACAGAAAAGTATCTATCACTCTGTATTATCCACATGTAATTTTCTCTTTTTTTTTCCTGCTCTGTGCTGAATGTTATTTCTCACTTTCTCTCCCTTGACATTTCATCAAAATGTACAGCAAAAATGAGACTCTACTTTATTTTTTTTATCACTGAAGAAATCCGCTAGCCCTCTGGCACTTTAATGCAGGACTGACTGTGCTCCCAGGCCTGGAGAATCCTTTCAGGTCCAATAAGACCCCAGAGGGTTGCCATGGCCAATCTTTTGAATGTTTAAAAGTGATGTTTTGTCACTCTTGGTCACTTTCAGGGGGCAAAGGAAAGATGATTTGGTTTGATGGTGGAGACTGAAACAGAGTTATATGCCACCAGGATGTTTTCTTTAAAAAAAAAAATAGTGGTAGTGCCAAGAGTAGTGGTTGTGTTCTAAAAAAAATGGCAGTACCAAGAGTGGTAGTTGAATTCAGGGGAGTAAATGCTGCACTCCCACTGTAAAGAAATCTGTATGCTTGAAGTGTATCTGATCCCCCAGTCTGAGGCTGGTAAGAGGATGACCTTGATAGTGATGGATAGAATATTTGAAAATATTCAAAACAATTGGCATAAAAATATGTTTTTTGACTGGCAGGAAACCCTGATGAAGACAATTCTAGACTGATGAGAATCTTTGTGCTTCGGTGTTTATTTTTGCACAAAATCCCCACATATTCTCTTAGTATAGACACAGCATTTCTAGTAACACTATTTTCTATGCAGAAAATGCAATTTTCTGTGCAGTGTTTTCTGTGCAAAAATGATATGTATGATGAGAAAGCTATTACAAAAACTAAATATGATCATAGGTTGTTGCTATTAATTTTTTAATATGAGAATGGCTTGTTTAATAGAAGTAATAGATTTACTGAAACTTAATTAATGGTTTATAGAATTGAATAATAATATTTTTTATTGATTAATAATGTTGATTTTAGTCTGAAATAGAAATCCAAGAAACTGTCAGAGTAGCACAAGATAGCTCCTCAGAGCATGTGCAGAGCGCTGACAGGGCAGTGACGTCCAGCAACCAAGCAGCTCCAGGCAGGCTAAAAAAGTTCCGTAGACTCAAAAGAAGGGGCTCCTTGTTTAGCAAAGCACACTGAGATAAACTTAGGGCTTCTGGCAGCATACCAAGAAGCAAGACAGGAACATAAATCAGCATGTCTGGACACATTCCATAAATTAGCCATAGCGCAACATGACCACCAGGAATTGACCAAAATGATGAATTGTAGTGCCATACCTAAGTCTGTTTAAGGGCTTAACCACACCCTAAACCCTATGGGGTAACCCAATTATATTTATAGCATGCAACCTCCTCATGTTGGTGCTAGGTGACAAGGCAAGACCTTCTAAGGCTGGCTAGCCAAAACATTTTTTGCAGCTGCACTCAAGGTCACAGCACCTCATTCCTGCCTTCCACTTAGAAAAAACCTTTTTTGCACTCACATTGAAAGCCTCAACAGAAGTCAAGAATTTAAAATAGTTAGGAGCACAAATATAATGAGCAACAGATTCATAAACAATTTTAAGTAATGACTTCAACTGAAGTGCATTTACATATGTAGTAGCTGTTAGCAACAAGAGTGGGAACCTTTTCTTTTTAATCAGATGTAGTTTTTTTCCCCTTTTTGTTTAGTTTGGTGCAGTTTAATTGTTAGTTTAAATATGTTGTGAGCTTTGTTTAATCATTGTAATGTCATAAAATGTTATGTTTAACTTTTAGTTTAGCTATGTTATTCCATGTTACTTTTTCTTTACCTTTTTCTATTTCTTTTAAATGTTTTAATTGACATAAGTGCGTTTCCTGAGTATATGTTATAAAAATCCTTGACAATTTCTAATAAAAAATGTTTGGTGTGACTTTTGCACAGAATAAGTCCTCAACTACAGCAACTACAGCATGCTGTATTCTAACATAAATAGCACACACACATTTTATGCAAAATAAGTCTTGTGGTATGAAAAAAACTTTCTTACTGTGGGAAAAAATATCTATACTTCTTTCAAAAATGAAATTAAGTAAGAATTACCTCCTCAGTTTCTGGGAAATTGAAGTATTCTGCCAGTATCCTCACTCTCACCACCTTGCAATATTTATTAATTATTTTCCAATTATTTATTTGGAAAAACATGTGACTCTGAGGAACCTTCTGTCTTCCTATTGCATTCATTTTTTCTTCAACAGCATGTACAGATGCAAACATGCATACAGGGCCCATTTTTCATGAAACCTGTGTATATATCTTTGTTGTGTATAATTCGGTAAACTTTCCCAGGCTTGGCTGGCTGGAAAAAGAGAAGAGCAGAATTCAACCCCAATGATAATGTCCTCCATTCCAGACCAGTGGAGACAGTTTTTAAAAGTTATGAAAGACTGAGCATAACAAAGTCACTACTACCTTTGTGTATATCTCTATATATTTCACAGACAGGGAAATTTGTGTAGATGCATATAGAGCTTTTGTGCATCCATAAACATTGTCCAGAAAAATTGTTCTGCTTGGAATTTCACATGGCAGACCTTTGAAATCTGCATTCAGAAAGATCTACAGTGGATTTCTACAGCATCCCTGGTCAAAAGACAGCTGAACATCAGATAAGGTTGAAAAAAACAATGAAGTTTTCTACTATTCCATCTTTACCTTTTTCTGCTACTTGTTTCAGTCATTAATTTGCTCAGGGTCAGCTAATTTAACCTCATATTGCATTCCTAATTGAATATACCTGTCAGTTCAAAGTTCAATGGATTCAGGCTAATCCAATAAAAATAATGTCCTGCTTTTACATAATCAGCACTATTTGAATAAATTAGTTCAATACTTTGTTGAAAAAAAAATCTTCCCTTCTATCTGTAATGTTCCTTTAGATTATGTTGTGACATCTCTAGATAGGATCCTTTGTTCTCAGGCTTGTAAAAGAAGAAACTTACATAGTTTCTCACCATGAAGTCATAGACCTCAAGGTATATAAGATGTTCCAAACAAAAAGAATTACTTAGGCAGTTCTTTGGTATCAAATAGCAGTTTTCATCAAGAGGGGAAATTTCTCACATGAACTCATTGATCTGCACATGTTCTTTATACTTGGATTGCTAAAATTATTTTCAAAAAGTATCAATTTAGAATCAAGTCAGTGGTCCACCAATTTCAGTTCTATCTTGTGTGAGTAATGGTGGCTTTTGGGATCTTGCCATTTCTTATACATGGGATTCTTGACTTGGCAATCAAGGTATGAAACTGGGACTTTCTTCATGCAAAACATGTCTTCTGCCACTGATCTCAGCCCTCAGCCATTTTGTTTGAAACCAGTGATAATGAACACTGGTTCTCATCCAGTGTTCTGAAAACAAGCACAAAATATTTACTTTGAAAATAATACACGCCTTGCTTTTCTATATTCCCTATTATGGGAAACCTCATCTGAGCCCAATCACCACACTTATTTTAAAGGGAAATAGTTATATATATATGTACTACTTGTATCCATTAAAGCACTAAATATACACACCAAACCAATTAGTTTTTCACACAGGGATACTTGGTCCATTTCAAATAGTGGGTTCCAATAGTATTCATGAGACAATTGATTTCAATGGAACAGGACAGCTAATTCCAGCTGAATCAGGGCCATTATCTCTAAAGAATATAGATCTGGGGCATTAGAGGACATTATGTGTGAAGCTGATCAAACTTAGGTTCCATTAATGTCAATGAAGATTGACTCAAAACATCTGGATGATGATAAGCTGGATTTTTATCACTGTTATGAATAAATAAGTACAAAACCATTATGGAGGCATGGAATGTATATCATAGGCTGCAACTTGGAAAGTTAAATATCATAGACAAAGAAGATCAAAAGAAAAAGAATTTAAGCAAGAAAACATATAACCCACTAAAAACTCTAATCCTATTGAATGGGACATGTGGCCTTGGGCTCATGAAAGCTGACATCATAATAAATGTGTTAATTTTTAAGGAACTATAGGATTCTTCAGTGCTTTCAATTCAATAGATCAACATGTCATCTATCTAGAATAAGGTCCAGTGTAACTAACAGTTGGGTCATACCCTCTGTCTTTGAGGGATATAGATATTGAAGAAGGGTGCACATCATAACAGTAGATAATATTTCCCCAAGTTATGAAAAATAAATGTGACATTGGAGGGAAATAGATTCAGAGCCATTGTGGAGTAATAGATGGATTATGACTCTGGAGATCAGAGTTCAAATTCCCACTCAGCCATGGAAATCCACTGAGTGACCTTGGGCAAGTTGCATTCTCTCAGCCTCAGAGGAAGGCAGTAACAAACCTCTTATGAACAAATCTTCCTCAGAAAGCTGTATGACAGGTTTGCCTTATGGCCATCATAAGTCACAGAAAACTTTAAGGCACATGACGACAACAACAAGGGGAGTTACTTACATTGGCCTAAATCCAACACAATTTAAGCAGAGAAAAATAGTGTTCACAGCAGGGTTGGATTGGTTTTCCTCCTGGGCAAAACAGAAGCATATTTGTGCAAGCAGCTGCATGACGAGTTGAACCTATGAAAACTGCACTAGATTCCTTTTATGTGTATAGCTTGGAAATAGATGTCCTTTACAAGTTATTGTGCTGGCACAATGACACTGCTGGATATTATCCTATATTTAATGCATGACCCTATCTTCCTTGTGAACTGGGAAATTCCCATTAAGAAAAAACAAATTTAAAATAAACAAACAAAGTCCCCAGTAACACAGAAAAGCTTTCTACTGAGGGTAGCTGCATTTCTTAGGAGGTCTAACAAATTTCTGAATGTTTGCCCAGATTTTGCCTAAAACCAAGTTCAGATCAAAACCAGAGGGCATTTCACATTTATGTGTAGTAGTAAATTCCACTGACTTCAAAGGCCTTACTTCTTCATATGAGCTTGTGGCCCATTCATGAGTTCAGTCTTCAAAAACTGTACAAAAGTGAACTTCAAATGCCTTCTCTTTTGTCTAGTATGCAAATGCAGCACTGTCTGAATCTCAGTTCACTAAGGACTGTCCTTGGAGAAGGCAACCTTAAGGTGAGAAATTCATATTTTGATATATCAAGAGGTATGTTCTGCTCTCTGTGCTCTCGAGAGAGTTTTTAATACTTCAGCAGTCTACCATTGGACAGGCATACTAATCCATAAATATGTTTCCTCTGAGAGCTTGGGGAAAATGGTGAACTGAGCAATGAAAATAATAAAGAGGAGCTGGCAGTCTACAGTATTTCCTCACTCCCATGCTTCTACTAAATTGTGCATTTTTGGCCAGCATGTCTTTATTCCAGGTGCAACATAACATACCGGCCATTCCTTCCAATAAATTATGTCACCAGCCAAGAGTCCATTCACTTGAATGATTCAGCCTAGAAATCTGCTGCTTTAAGTTCCACTGCTGCATTCCCCAGCCAATCTGGACCCATTAAGAATGTGCCTATTCCATTAGCATACTTTATAATAGGTCTGTGAAATGATGCAGTTATTAATTAATTCTTTGAAATATTAACTTGCTTTTAAAGAAAGTGCCTTGAAGACGTGTCAGCAATATTTATAACTAAATATGGTGGTAAACTGGGATGTGCCCTTGAATATCCAATGCAAAGCAACTTTAGAACTGTAGAAGGTATACAAGGAGTCAATACAATGATCTAACAATATCCTCTGAAGAAAACACAAAGAGACTAGTACCTTTTCATTTAGAAATGCGCACAGATACACAAAGAGAGAGAGACAGAGAATGTAAATCTTCATTTATTTCATTTGCATGCATAAGAATGAAAAATCTGAAAGGTTTCTTTCTGTTGAGCAAAATTATGAGAATTTTTGTAGATTTTTAAAGTTTTTTTTCTTTTTTGAGGGGGGCGTATCAGGATTTTTGTGTGGAATTTTGTATATATAGAAACTCTTTTTGGCACAAGTTATTTTTTGTGTTTTTTTCATAGAATAACAGCTTTTGTGCAAATAATTTTGAGCAGATGTTATGTACTATTATTATTTATAGAAAAACACCACAAATGGTAAGTGGAGAAATGAACTGGAGAAGTTATTTTTTATTTATTTATTTATTTATTTATTTGTTGTTCTCTGTCAATGTCAAAAGCTCTCATTGCAGTTGACAACTTTTGACAATGTCTCTCAGCATTTCAGAATATCTTTCTGACTGAGGATGGGAAAATGGATGAATATTTATGCCTCCCAACACATACACACACCGAAGGTAAGAGGGAATAGAATTCTGTAAAGAAGGGTACAGTTATAAAATATTGGGCCATCCAAGGAAGCTGATTGAGAGCAGATGCAAAAGGAACAAAAGGAATACTGTTTCATACAATTATTTTTGTTATTATCACAACATATAGTGATAGGTG
This sequence comes from Ctenosaura bakeri, assembly GCA_948474755.1. Taxonomy (NCBI): domain Eukaryota; kingdom Metazoa; phylum Chordata; class Lepidosauria; order Squamata; family Iguanidae; genus Ctenosaura; species Ctenosaura bakeri. The sequence continues at coordinate 55,803 of CAOLHI010003017.1, forward strand.
CTAGCCTAAAAAGTTTTCTTAAGACGATTAAGGACATACATAGAGAAGTATCGATTGGTATTAGCTATGCAAAATGAAGTGAAGCCTTTTTTTTTTTTTTGAAAGAAAAAGTTTGCTGCTGATTGCTTGGTGCAAATACAGATAACATGGTAGATTATGGGCTAGGGTGAGAAGAAAAATTAATTTGATTTATGCTATTATAAACATTTCTCTGATTTTGGACTTTTGAAGGAATACAAGAATTGAAATTTATTCTTCAAAACACACGCTTCTTCAAATTTTTACAGTGGAGTTCTCTATTTTTTAAAATGTGCATTTTAGGAAAACAAATCAATATAAAAGTGAACAGTACATGGAAACTATAATAGTAAATCATGTGAGATTATTGCAAAATTGCTTGTCAAAATGTGTATTGTGACAAGCCATATATAAAAATGCATTCGTTAGGATAAATCAGTTAGTTTCAAAGTTCACTATGGAACAGACTGGAAAAATTTGTCAGTTTGTAAAGAAAAAAAAACTTGAAATGAAAACAGGACAATTTGCCAGTCCATAGTCAGGATCCCCCAGTACTCAGACCTGACAGGACCTCTAGAAAAAAAAAGAGAGAGAAAGAGAGAGAGAGAGAGAGAGAGAAGAAAGATTTTCTTGCAGGTCCTAGCACACTTGAGCAGCTCTGGGAGGCCTATTTCTATCTGCACAAAACCTGCAGTAGTGAGGACCCCATGCCCCATTTTTAGGACACTAACCCCAGATGTGAACTTCTCCCAAAGCAGGGCTCTAATTCCAGCTGTCCTTCCCCCAGGACCTCAAGAGCAGCAGGCTCTCAGGCTGAGGCCTTCCTCCCAATCTAAATCTCTTTGAATTTTTGTTTCCTTTCTCCTTGAGCAGTAACCTGTGGGGCAGTTTTCCTGCCTAAAAGGCAGAAATGGGTTAATATATCTGTTCATAATTTGATTGGTTCATGTGTCTCACATTCTGGGACAGGTGAGTGATCACATTTGGAAAGGCGATTTTTGTGTTTGTAATGGAAAGTACGGATGGGGAGAATGCTTCAAAACATTCAAACAATGGTTGAAAAATGTTTCATGGGTATCCTGACAAGAAGAATCCTAGATGAGCCAGAGTCTTTGCAATTTACAGTCTGGATGAAAAATGAGCAAACAAAAAACATATTTTTTAATACAGAAAATGATATTTTCTGTGCAAAAAACAGGTCAACTGCATGAGAAATATCATTTTCTGCCCAGAAAGCAATATTTCTGCACAGAAAACAGTGTTGTACAATTTTTGAGGACTATTTGCAATTGAGGACTTATTTTGTGCCCAAAAAACACTTGTTTTTGCATAGAAAATTATATGAAATCATATGAAGAAAACTTCTTTTCTGTACAGAAAGTTATATTCTATGCAGGAAACCCATCCATTAAAAAACAAAAAACAAAAAACCATAGAATAAATCCTGACCTACCAATAGTCTTCAAAAACTGGTCACTTTATCACATCCCGATTTACATCCTTATTGGAAAGTTATGGGCCTGATTACAGTTCTCGTCAGTGCCCACTTCAACATATTCTGTTTTTGTTTATAAATTCAGTTGGAGTAATCACAAAGACTGAAGTGAGTCCTAAAGGCAGTCCTAAACTTCTGGTATGATAAAGAACTCTTCATGCATATGTCTCTTTTCCCATGGCCCTTTCTGCAGGTAACCAGATCCGAGTGGCTTCCTGTGGGAATTCTGGTAAAGTCTTTCCTGGGATGGGAGTGCAACAGAAGCACTCCCTTCCACACTGGCTGCCTGTGGGAATGAAGGAGGCATGATGGCCATGCCTCTTTCTTCCCCACCACAGCTGAGCACAGACCCTCTGCAGCTCAGGTAAGTGTGGGAGGGTGGCGGGAGGACCGTGTGATCACCGGTCATCATCGGATAACACCCGTCAACAAGTTGTGGAGTGATTGCACCACCTTGGGACAGGAGAATGACAGGACATGGATGATATCATGCATAAGCATCATTGGTGTCCCCTCCTTCTCCTGTCCCCAGGGATAAGCAACTGGCAATTCTAACCCTGCTTTTGGTTTACAGTGCCCATCAGCCAGCATAACCAATGTAGAGGGATGATGTGACTTGCAGTACAAAGGAATGTACTATAATTGCTCACCCCATCTAAAGTAACTACGAATGCTTAGAAAACGTTGCATTTTCTATTCAGTACACACGATCGCCTACATTTGCTTCTACTCTGTGATTGTGTATCAGGTTGCTGTTACCAGTACTTCTTTCTTTAGTCTCAGTCCCCTTGACCCTGCTATTTTTTCCTTCTCACTTTAGAGAGATTACCACTGACACTGCATACCTTTAATTGAAGCCTTTCCCCCAAAGGACTCAATATCCACCCTATAGCCTTTGTCTCTCCAGAACAAGTATCACTCTCCTATCTATAGGAAAATTGGCTCAGAGGATGGAGGAAAAAAATAATATGTATTTTCTCAACTTGCCAGTCTCTACAACTTATTGTTAAATGCAGCTCAGTCCTTGGCCTCTATTGCTAAGCACCTTGGGCATCACTAGCAGGTCAACTCTGATAAGTCAGTTCTATAAACCCCTGTCAAAGATCATAGGGCTTTTTCTATATTTTTCTGATGTGTAACTACCACAGTTTTCAAGTGAATGTGATAGCAAAGGAAAGTAGTAATTAACTGATGCTTTGGGTCTAGCTCCTGGTGTGAATGGGATGAAGGAAATGACCTAATGATATCAGAGTGTAATTTTTGAAATTAAGTTTGGATAATTAAATTTTCAAATGCCTTTTAAGTGACATGTGAGCTCCAAGTGCACTCTGTAGGGATGCTGGAAAAAAAAAATTAAACAAAAGAGTAGGTGCAATATGATATCCCATAAAAACAGGCTTCCTGTGAGACATCCCTAATGAAGAAAATGATAAAAGGGAGATGTTCCGTATGAGTTTTATGGCAGGTTTCTTTTCTAAACTAGACCCAATTAAACCTCTGTCGACAGACAAATTGACAGTACCAATTGGGTATCTTGCCAATGCATTCAAAGAAAGCCATACAAATAAACATATGCAAGTAAAATAATTTGTGGAAGTTATATTAAGATCCAGTAAAAGAAGATAAATTTGTCTGTGACAGAAAAGCACTAGTTCCATCCCCACCCAAGTGCTCTTTCTCACTCCAACTCTTTTTCTTTTTCTCTGGTCTTTCTCAGCCTCCACCTTGTGCTCATTCACTTTCCTCCTATCCTTACCAGGCACCAGCAATTCTTGAAATGCTCTCCGTATCCAAGCAGCTACATTTGGACATCCTGCATATTATTTGCAAGTTTTATGAAAGTTGTTGACAAGCACTTCTCCAACACTGATTTCCCATTCAAATGATCTTCTTTCAGTGATATTTTATAGACAAGAAACAGAAGCATGGGATTTCCTAGATTCTTTGCATGTAACATAACTTGCAACCTAAGGTATTTTGTACAATGTCATTACTCCTTTTCTTTCATCATCTTTCCTTTCCATAGGGCTCCTATGCCTTTGACATCTGCAGGAGATGTAGATATTCACAGGTATTGTATTCCCAGGAACACACATTCCAAGATATTTGGTATCCTTTCTGATGCATCTGCATCATTACTTGTGAAAGAAATGACAGACACCCATTTCAGAGCCAGAGACATGTAGTATGTCCAAGAAAGATACACAGTGTGTACGCAATGGAACAATAGTTATGAAAAAGGAGTTGTAAGGCCCCATTTCACAACTGTTGAATGTTTTCGTACTTAGACATTCAGAATCTAGAAGGTATGTACTACTTCTCAAACAAGGTGACTACAACAGTTTCAAATGCCTATTTCAGAGTAGGGAAAAAAATTCAGATCCAGAGCATTGTAACATGTGCCATACAATGAACAGATTAACTCAGAAAGAGCTGCAAAAACATTTTGATGAGTGATGGAAAACAGATAAATCTCTACAAGCAATAGCCTGGATCTCAGGTTACATCCAGGGCTGCAGAACTCTACAAGGGGAGGTTTCATAGCCCTACCTTGTACCAAAACAGTTCTAAAGGTGATCACCAAAGATTTACATCCTTCACATGCTACCTGCCAGGTGAAAACCTATTTAATGACCCCAAGTGAAGCCAGTTCTCCAAGCCCTGCAGATACAGTATGGAGTAGGCAAAAAATACCCAGATAAAAGGCAAAAACATTCTAGCTGACCCCAAAGTGACCAGACAATCTCACATTGCATTGAGGGCAGGAGGGTGGACTATACTGTGAAGATCCAAAGGGACATGTGAAGAGGTAATCAGAACTTAATTAAACTCTGACTCCACCTTATCAACATGCATCATTCTGGTACCCTGTGCAGATGCAAAGCACTCTGGTCTCTACCATGGAGGGTATCAAAGCCCTATCTTCCCCTTCAGTATCTTTTGCCACATGAGCCCAGATAGGTATTTTAGTTATGGAGTACCTGTGATCAGGAATCCTAATTTTTCAGAGTTTTCTGATCCTGGCAATACTTTAACCACATTCATAAAAATGTGGCTATGAAGCCCTCTTCACATCTTCATGCTTGATGTGCAGTTATAACTGGATGGACGCTCGTAACGGTTTATTCCATCATATCCCAACCATTTTATGAAACCTATATAGCAATGAGAAAGCCAAATGACATACAGTAGACTTACAGTGTGAATGTTTTGTCTCATGGGGATTATTTGACCTGAAATAACATTCTATGATGCAGAGGCAATTGTTATTTTTCGGATTGATATAAAATGAGTTATGTGCCTGGAATCATCCGAAGTCACTTATATCTTATGGGATATAACTCAGTAAATGCTTTGGTGATAGCTGTTCTAGTCAATACAGGGACTCTACTCATAATTTATCAAAGCATATGGTAAAGCTTAAGTTTTTCATTGTCTCTAAGAGGAGATTGATCATTATCAAGGATAATGTAACATAACGCTTGCAAGAGAGAAGAAATTGCTAATGACAGCAATGATGGCTGTTTTTTAAAAAAATGCACACCTTTAACAAAATAGTATAGAAATGCATACAGAATTACAGATAAATTGGCAGGGAAAGATTGCAATGCTATAGCACATTGGACAAGAGTACAAATTCCAATTACTTTAGGTTCTAGTCAATGCCAGTCACAGAGAATTTTTTCAGCTTCACTGAAAGGCACATTTTCTTGAGTAACTACCCCCTGTAAAAGGAAAAAAAGTTTAATTATCAGGTACCTTTCTGAAGGACTGTTGAAACACAGAGCAAACTAAATCAAATTATACCATATTAATTATATTATAATTTATATTAATGGCTCCTGTTGTACCTTATTGTTGTACCATTGGCACTCATCAAACTTATGGTTCTTTGTGGATAATTCCACACTATGACCCTGAGAAAAACAAAAACAACATAATATATGGATATGATCTAGTAACATTCAAATCCTTGTAGTTTTAATTAGTTTCAAGTGAAAGAATTAAACAATTGCTTAGCACTGTCGCAGAAAGCAATATCACTGCCATGTGCCTACCTTTGGCTGGATTAGGCTCTAGGAAAGACAGTGCAGAAATGCATGTGTTTTGGCACAAGAGTTTGATTTTTTTCAAAAAAAAATTGGTGTGCTGAAAAACATTCCCTTCAAAGGAATGGTTGCCATAGTTGAGGCTTCTTAAAAGTATAAACCTTTGCAAAGGTTTATACTGCTCTCTTTTTCACTATCATTCATGTCCTGCCTCAATTTCTTTTCAAGTTGTGAAACAACTGCTCTCCACCTTTCCTCAGGGAAATTTGTGTATATTTTTGGGTATACATTACCAAAAAGTATGCATCCTCTGTGTCCATTTTTACTGCTGTGCACATTTTCCCCATTCACTAAAGGAAGAATGGGAATCATTTAACCCTACAGATGTTGTTGGACTTCAAGTCCTAGCAGACACAAGGCAGTATCACCAATGGTGGGACATGCAGCTTAATAGTATATGGAGGACTGTGTAATTCCCACCACTGGTTTCTATTTAATTTTGCACCTTTTTACATATATATAAATGTGTGCTCAGTTTTCTTTCCAAAATGTACCACTTTCCTTGGAAAGGGCTCCACTTTTTGAGGTGCAATATACTTTATCCTGTTTTCAAGTCTCAGGAAATTCAAAGCAGATATTTTCACAGGGAAATGTAAACCTAACAAATTTATTTTTCATCCCTACTTCCACATCATGGTTCAAGTGGAGGAGGCAAAAAAAAAAACCCTTAAAGGACACTTTCAGAGGAAGACAAAGTATGCTCAGTGGAAAAAATAAATTCAACCTTTTGATCACCGTAAGTAGCATAGACCTTCCAGCTAAGGTGTCAATCCGAAGTTTTGTGCAAGTGGGTCTACATCCATGAAGATAAAACTTGGCAATCTGCTTTATGAAATCTTGCCACAGTTCTTTACCACCTGACAGTGCTTGTTAAGAGGAGAAGAAAGAGAGGTTACCTCTCAGAGCTCCTTATGAATATCTTAACAATAATTGCTTCATACTCTGTGCCTTTTTTAAAAAAATGTATATTTGGGTAGTGCAAATGAAAAGAAAAAAAAATCTAATGAGACGATGAAAATGACTGAACTATCCTACTGAAGATTTATAATAATTGTGATGTCAATGGAAGAGGCCTTTCAGAACAACAGCATGGGTTTCTTAACTAATTGGTCAGACAGGCTGGTATGCCTTTCGGATTCAAGCACTAAAGTATACCACAGTACATCAGGAAAAATAGAAGCACTAGTATAAAACGCTGACAGCTAGAAGTCTGAAATACAGTGAGTCATTAGAAAGTTAACAAGAACTGGAAACAGCCAGCCACAGTTTGGCTTTTAAATGTCATTGTGATACAATGAGGGCAGTGCTAAGAAGGACAGAGACTAAAGGCCTCAGCCAGATGCACAAAATCTTAACTCCTTGACCCTTGAATAAAGGAAGTCCTTTAGTACAACCATAACAAGAATCCCATGGATAGAGGTAAAATGGCAGGGTTTTTTTTTTTTTTAAAAAACACTGTTGAACTATAATCTGTTCCCCAATATACAGTACAGAAGAAAAGGGAATGGCTATGTGAAAAATGTTACACTGCAGAAAGTCTGTAGTTGGGGAATCAATCATATCACGAAACAAAGGTGGCAGGAAAAACAAGCAGGCACCACAAGGCATTTTCAGTTCCACTCACTACTGGACATCTCACCGTGGCAGCTGATGGCTCTTGGGAAAACTGATTAAACTTTGATGCCAAGAAAATATAAGGAGAACTTCTTCCTAGATGTTTCTGTCTGGTTGGTTGGTTTGTTTTGACATCACAGTGAATCACCTTGACAGAGATCCTTGCATTCTACTACTTGGGATTTTTGGCTATTTGGAGCATGGTCACTAATGTCTACATCAGAAGTGAAGAATCTAATGGTTTCCATGTCAGTGAGGCAACAAATCTGATCTAGATTTTATTTTGAGATTTAAGGGATTGATCCAAACAATTGAACTATATCCCCAAAATACAGCACTTTGGCTAGCCTCTTTAAAGCTCAAACAGAAATAATCTGAAAAAGATTCATTGCCCAACTGACATGAGAGCTACCAGTCACCATTTAGAGTAACCACAGGTTGTGGCTGCTTAATTGGTGTTCTACCCCTGGCCAGATGACATTTGGGGGTGGCCACACATCTGATGTCAAAGATTCCACAGTCACAGTGCCAAGATCCTGGCTTTGCTTGTTCCTCACCTTCAGATCTGCCCCATCTGATTCCCAGAACATATGGACTTCTACTGGAAGTGGTGGCTGGTAGCTTCCATATCTATGAGACAGTAAATCCATCCTGGGCTTTAGACAGATCTTTAAAGGAGCCATCCACAGTGTTCAGCCCTATCTCCCAAATAGATACTATACCCTAGAGAGTGTCTTTAAGACAGAACAGGTATGCACACACACACACCTCTGTGGTATGGAAACTCACAGCTACCATTGTGTTCTGTTGTGCCAGTAGATCAATGCTTATAACGTTCTGAGTGATACATCACAACAACATTACAAGATACAGCATTGTAGTAGAGCAGATTGAGAAGAAGATTCGGCTTAAATAAATAAGGCTTCTTCACCTTGGAAGCAATAGCTGCATTTTTAAATCTTTCAGCAGTTTGATCTCTGTGGACATCTCCACAGACTTTCTTTGTCTTCAAAGGTGATGTCTTAATGCAGGACAGGGTGCCCAAAGGGGAAACTAAATTGATTGCAAGGGTCAGAGGGTTGGGCCACCTTCTCCATGCTGAAAGTATGTAGGCACTTTAATTTACATGAGATAAGAGATGACTAAAGGGACATAAAAGAGCTTCATAAAATTAGGCACGGTTTGAGGCCAGTATTTTGAGAGGATTTTCTCTCTCCCCTATACTGCTGGGTCATTGAATGATTCTGATTACTACCAGACACAGGAGTGGCAAAAGAATACTACTTTGCACAATGCCTAATTAACCTATGGAATTCTATGTCACAAAGCTTGTATAATTGCCACTAGGCAGCTGCTGGAGAAGTAGACAAATTCATGGAGTGGTTTACTAATAGTGCTTTGCTGTAATGGCTAAGTAGAGTCTTCATGTACACACTGTGCAATATCATATCACTGCTCGATTATGAATAATTTGAACATGCCACTCTATTCATTCTTTTTAAAAGTAAAGTTCTGATTTAGATCTCTCAAATCTCCATCTCTGAAGCAGGGCAGACCAGATGGAAGATGCTATTTGCTTTTGATTTCTGTGTCCTTCTTTGAGGCACTTAGTAGCCTCTTGAGTATGAACTGAAGCTGACAAACTGACAGGCTAGGTAAATAAACACCATACTTGTGATTAGTAGGGACGTGAATTATTGTTTTTCTTGGTCTCATATATAATAATGGAAGGCCACAATCTTTTCCCCTCAACTACAAGACAGCAAGATATATTCTGTCAGTCTCAGGCCATTTCCGCACTACAGTGTTAAAGTGCTGCTATTCCACTATCAACCTCCTATTGAATTCTGGGGTTTGTAGTTTAGGGAAGGGCACTTCACATTCTCAGCCAAAGAGCTCTTTGGTCTCAGTAAACTACAAACCCCAGAATTCCACAGGGCATTGAAAGTGAAATAGCAGCAGTTTAACACTGTAATGCAGAAATGACCTCAGTGGCAGTTTTCACATTTCACTTTTTCACTTTTCACTGTAAGGCTGTGCATGATCACTTTGTATGCAAAGTGTGGAAACCTCAACAACAAAGAATAACTTGAGTTTATTCTCATTTTTAGGAGTGAACTTAATTCACCTCTTTTTGTTGTTGCTGCACATAGATTGTGGAAGTTTGACATATCCCGTGAGTTGTATAAACAGGTATGTCCTACCTGTTTGTAAGCCTGTTTGCTAGAACCATCTCATTTTTATTGATGGAGTCTAAGTTAGCCTTGCATCCTTTAAACCAGGGTGGGAAACCCAGGGTTCTCCAGAAATTGCTGGACTCCAACTTTCATAAGTTTTAATCAGTATGGCCTACATTGAGGGATTCAGGGAGCTAAGTCCAAGAACGTATAGAGTCTAAGAACTCTATATAGAGAGTTTTCCCATTTCCCCTTTAAACCTTTAAATAAATCAACATAAGCTAACTCTCATTATTTTAAAGCTGGATTCTTTTTAAATGTTCTAGTATTCCGTTTTGTAAATTCTATTTAAAAAATGGCAATTTTACTACTTGTCCTTCTGCTCATGATAAGTATTGTAGATTGCTACAGTTCCACAACTTCAAATGTCACCTGTTTCTGAAGAATATCATTAGCAAAGTATACATTTGATAAGCAAATGTAATCTTATTCCATGCACATTTTTTTTTTTTGCATGAAGCTAAGATTGACTAGAATATTAGACCTTTGATTCCTTGCTAGACTGGTATTTAGCTGTATACCTGAGGTATACATTTCAAAGATTAGAAGCAAGAAACATCTACAGATAACATCAATTGAATATCTTTAGTTCAATAATACTTTTTAGCTCATAAAATGCAAAGGGATCATTTTCATGTGACTACCCTCAATCCTTACATAATTAACCTGCAGCTGCTAAAATCTGCTTACATTTAATTTTTTAAAAAAGTGATAGGTTTGAGTTTGGAAAAAAAATATTAAAAATGTTGAGACTAAATAAGATTGAAATGTAAATTGCTAAAAAGAGGAGGAGGCGGAGGAGGAGGAGGAGGAGGAGGGGATGGGAAACTGGTGGAAGTTTCATCACTTATATACATGTTCATCACTTAATGACTGCAAAAGTAAGTGATGACTGAATACTGAATTTCATATTCAGTATGAAAGAATATTCAGATGAGACTAGTTGTTCTACTTGAGTGGGGGTGTTAAATTTGGGAAACTTGATCAGCATACTATTAAGGTAAGCCATGGATGGGGAAGATTTTTTATATATGGGTGTGTATGTGTGTGTGTGTGTGTGTGTGTGTGTGTATAGAGGGAAAGAGAGAGGGAGAGGGAAAGAGAGAGAGAGAGTAGCCTCAGGTGTATTTTGTGAAAGGCAATGTGCTTTTAGTGGGTGGGAATGATGCCAATAGAGATGAGGACAGAAAACCGTGCCCAAAGTGAATCAACTGGTGGCTTACCAGTGGTGGTTTCCATGTTGATGTGGGCATGAATATGCTCCAGCTTTTAGTCTAGTCTTTAAAGGCACTATCTAGGGTGCTGAACCCCTTCACTCTAATACACTCAGCATCCTGGATAAATCCTTTAAATGTCAGTCTTAAATTTGCAGAGATTCACCACCCCACTAACAAAGGAACCATCATCAACGATCACTATCTATTCTTCTTCTTTCTGTTGTCCCATCTTTTCTCTCTCTTCCTCCCTCACACCTCTCATTCTCTCCCTCCTTTCTGATATGTTCTTCTCTCAGTTTCTCTTTTCTGTCTGTGCAATGGATTTCTTTTGATGGAAAGATCACTCTTGCCAGAAGTCTGAATGGGTTGCTTGCTAAAGTCTTTCAAAATTAGCACCTGAAATTGGACTGAGGGGCACATATGGGCCTAGAGCTGCAGGATGTCCATCATCTTAATCTGGGAAACATTTGATTCCATGGGTGGGAAAAAAAAATCTTTATTTGTCAAGAGCAAGAGCTGAAATGGTCTGGGGCCAGATTCCCCCTCCTAAACCATGGTACAGCCTGGCTTCATTGACTTTGCTGCTTCCCGGGTTTATCTTGGTTGTGGGCAACTCATATTCAGTGAAGTCATAACTCAAGCACTGATGGAAGAAATTCCTCTGCAGTCAGGGTTTGGGGCTTGTGCCAGTTCATTCCTCTTTTCCCTTCTCTGCATGGAGAAAAAAGAAAGGGAACTGAACCTTCCAGGGAGCCTTGTTCTTCCCAAGGCAGAGGAAGAGGGAGGGAATAAGAGAGAGAGTTGGAAGGAGAGCAAGAAATTTGCTCTACTCCATGGGGGAGATGAGAGTGAGTCAGGATCTCTCAGGGTCAGCTGCAAAGTCTTCCCACAGAACTACAGTCATTGGTAATGTGTGTGCTAATTTCATAGGATCATAGATTTGGAAGAGACCACAAGGGCCATTGGGTACAATCCCCTGTCATGCAGGAACACACACACAAAACACCCCCAGTAAAAGGTCATCCAGCCTGTTTAAAAACCTCCAAAGAAGGTGACTCCACCACACTCTGAGGCAGCATATTTCAAACCAATATTCTTTCTTGTGTTTTTTTCCCCAGTAACTGCTGCTGGAGGAAGAAAAGACAGACCAGTTCAAATGTCAATGGAAACACACACAGACACAGACAGATACACACAGAGGGGGAGAGAGAGGGAGAGGTCAGTTAACAAAAAAGTGTTCCTAAGTATTATTTCTTAAAAAAAAAAAAAAAGGTACCAGAGCCTGAAACAATATGGGAGGAATAGACATAGGTTCCTGAATATTTGCCTTCAAGTTGGCTATTGATTTATGGTAACCCCATGAATTTTACAACAAAGGCATGTTTCACCATGTTCAACTGTTTCAGCAAACTTTTTAACAATCAGGTAAGGTAAGCCTTGGATAAGTAAGGAAACACATTTTGAACTTTCTACAGGCCTCTTGAAGGATTCTTCCCAAATGCATCCATATTTTATCTGTTGTGGGCAAGCATTCTCTGCAGTAGGATTGGCTAGGAAAGAATCCATTCTTTCCCTGATTAAGTTTTTATTTCATTATATACTGGAGACACATTGCTGCGACCCAACACTTCAGATCTTTGTTTCTTCAGTCTCTTTTACCAATCTCCCAATGGCAATGTGGCTAAAAAAAGTAAAGTTAGATGAAGGACAAGGAAGATAAGGAGGATCTTGACAGGCATAAAAAAGACTGCATCCTGGTCAGAGGCTTATTTAATTAAGATATCCCCTTCCCAGTGTGTATATGTGTGTGTGGTGTGTGTGTAATGTACACATAATGTGTATATATAAGTGTATATATACACTTAATGTGTATATATGTGTATATCTCTCCTTATGACTGGAGAGAATGGGAGAGAGAAAGAGAGAGAGAGAACTAGCAGAAAGCATATGTGTTTGCAGAGGTAGCAAAGGATCACTTAGCAAAGTGATTCAAAGTAAGTCTACTCCAAAAGACACTTTTGATTAAGCTGCCATTTAGTTTCCTGCTTCTGCAGAGTCAGCACTCCAACTCAAGCTGAACTGGGTGTTCACAGCACAGTTTGTAGTCAACATATTTTGCTGAATCAAATGTCTGAACGTGGACAATATAATGCTTTTTATTGACTATGTCAGAGAGCTAGAGAAACAGAATGGTTACAAGTGCAACCATCCTGATCAGCTATTTAAACAACAATACCGGCATGACCAGGTTTTGGAACAGTATACAATGTGTGCCTTCAAACTGCACAGAATGCCTCAGGCATAGATCCTGGAAGCCAAGATAAATCATTATCACACAAGCTATTGAATGTTCAGAAATTGCAGTAGGTCTTTTGATCCTTTGAACTGCAGTTGATTGCAAGGCAAAGGGATGGTGGTGGTGATGGTAATGATGATTACTATGATTTTACAGACAGGGTATATGTTGATTTAACCATCTCATTTGATCCTGGTCAGAGTTGAGAATGGTACATAAAAGTGAGGTTTTAGAAAGAGTACGATAGGGAGAGATGTGGGGGGAAAAACTTATCAAATGTTTTCTTTGGAACAGCCTTTCGAAAATTTGCTAAACCCAGAAAGATTTCTCACCTCAGGCCTGAGAGAATGGAGCAGACCTTTTTTTTTTTAATTGATTTTCCTACAATCTGAAAAAAGAAAAAGGCATTATGTAGAATTATTTTCTTTCCCTTTATGAAGCTGATAACACACTTACTTGGCAAATGTGGGTCAGATTTCCCTAATGATTCTTACATATTCACTAGTTTAGAGGATAATTAGGAAATGTGGAAATGACCTAGTCTTCACTTACCATGCAGCAACCACTGTTAAGTGACAGTGGTCTGTTCTGCTGTCGATCATGAAGCAACTGACTGGCATTATTAGCAGACATACACTCCCATGCTTTGATATGATGTAGTTGGCAAATATGAATTGGCATGGAATTAAGTTATACATACTTATGGATGAAAAGCCATGTGGAGAAGGAACGCTGGCTGGTAAGATGTGCAAAAATAGGTCAGAGGTGACCTCAGCTTGGCCAGGTCATAAATTCACTGTAAATTAGCTGGGAATGTCTGATTCAATGGCTTTAAGCTAATCCTCTCAACTGCCCGGACCTAGAAAACAATGATCAAGCCCAGGTGCTGCAGACAAACACTCCTGCTGTGTGCATGTCCTACTGAAACCTTTCCCAGTCACTTTAGCTAAGCAAGCCATTGAGAAGCTACCAGGACTCCCATCAATATTTTGTCAACAGTCAGTCCATTCCAGACTGATTTTGCTAACTCTACCAGAAAGCAATTAACTCACAACCCTTCAGGGAGGGAAACAGAGTATATGAACCTTTGGCTTTGAGCAGTCAGATGCAGTAATTTGTTTACTGGTAACCATGCTGTTGCTCTGATTCCCAGTTGTGTACTGCCCTTAGATCCAAGTCTAAGCCATAACGCTGCTTCTTCACTGCTCTTCTAGAATGGCAAATATTTCTCACTCTCTGAAATTTTGCTACCAATCTTAGCGGTGTTTACACTTCAGTAACTCAGAAATACATGTGTACATTTTTGTACTGTACATGTGTTTTCTGTGTAGAAAACATGTTTACTGCACAGGGTACAGCAGTCAAGATTCCACATCAGGGCTGTGTAACATAAGTCACTGGAGGTGGAGTTACACATTGATTGCGTTATGTGGTCCTTTATGTGAATGTAAATCTTGTGCAATGAAAGACACACCAGAATCCACAACTCATTGCACAGTTCAATGTACAACTGATAGTACTACTGCTAATTCCAGTAGAGACAATGCAACTCAGTTGGCATAAGCGACAGTGCTGCATGTGTAACTCTCTTCTCATGACTTTAAATTGCACTTGAATGCCTAGCATTAATTTGGGGAGGGGGGCATATACACATGTAAGACACCAACAGGGTGCTGGCTGGGGTTTTCTGCACAGGATACAGTGTTCTCTATGCTGTACACCTATTTCTGGGCATAAAATGTGTTTTCCTGTGCAGAAGCCCACATCTATTTTATGGAGGCATGTTTTTTGACTTTGCAAAGCACAACAAACCTTGCAGCTTCCTTTATTCAACAGGGTTCAAAAATAGCAAGAAAGCTTGTCTGAACAGGAGAACAAAATAAAAAAAAATGAATATTCTTTCCATCTGTAGAATAAATGCACATAGCAGGATGGCTCTGCAAGGACTAAGGCTCATCTGGGTTCCCTTTGAGAAGCTTTAGCCATCCATTTCTGTGGAACATTTTGTTTTCATTTTCACAAAACAGCAGTGAGGCAGGATAGGCAGAAACAGCAGCAGCTTAAATACTTTGTACAGACATGACCTTACAAGCTCCTCTAATTGAAGCAAAACACGTAAGGACATGGCTTAACACTAAGCTTATGTTTTCAGCCCACCAGCATTCAGAAAAAGCAATTGACATTATGCTAGCCTTCTTGCACGCATTTTATGTTAGATTTTCTCCTCCCCTGTGCCATTTCATGGCTGGCAGCAGTCATGCTTCTTCCAAGCATCTACTCAATTTCAAAGTTTTTAAACTAAAATCATAACTCGAGCACTTTCCTTTTTTCCTTCTTTCAAGTCTGGCTGCTATAGTCCTGCTAACTTTACAGTCCTGGTGGGAGAGTTCAATTAAAGCTTGTGAAAAGGAAAAGAGATCTCAAGATCTGTATTGACCATGGGAGGTTTGGGGAGAAGAGGAAATTGACTAGTGGTGCTGAAAAGTTTCTTTGTGTATGGAAGGGGGAAAGGATGAAGCAAAACCTGAATAGCATCAAGGGATAGCCTGTTATCCACAGAGCAATTCTTTCTGCTCAATGAAAGCTGTTACAAACCTTAGGCTGTTTCCCAGAGGAGCATTATGAAAAGAACTCTGGCAGACAAAATGAGAATAGCTTGAATATATTTGTGCTGGTGTGGAGAATTTGTTTCATGCACAGAGCACAATGGGAAGAGTAGACAGAAGTCTGAAATTGTCACGTATCTGTTTTTGTATTTTAGATCTCTAAAAAAAAAAAAAAAAATGAGGGAAAAGACTAACCTTCCAAAGTTCTGCACCCTGTTCGAACATAGCACATTTGGAGAAACCATTTTGTTGTATATATTCTGGGGACAGAAGGAAAACTTATCCAACAGCTTCTCAGGAGAGGGGGTGGTTTATCAGCAGTGGAAGGGATTCATTCTTGGTGCTCTTGTTTCCTTGTGCTCTTCACTATGTTGGCAGTCTCATAGCTGTTTTGATCCTCCCACAATGCCCCAGATCTAGCACTGTTTGTAAGGGGTGAGGTGGTAGCTATCACAAAACACAAGGCAAAGTATATTCTGCAAAATACCGGGTTATGTTTTGCAACTCCCCCCTCTTTTTTTTTTTTTTTAAATAAAACCTCTAAAAATTCCATATTGTGTATGTCTCTAAATGCCGGTTCCGGTTTGTGTATGTCTCTAAATGTCGGTTCTGAGGGATCATGAGTTAGGAGGCTGTTATTCCATTTACGTCCTGCCTGTGGGAGTTTTGTTGATGTTGATCTAGACAGGTCCTTGGCCTGACCTAGCATGACTCTCCTTATACCTTTTGGTTCAGATCCGTTTAAAACCCAGCTGCTAAACTAGTTGCTTTAATCATAAAGACTATCCATCATATTTCTGAAGAGTTCACTTCACAATTTCTTTACAATGTGAATACTATTGCAGTATACTCCCTCCAACAGAATGAAGGCACCACCAGCTGTTCCAGCCATATGGGTAAGCTGTTACACTAGCTTCTGGGAGTTGGAAGCAAAGCAACAGAAGTAGAAACTGTACTGAGAAATCCTTCTGTTTGTAGTTGCTGGTATGTGTGTTTTTTACACCTGAGTCAGGGCTTCTGGTATTTTTCAGCCACAATGTTGCAAAGGCAACAGAAATGACTTCATTCCATTCCATTGTGCAAAGAATGACAAGAAACCACATCTTCCACACGGATGTTTTTGTGTGTTTGTGCAAAAAAAAATCTTATATTTCTCTGCATGGAAAAAGCTACATAAATCTCTGGGACATTTGGATACTGGGAGAAAACTGCACACACCCTAGAATGCAAATAGCCAAGGAGGCTCAATTGCACCAAGGCAGCTGGCACCATGTCTTCTGCCAAGCAGCTACTCGACTGGGAATGCAGAAGAGGAAAATCTCAATGCCATCCATCAGTTAAAAGCTCTGCTCTTCTCATGAGACTTCCTAGGCTCACGAGATTTTGGATGTCTTGCAAGAGCCATACTCTCGCCAGACTTCAAGAAACTTCATATAGGCTCTCTCACTGGTCTCAGATGCTTTCGTTGACTGAACCCCAGATACTTATCCACCTACCACTGCTTTTCAAACTCCCAGATAATTGCGTTTGGGGGACAGGAAAGATTTTTTTTTTTTGTGGTTGTTGTTTAAATGTCGCTGTAACATGTTTTTCATTTTCTCTGGGGATATTCTGTTGGTTAGGCTGTTGGTTAATTACAGTTTTGCTACCAAAGTGATTTATTATTTTTTGAAACTGCATGTAATTCTAGATGGCTCATTCTGTTCTGCAAATATTTATTCGTATGCATCAGACTACATTTTTCACAACTGTCAATAACTGAGCTGAATGCCATTTAGAAATAAGGGGCAAAGAAAAGAGGATTTAAGATGTAAGGGATAGCCCTAGATGGGCCCCTCTGCGGACTGAACAACTGCATGCTTCCAGTGGGATTTCCCTATTGCCAGGAAACTCATTTTTCAACCTGGAAAGGAACAATGGAAAATATTTTCCCATCCCTAATCCATAGACTAGATTTTTTTAAAACTACAATTCCCAGAACACTCCAACTGTATAGTTGTTTGATCTAATTATGAATGAGGTTAAAGTTTCAGGTAACAACATTCCCATGTGTAATAAAAGAAATAGTATCATAATCACTAAAAATTCATATTGTGTATCTTGGCTAGAATCCTCGATGGCAGTTATCAATGCATAACTTAGGCCATTCCCACACTACACTATTATAGTGCTAATATTCCATCGTCAACATCCTGTGGAATTCTGGGGTTTGTAGTTTACTGAGGTCAAAGAGCTCTCCTCTGGCTGAGAATTCTAAATGCCTCTCCCTACACTGCAAACCCCAGGATTACATAGGATTTTGAAAGTGGAATAGTAGTATTATAACAGTGTAGTGCGGAAATGGCCATAGGGTTCTGAACTTGTGACTGTTACATACTCATGGTATGTAAAAGTCCCTAGTTTAGGAAATACATGGGGAATGTGAAAGTCCCCTAATCCTCATTCACCAGGCTTCAGCTGTTGCAATTGATGGGAGTCTGTTCCCCTGTCACTCAGGAAGCAGATGAATCCCATCTCCCCCCACTCCCCGCCTTGCATGAATGATTTCTGGCACAAGAGAAAATTCTGACAGGGATTTTGATTTGCCTGCTACCCCAGAGATCACTCATAAGAGAAGTAGAAACAGCACTCAGTTGCTTCCCAAGCAAAAGGGGTAGGGTCCACCACTGCTCACAGCAGCTACTTCCCAGTAAGTAGAGAATGGGGGAGCTGTTATAGGCTGTTGCATAGCCTATAATTGTGGTGCTTGTCCAAACATAAATCCCATACAGGATTCTGGAATATGTTTCCATCACTATGACTTAGGAACTGAAAGAATATTCAATACATATTCTATGAATAATCCAAAAATGTGTTTCCTGAATGTTGGGAAGCCCTGGCAAGAATAATCTTGGACCGATGACCCTTTTTCACAGCTCATAGTTGATTCTGTGCAGAATTTGCACATACTTTTTTCTATGAAAAAGTAAATTTTGCACAGAATAAGTTGCAAATTATGAATCATCTTCAAAAACTTCAGTTTTCAAAGATTTTCTTGCAACTGGAAGAAAATTGCTATAATTACTTAATGCTTCCTTTGAGAACTAATTTGGCAAAGTATAACTTTCCTATTATAATTCTAATATTAATAGTTTTTTTTATATATTTATTTATTTGTATCCCGCCTCTCCATACGGATCGAGGCAGCGAACAACTTACAAATAGCATGTATTTCGAAACATTTCTATACATGCCCCCAACAAGCTGGGTACTCATTTTACCGACCTGCGAAAGGATGGAAGGCTGAGTCAACCTTGGAGCTGGGCAGGATCGAACTCACAACCTTGTGGCTTGCAGTACTGGCATTTAACCACTGCGCCACCATGGCTCCTTTGGTTATCAGGTGATATCTCTAATTTTATTAATTCTAAGACTACATATGAACTTTGGTGAGCAAATTTGTGGAAGGTTATCCTGTCTCTTGTAAAATATTTAAAAAATGTTCAATTTCCCCCCCTTTTATCTGTCCCCTGCACTCACAGAATATAATTATCCACTAGCATTTCTAAGTGTCAGGAAGGTGGAGTAAATTTTTACATGATTTCATACTTGCCTGAATTCTGATGGGAGAGCTGTGGAAGAACCATCTCACCTATCTATGATACATTAAATTATGATAGAATTTGGTGGAAACAACTGATCTGACCTTTCTTTTACAATATGCCATATACCATTCATAACCTTAATAGAGTATTATGAAAATGAGTACTTTCAGTGAATTAGGATACAGTAACAGACATTTGCCTTCTAAGTGTCTCCTGGGAATTTTGTTCATTCCAGTTTCCAAAGATTTAGTTTCAAGACTAAAGATCTTGAAGGGGATGGTTAGTGCTACACAGAATTGAGCAAACTAAGCAAAGCTTATTTAATGAGTACCTTACCAACAACTGGTGCAATTTGGTATATTGTCTGGGTTTAAGCTTTAGGCTGAAAATAGCTATTGCAGTGCAACAAGGAACTGAACACTTCAATCATATGAATAGTCATATTTTACAAATCCTATATGACCTTGCTCCCCATGTGTTGAGGGAGGAAAATAGTGCAGCCCTCCAGATATGGCTGAACTGCAGCTATTAAGAACTCTAGCTAGCACAGTCAATAATGAATAATTCTGAGAATTACAATTCCACAACATCTGGAAAACCACAAAAGTCCCACCAGAACCATAGGTAAGTCTCAAGTTACTCTATATGAAGGACCAACTACTGTCCACCACTGTGCCACAAACTGGTACAACATTTGTACCCACTGGCTACAGTTGTTTTTGTCTTTGTTGTAAACCAGGTCCAGTAGTCAATGGAGCAGGAAGTGACATCAGTCCATGGCCCACCACTTTGAGTAGCACTCTGTTAGGTCATGTCTTCTTCATTCTGTATCAGTGAGCTCAGATTGATGCCTCAAAGTAATCTCAGACCATACAATCTACAGGTTGATGACATAACATTGCCAGATTGGCTAGGGGACATGGCCTCCCTGATGCAGGGAGAGCAAGGAATGGAAAGAAATTATGGTCGACCCTCCACATATGGTCGACCCTCCACTTTCATGGATTTGATTATTTCTGAGATTCTCCAACCCCTGACTTCTCTACATCAAGGGATTGATTTCTGGGGGAACCTTTCCTCTAGGTGGTTCTGATCAGGCCACACAGGCCTTTGAAAATCTGCCTTTGGTCCTCTTCCTCCTCCACAATCAACCACTGCCTGGTGAGTTAAGAATGGATCATGGCCTAATTTCCCAGCCCCACAAACTCTCTTCCAATGCCCCACACACATTCAAGGAAGGAAATGGGCAAGAAATGAAGTACAGGGTCACCATGTCAAACCACCTCCTTCCTCTCTCCCTTCCTTAACCTGGTTTGGACCCTTGTGCCTGTTTTCCCTGCCATGCCTTCTCACAGACACAGACACTTTTTGATATTTGTGGTTTTCCCACTTTTTTGAGGATCCTGTGCCCCTAGCCCTAGTGAATGTGGAGGGCGAACTGTACATTGGAGTTGACAGCATAGATTAAGATAGTATTTTTACATGTACAAAGACATCTTGCAAGGAAATGCATTCCTCATTTCAAGCATTTGCACATTTGCAAGGCTTATAGGGCATTTCCAAGCAATAAATTTCTATCAAGCAATGCACCTTTTTAAAAATGTGAGTAGCTAAAATGCTCATAATGGGGAAAAAATAACCTTCAGAAACACATTTATAAACAGCAATATAAAGCAGGTATATTTCACAAATAAATGCTATTTCCCGTGCTGTTCCAGAAGGCTCTCCAAACTTCTAGAGCTGGATTGTATAGGGCAGAAAACATCTTGGCACTTTCATACTTTGAGATCACAGGCAACACAAGACAGTTTGCTGCCTGAAGCAAAGAACCAGTTGGTACTCTTCTCCATTCTACATACAAGCTCTGATAAGTTCCTTTAGGATAGCTTCTCTTTGTACACCTGAGGGAAGCAGGTTAACTTGGAGCATTATAGAATCATAGAATATTAACGTTGGAAGAGACCTCAAGGTCCAACCCTCTGCCCTGTAGGAATACACACTAAAGCACTAAAGATGCCTGTCTAACCTTTGTTTAAAAAACCTCTAAAGAATGAGAGTCCAACATATTCTGAAGTAGTCCCTTCCACTGTAAGCTTTTACAGAAAAATAAAAGTTCTTCCTAGTGTGCAGATGAAATCTTGTTTCTTGTAATTTGAATCCACATTGCTTTGTATTTTAGTTTCTGAAACAGAAATTTGGTTCGCACTGCAGTAAAAGCAAGCAATAAATAAGATGAATAAACAGGGGAGCATTGGTTCCAGTCCCACTCTGCTTGCTCCCTTTAGTTTCTTAAATGGGCCAACCAGGATGGGTCTCCCCTGTATCACTCAAAATGTAACCACTTCAGAGTCAGCTTGGTGTAGTGGTTTGAGAAATTGACTATGACCCTGGAAACTAGATTCCCCAGTTGGCCATGGAAGCCACTAGTTGACCTTGGGCACATCACACCCTCAGAAAACCCTGTGATAGGTGCATCTAGGGCAGCCATAAGTTGGAAACAACTTGAAGGCACACAACAATAACAACAAAGTAATAGTAGGGGAGGAATCAAGCTATGAAGTGGGGGCAAAATGAACAAATTCCCCAATTTTCTCACACTGCCAAGAGTGAGACATAGAAAATCACACCTAGAACTCCTAGACTTCCTTGTGTTCTCATTCCCTCAGTCACTTTGTCTACCCCTTTTCTTTGGATACCTAAACTTTATTTCCAAATTCAGTTTAGAAATTGAAGTTTGAAGTTACCACAGTACTAGTCATTTGGGTACAGAAATAAAATATCATTTGAGATGCAGAATTCTTTTTAACATCGGCCCTATAGCTACACCCTTGTGGTAAGGTCAGATTCCAAAGAGGACAAGACTTTTTAGTAGTTGACAAGTTACGTATGGTGAAATTACAGCTTTAACACAGGAGTTTAAGATGTAGGAGTCCTGTCATCCTTTGGGTCTGTTCATTCTAGCAGTTAAATTATTGTGTAGGTTGTTTGTTTGTTTGTTTGTTTGTCTGTGCTCCTCTATATCACTGTGAGGAATTATATGACCACCCCAAGATATTTTTGAATTGCAATTTCCTGCAGTCTTCACAATTAGTTATGCTAATGGGATCTGATGGCATATGGAATCTGAACATCATCAGAAGGACTGTATAATTCCCAGCCCTGCTCTGTGACTTCCTACAGTTACCTCATCATGGATGGTTGTTTCCATATTTTTCTTGCTGCTGTTCTTGTTGCGAGCATGACTTGCTTTTTTTGGTCCCTTTGAAAAAGGAAATAATCATACTCCAGTGGCTCAATTTACTATGAAAGCATCAAAATAAATGCCATATATGGTTTAGGTCCAGGAAAGTGGACAGATTGCATCTACTGATCTGAGCCTTGGTCAAGGAGTAAGATCCACAGCAGAGACCGTCTTCTTAGTCCCACCACTTGCACAGGTTATGGTGGCTTTCATATAGGCTTTTAACAAAGGGCTGCAAGGGTTGTATTGTTGCAAACTACAGTTATTGCTCCAACTTTTAACTTTTAAAACTTTAAAAATATCTTTCAGAGTACATGTTTTTAATATGGTTATAGTTTAAGTCTGTTTTAATATTGAGTTTTTATATGCTTTTGCTTTATTTTATAAAACTGTAAACCACTTTCAGTCCCAGTTCTGGGGAAAAAGCAGGATATAAGGAAAGTAACAACAACAATGAAGTGTCAAAGGGAAGGGGTGAGGTGACAGGCAACAGCAATGAGATAGAAATCAGCTATGTGATGAGAAAAATGAAGGCTTTCATTTATTCTGGAAAGAAGGTTGTTTCTTGATGAAAGCAAGGTTAAGAGGTGACATGATAGCCATGTTTAAAAATTTGAACGGATGTGACGTTGAAGATGGAGCAAGTTTGTTTTCTGATGCTCCTAAGGCTAGGACACAGAGCAATGGATTGCTCTTTTCTACAGGAAAAGAGATTTCACCTAAATATTAGGAAGAATTTCCTGATGGTAAGAGCCATACAACAGTGAAATATGCTACCTTGGAGCATGCTGGAGTCTCCTTCTTTGGAAGTTTTTAAACAAAGGCTGGATGGCCATTTGCTAAGGATGCTTTGAGTGTGTTCCTGCA
Organism: Ctenosaura bakeri; assembly: GCA_948474755.1. NCBI lineage: Eukaryota > Metazoa > Chordata > Lepidosauria > Squamata > Iguanidae > Ctenosaura > Ctenosaura bakeri. The sequence goes on from CAOLHI010003017.1 coordinate 79,087, forward strand.
TGGCAGGGGGTTGGACTCAATGGCTGTTGTGGTCTCTTCCAATTCTATCATTCTATGATTCTTGGGCCCTTTTCGCACCTTACCTCATCGCGGCAGTGGGGAGCGGCGCTCGCGCGAGCTGCTCACAACGGCCCTTTTTGCCTCCCACATGCCTTCCTTCTAGCACGACCGTTGCATGAGCACCCCACCCCTTTCTTCTGCAGCGCAGTCTGGGAGTTGTAGGCTGCACAGGGGGAAGGAAGCACGACCGGGCCGCCTTGCCAACACATCACACACAGGTAAGTGTGCGAGGGTGCCGCAAGCATTGCATGAGTGCGGGGCATTTTCGGCTTAAAGTCGAAAATCAAAACATGTGCGCGTGCCCCGCGTTAGCCTCGTGAGCATTGCGCGAGGGGGAGTGCATCATACGGAGCGCTGCTCCCACTCACGCAATGCTCAAGGCGCACTCGCGCAAAAAAAAGCATGCGAAAAGGGCCTTGGTTGTGCTTCCAAGGTGGGGAATTCCATAAAGTGGGATTGTTGCTGCTGCAGGTCTTCAAGCCATTTCTCACTTATGGTGACCCCAAGGCAAACCTATAATGGGGTTTTCTAGGGTCTGAGAGTATGTGATGCACCCAAGGTCACCCAGTGGGTTTTCATGGCCAAGTAGGGAATCGGACCCTGGTCTCCAGGGTTATTGTCCAATGTTCAAACCATGCTGGCTGTCATACAGAAAACCACAGAAAAAGCCCAGTTTCACAATCTAGTTAATACCACAGCAGCAATGGAGAGCCAAGAAGGCCAGATAGCAACTCTAGATTTCAAGTGACAGGGTACATACAGCAGAATGTAAGTCTGTATTTTTTGATCACCTATTAGTTAAGATACTGGTACCACTCTACTCTGCTTTGGTTAGACCCCATCTTGAATACTATGTCCAGTTCTGGGCACCCCAATTCAAGAAGGATATTGACAAGCTGGAGCAAGTCCAGAGGAGGGTGACCAAAATGGTGAGAGGCCTGGAAGCCATGCCCTATGAGGATAGACTTAGAGAGCTGGGTATGTTTAGTCTACAGAAGAGAAGGTTAAGAGGGGACATGATAACCATGTTTAAATATTTGAAGGGATGCCACGTAGAAGAAGGAGGGGGAGGGCTTGTTTTCTGCTGCTCCAGAGACCAGGACAAGGAGCAATGGATTCAAGCTGCAGGAAAGGAGATTCCACCTGAACCTCAGGAAGAACTTCCTGACAGTCAGGGCTGTCCGGCAGTGGAATATGCTACCTCGGAGTGTAGTGGAATCTCCTTCCTTGGAGGTTTTTAAACAGAGGCTTGATGGCCATCTGTCGGGAGTGCTTTGAGGGTGTTCCTGCATGGCAGGGGGTTGGACTGGATGGCCCCTGTGGTCTCTTCCAACTCTACATTTCTATGATTCTAAGATTCTATAGCTCCCTTGCATTAGCCTGGTAACACAAAACCCACCACTGATGAGGTTCTTGAACTTTTCTGAATCTGCTTCATTGTAATACAGAACTTTGTAATATCTTGTATGCTAAGGAAGACATTAGTAAAGTTACTTCAAAGGATCTCAGTTCCCAGAATCCTCCAGCCAGCGTGATTAGTTGCCAATGGATTGTTGAGAGTTTTTCCTTCTGCAGTGTGCTGAGCCTTTCCAGAACATCATGATGTGGTTCTTTTACCCTTACAGATTGCATAGATGGCAGCATTTCACAACACAGCTTGTCTCACCACAGAGCTGCAGTGATATGAAAAAGCACAGGAGGTAAATTCTTCTTTTCAATCAAAATGGAAGCAATCTTAAATTTAAACTTGGTAACTTTATGTTCTCAGTAGTATCAGTTATATAATAGCAGTCAATGGAAGTCTTCTGGAGAACTGAATGTTTTGTTTTGTTTTGTTTTCTTAAAGAAACAGGAATATGTCAAATCCTCTGCAGGTAGTTTGCTTGTTCTTAACGATATTTCTTCCATTCTCTACAGAATTCCACAGATGTCTCACTTAACAATGTACAACACCCATTTTCACCCTATCAGCTGCTTACGGTAGGGTTTTCACATTGGGTGATTTCACACCACCCAGTTGTGGCAATATATTCCACTTTAACTGTCATGGCAACATACTGCAGAATCTTGGGATGTGTGGTCTGGTGAGCTCTCTAGCTGAGAATTCCAAATGCCTCTCTTAAGCTTAAAGTGCAAATCTCCAGATTCCATACTGTGTTGCCGTGGCAGTTAAAGTGATTCACAGTGTCATACTGGTTTAGTGTGAAACTGGAATGTCACATTTTCCCTTGGAATGATTGAAAAATGTAGTGCTTTTTTTAAAAAAAAGTTGAAGAAGAAAATTAAAAATGAACATACGTTTAAGTTTTTCACATAACTACCTCATCTGACAGTTCTCTCTTTGCTAGGAAATAAGACAGCTAATTCATGTAAAGGCAGCATGGGGTTGACTCAAAATGGAATGTGTCTTTTCAGCAAGCATTTTAAAATATTTTACTCCATTCAACTTTTCCGACTACCAGCACTCTTATTTGAGGGTGAAACTCCACTTCTTTTCCAGATCTGCACATGACAATATCCAGAGCCTGAGACAGTTGCTTTCTTGGGTTATAATTCCCACAACCTTCCAGCCTTTCTTTCTTTCTTTCTTTTCTTTCTTTCTTTCTTTCTTTCTTTCTTTCTTTCTTTCTTTCCTCCTTTCTTTCTTCCTTCCTTCCTTCTTTCCTTCGGGGGGGGGGTAGGGACAACAGAATTCAAGACAAATTTTTGTCTGACTGTCTTAGTAGGAAAGGAACTAATCTTTGGCCAGTGCAGAAAATTATTTGTGCTTCTTTTGCTCCTTGCATATCAGCTTGCAATAACATAAATAATAACAGGTTAATTGTTTAGCTCAAGCTTTGGACTACAGTTCACAGAGAGTATTAGAGTCAATATATTTGTTAAGAAGTTAGGGCCTTTATACACTTCACTGTAATAGTGCTATTATTCCACTTTCAACATCTTGTGGAATTCTGGTGTTTGTGGTTCACTGAGGCCAAAGAGCTCTCTGGCTAAGAATTCTAAATGCTGCTCCCTAAACTGCAAACCCCAGGATTTCATAGGATGTTGAAAAATGGAATAATATCACTATCACAGTATAGTGAGGAAAGGTCCTTAAAGATCAGTCATATAATCTGTTGTGCTACCAAATTCAGAATCAGATTCCATCAAGGACATGGGGCTGCTATAGCCAAAGAGCAACTCAGCTGTACCCTCCCCCAAAACCTATGAAATTCATGGGGTCATCATAAATCAACAAGTGACGTGAAGGCAAATACACACACAAGGTAGTCCAAAAGCTCCAAGAAAATAGATACAGGGCCTTATATGGAAGAGTAGCTCTGTTATCTATTGTATTTCTGTCTTTCTATGATGATGAACCATTTGTATGAAAATGACATACATCAGATTGTTGCCCCTAGACCAGAGAGATGCACTGTTTCAAAGGGGTAGGTATAGGGAATCAGAAGTCTTGGTGATTAAAAACTAGTTCATTTCTTTTTTAATAGTGAAGCATGGTGGTATTGTAAGAATGGCCATCTCACAGTGCCATGTTTACCCGAGTCTAGTGATCTTTACTTGCCATTCTGCTCCTTAGTTCTATACAGGAACATAGCTGTCTTATAAGCGCAGAATTAATAACGAGTATTAGAATGTGGCCAATTTCTACTTCCTTGCAGATTCTGTCTAGCTGGCAAGATGAAAGAAAATGGAATCATCAGTATGATCAGTCACAGTCCCCAAAATGCAGCAAATTAGAGACATTCTGGTAATTGGGGCAGAAGATGGCTCTGTCATCCCATTCCAGCTAGCTTTTATTTGTTTGTTTGTTTTAATGAAATATAAAAGGCATTTTATCTCTCTCCCACTTAGCCTTTTAAAACCTGATCTCCTCCATGAAGGTTTGGATAGGATCTACATTCAGGTCTTGAATCTTCAGAGGACAAGCCACTTGTCCTCAGGAAGTACTAGATACTGAGGCTCTTTCTATACCCTACCTTTTCCCGTAGTCTTCCAGTCACAATCCTGGCAGCACCTCTGCTGGGAAGAATGAGACAGGAATGCTCCCCTCCACACAGGACTGGCTCTCTGCAGAAGGGAGCATGAGGGACATGCCTCTTCTTTCGCAGGGCAGGTAAGTGCAGGATCATCACACAATCAGGAGTCATTGATAGGGAAATCCCATCAATGATTTACTCTGTGATCATGCTGGATGGCAATGGGAGAAGGAAAGGACTGTGATGACATCTTGCAGAAGCATTGTTGAGGTCCCACTCCTCTTGCATCCCCATGCTGGGACATAAACCTCCTGTGGAAAGGGCCTGAGTTCCAAAGGATTGGACTGCATCGAAATCCAACGCATATCTCTAGTAAAAACTACACTTACTATTGGTTTAATTTTCCAAATCTGGAATTTGATTGTGTGTAAGCACATACAAGGTATAGGCATGGTACAAATGTAATAATGATATTTTGCAATATTTTATGTATTTTATCCCTTTACACAGACCCCTGAAGGCCTGAAGAGTACAAATAGACCAAAATGTGTCTGGCTTTCCTACAACAACTGCCTGTTGAGCATCTTGGGATGTGCCTTTTCTTATTTCCATTGGATGCTGCCCAGTTTTAGCTACTTATAGAAGAAATCTAGTTTCTCAGTATAATAGAAAGGAAAAAAAAGGGCAGGAAGCAAGGAGGTTTACTTGGGAACAGCAGTGAGGGCTGCAAAAATCAAATTGGGATCTGTATTGGCTGGTTTGCTACCTCTCCTACTCTTTCTTATGCTGTAGTCCATGCCAACATACTATGGAAACTGTAGTATTATGGTAGCACATAATATATGTCCATTAGCAAATACTCTCGCTCATCTTAGGAAATCTGACATAGGATTGTTGTATTTGATTGCAACTCCTTGATTTTTCCACTTCTGATTTCCACTCATGGACTTTTACCACAGATACTTTGAGTGAGCTAATAGTTAGAATTACTCTGACTGCTTAGCTTCACGAGCATGGATTTTTCAGTCCTTTCAGCATATTAAACTGTCTATTTGCTAAGGAAGAGATCTATTTGCACTGAAATTGCTGACTATTCCTACTCTGGCACTGAATATTACACACACACACACACACACACACACACTTACTTTAAGGCTAAAGGGCATGCCCAGTCAGATAAAAGTCAGAATATTGAAAAGGTCAGAATAATAATCCATGTTATTACCATTCATATTCCAAATACATGGTCCTAAGATTATGAGGGCAATGAAGAATTTTGCTGAAATCACCCTATTAATATTCATTCCTTACATAATGGCTCTTTCTTTTCCAGTATTCTAAGCTGGTTCTTACAAATCTCTCAAGAATGGCTCTAGAGCTTTTCACTATAGGGAGCAGAACTTCAGTAGTTCCTGATGAACTTTTAAAGACCATTATGTATAGAAAACTGGATACCTTTTTCTCCAAGATAGTTCAGCTTCCCCTTAAGATGCTATTTCAAAGGTTTTAGAGATCATTTTGAGGCAGTATTAGTGCCCAGAAACAGCTTGAGTTACATCACTACTGGGCTGCAGATATAGGCACAAATTCCTAAGAGTAAGGCCCATTGAAAGCAATTAGACTTTCCTGTAAGTAAAATGCATGAGATTGAGCTTTGGAAGGATTAACTATCCATTTTAATATTATACCTCGCCAGGCATAGTTCTCATTGAAAGAAACAGGCTCTGGTCTCTATGGCATTTCCTGACCATTCTAAGACAGTTTCTTCCTCTTTTACTGGGAGGAGAATACCTTCATGGTTTGCCTTTTTAAACAAACAGGCCATCCCAGATACAATTGCTGGTCACACTAGCCACTGCTTTCTGTCATATCTCTTGCTTCTAGAGCTCATTATTATGTTCTAGAGGACTTTGATTCAGATTGATTACCACTTTGGGAAGAGTCCTCAGCAGATCTTTCCATTCTTTCCTGTCTCAAAGAACATTGGCCCATTTTGCAGAGCATTTGCCATGTGAAAGGGCGCCTGGAGCATCGCGCGATTGTGAGGAGCAAGCTGCATGATGCACTCACAATTGCGTGATGCTCCAGGGGCCAGCAGGTGCCGATCACACACCTTTTCATTTTCAGCAGGAAGCTGAAAATAGCGCACAATCGAGCATTGCTCCTGAGCCCCATCCACACTTACCTGGCATGTGGAGCCCCCGGAGCTGCTCCGGTCGTGCTTCCTGCCCCAATGCAGCCTGGGAAACTCCCAGGCTACACTGTGAAAGGAAGAGGCGGGGCTCTCGCACCGGCAGGTAGCTCGTGTGGAACTGAAGCATCAGGGACATGAGAGCCTCTCATTGGAGGCTGCTTGCGCTATCCCTGCACCCCAGCACCGGAAAAAGGTAAGGTGCAGAAAGGGACATTGTCTCCCCCTTACTTTCTCACTCTGAAGTCAAACTCCCTTGTAATCTCTGTCCCTGAGCTTCTCAACACCATAATATTGGAAAAACAGACATGTAGCTTTTCTCAGAAAAAGTCAGTATTGTACAGAATACTGTACTGAAAACAGATATTTTGCTTAAAATCAATATTTTGCAGAGAAAACAGTGTAGTTTTGTACAATACCACAATGTCTTCACAAAAACATTTATTTTTCCCCCCAGAAAACAATAGGTTATTGTTTTGTTTTGTTTTGTTTTGGCACAAGATCTGTTTATTCATTCATTCATTTTTGATTTGGTATCTCTTTGTATTAAGACACCCTTTCTCAATGAGAACAATACTTACGTTGTTGTGGGTTTTCTGGGTTTTGAGGCCATGTTCTATTAGTATTTTTTCCTGATGTTTTGCCTGCATCTGTGGCTGGCATCTTCAGAGGATATGATGGCATGGAAGTGAAACAGAATATATATACTTGTGTAGTCCCCTGGGTAGGAGGAAGCAATTTGCATGTGTTACAGATGGCCTGTTGTTAATGTTGAGAATGATACTGGTTTTTACTATTCTTTTCATTCCTAGTAGGAGATATTTCTCAATAAGAAATATTATATACAGTGAGTAATACAAGCTAATTTGATGTGAGCAGTATTCAATCAGTCAATTCCTGATCAGTATTTCAAACTGGTATAGACTAGCAACACACCATTTCATTTTTTTCCCACTTGTTTTGATCTTATCATGTCATCAAAATAGATTCCAGATTAGTCTTTTCCTACAGTTATTTTTTCTCTTTCTTTATTTTTTTCCAATTCTTTTTCACTGTCTGGATAAAAGACTGCATCTGTGGTACAGTCCAGGCAATTTGCACCACATGATGCTTCTGATGAGATCCCTCATATCTGCGCTGCTGTGAATATCTAACAGCTGCTGTGAATATCCTCTCAAATTATATAGTCCTTATTCACATTATATCATCAACTAACACTGTTTAAATAGCCCACAATTCAGTATTATTGAATCTTACAGATTTAGTGTACTCCCTTGAGATTAAAAAGATTTATGAGTCAGGTGAGTTTGCTGCCTTAGTTTAAATTGTACGAGTTGTACCGCAATGAAGTCCGGGGGTATATTTAGCATTTTACATTGTGATGTGGCCAAACAGCTGAAAGTACATTTTGAAATAGACTTAACACTTATGAACAATTATCAACAGCATGAAATTATGGCTGTTTGTTTAGCTTAACACTATCAGACTTCAGGGTTGTTTTAAAACTCTTTTTTTTTCTTAGCAATTTATTGTATTTATTTTCATTGAAATGGATCTCATTTCCCAAAATAAACTTCTCAAAATAACCAACCAATGACCTCCCCAACAATAATTTCTTCAAGAACTTTAGTGTCTAATGGACTACTGAGAACAACACACATTTAAAATGTAAGATGCCTAATACTGCAGAGAAATTCCTACAAATTTCCTTCCTTCCTTCCTTCCTTCCTTCCTTCCTTCCTTCCTTCCTCCCTCCCTCCCTCCCTCCCTTCCCATTGGAAATATGAGAGATTGTAGTAGTTATTTCAGATGGGCTAGGCAGAAGCTGAACAGTTCACCAGCCCATTGCATTCCACACACAAGATCTTGCAGAGCAAGGAATCAAACTTAGGCCATTTCTGCACTAGACTGTTGTATTATACAGCTATGGAATCCTGGGGTTCCATAGGTTCCCAGGATTCCATAGGATGTTGAAAGTGGAACAATAGCACTATAACAGTCTAATGAGGAAATGGCCTTAGTCTTCTTCATAAGACATATAAAAGTAGTTTGACTCTCAAAAACTTGTACATAAACAAAACAGGTTCATCTTCCTGAGGAAAGTAAAAAGAAAGAGAGTTGGAACATCTCTTAAAAACACAGGAGAGAGAGGTGTGAACAAATGAGAGCCAGATAACAAAGGGAATGCCTACATGATGCAGGAAAAGAATAGGTGTGAACAAACACACAAAGAAACAAACAGGAAGTAACTATAAACATTCTGTGCCTAAACTCTTTGAAAGTAACATGTTATCTAACTGCCATTGATTATAGGCATGCAAGGTTGCAACCCCCAACACTTCCTTCCTTTTTAAAGAGCAGATGTAATTTGTTTTTTTGTAGCAAGAGTTTGGATAAGGAATGAAATGGGGAAGAATTATTAGATTTCAGTACAAACTCTTGAGAGAGTATGACTGACTCAAGATCACCCACTGGGTTTCCATGGCTGAGCAGCGATTCAAACATTGGTCTCCAGAGTTGTAGCCCCAACACTCAAACCACTGCACCACACTGGTTCTTTTATGGGTCTCAGTACAAATTAAATGAACACTGCTTTAGAGCCTGAGGCCAGTATCCAACAATGACATTACAGTTTTAAAAGTAGCTTTGGCAAACAAAGATAGGAGACAGCCAATGCAAGCTCCCTTCTTCAGCCTACCACACAACTGGTGAGAGAACCGGAAAACAATACCAAATAGTAGCACTATGATTCTGTTTTACTGAGGATGCAAGATGGCCCTCTCAATGGCTGCTCCCGGACTACGGAATTCCTTTCCAAGAACATTTTTACACTACACAATTATAACACTATATTCCACTTTGACTGCCATGTCTACATCCTATGGAATCCTGAGATTTCTGGTTTACAGAGGTACACTAAGAATTCTCAGTCAGACAGCTCCAGTGTCTCACCAAGCTATAGACTTCAGGATTCCATAGAATGCAGCTATGATAATTAAAATGGACTGACAGCACTATAACTGTGCAATGTCCAAGGACTCCAGTTTTTCTGACTGGGCAGGATGGGGAAATAGGATAAAAGTCCTGATACTACCTCAAGACTCTCTCTCTCTCTCTCTTGGACATAGCATTCCACATGTTGAGTGTTGCACCATATATAAACGGTAGAAACAATTCATTCAAGTATTAGTGCCTGCCTCTAATTTACACCACAAAAGAGCAGCATATTTTTGTAAGGACTTTAGTATTAATGTTCTTTCTTTATTAATGAGGGATGAAGCAGCTTTGCTGTTCCTGCTGACAAGATGCACATCTCTGTGGGTTGTATGTGTGTATTTTTGTGTGAGTGGAGAAAGTAAGCAGATTAATAAATAAAGATGCATGAGTAAGTCAAAGATAATGAAAATGGAATGGGAAGCAGAGTGGAAATTGAAGTTGTGAAACCCAAGTGATTCCCCCCCCTTTTCATCATGGAGAAGAGCACAGAGGCACACAAAATGTGTAAAGAAAAATCACACTGTTAATTAAAATGCAAAACCTTCTGTCATTTCCCAATGACATGTAGCTCTTGGGTAAAATGTTTCCATGAGGATCAAATTATGTAGCTACAATGAGGTATTCTATAAAAATCAATTTTCTATGAAGACTAAACCCGATGCATATCTCAAATCCAGAGGAACTCTTGGCCATACTTTGCTGTATAGTACAGAGACCATTTCTAGTGAAAATGGACTCCTAATAGGGAACACAATTCTCCAGAGAAAAAGTATTGATAGAAGTTATTATGGAATCCTGGAATATGCAGTTTAGTGTCTTCTTAAACTGCAGACTTTTTTGGGTGAGAATCAACTTCCCTAATCCCAAAAAATTACTATGCCAAATAAGTTTTTAATAGTTAGTCCTCCCATTTTCTGTGCTAGTCACTTGTGGCATTAAAGAACAACAAAAAGTGACATATCAGCAAATCATCCATGTTGGATTCTTTGTCAACTTTCCTTCTCTGGAAGTAATTATTACTTGCCACAGGCAACTGGATGTTTGCAAGCATAGTAGCAGTGCAGACACAAATTTAATTTTGCCCTGCTGTCAATAGTGATCAAACACATTTTTCAGCTTTCGGAAACAACAGATACTTACAAAATATGTTTACAATGGGAAGGTGACTGCTTGAATCACTCTTTTAAGCCGCCTCCAGTTCTCCGAAGGAAAACAACAACAACCTGTCATCCGTCTACAGTTTCAGAATCTTGATGTTTTATTAAATATAGGCCCAATCTAATTCTAATTCATCTCTGCAGATGTGCAGACCCTCTCTAAATGACACAACGTTGCAGCAATAAAGCCATGCAGATGGATACTAGGAACTCAGCAAATTAATAGAACACTTCCTTCCCAATATTAACATGAGGAGAGAAGCCAATTTAGATATCTTAAATTGCCATCATGGGAGAAAATAAAATAAAATAAAAGGGGAATTATTGCCCAGGGAGCAACTAAAAACAATATTAAGTTCTGTGAGTGTGTAAAAGCAAAGTGATAAAAGACTGAAAGCTGAGGTAATTAGCTCACTAAGGGATTGCCGGAAAACCTAATACTAAAGGAAAAGAATAAAAGAAGAGGAATTAAATAGGTTTTTCACCCACATCACAATTCATGGGGGACATTTGAGGTGAAATGCAATAAATAAATGGAAGCCCTTTTTTTTCCCCTAGGGCGTAAGGAGCAACAGCAAAAGTGCATCATCCCAAACATGCTTCAGCTGAATACAAAAAATCAGGCATTAGGTTTTCCTCTTTGAAGTCAGGAAGAAGCAGCAGAAGAAATTTGTAATTTTTTTTAAAAAAAATATCAAGGTGGACTTCACTTTCTTCCTGTTTTAAAAGCAAACCTTAAAGAAGAAATTTAGGATAAATGAGGGCTTTCCATTAGTAATAGAGAAAAGAACAATGTACCAATGTACTTTTGATGCAACTGGAAATAAGAATACAAGTATACAAACTCATGCTTATACTATCTCATTTTAAATATATATTTACTATCACCCTCATGCTATATAATTATCCCAGATCAATAGGTTTCATTCTATTTATATTATACAAAATGAAATTTCACTGATGCATTTGGAGGAGTGAACACATGAGTCAAACAAACAGACACACCAAAGTCTAACAAATGAGAAAATGCTCCTTTATTTGGAGAATGAATTTTCTAAGTTCTTCACTAAACAGAAACAAAAACCCATACTTTACTGTTAATGTATTTTCAAGCATTGATTTTAACCCCACAGAGGAGTGATGGCCCAAACAAAGAAAGTTTTCTGTTTTGGGAAGAGACAGAGTTAGCTTAGAATTAGGGATATTAGTTGGCAAAGACTTCAGGCCCTGAGATCTCACAGAGAGATTTCAAAACCCGAGTAAACCCTTGATGATTTCACAAGGAGAGGTCTTTGCTATATCATTAAGTATGATATGTTAAGCATCAGACACAGTTGCTTAGAACATTTTGTTCCCCCCATCCAAAATACACACAAAAAACTTGCCTTGCATGTAAAAACAATATAAATGATTTGTATCCCTAGTTTAAAGTGCTACTCTTGCTTTTTTGAAAATGGAGTGGGAGAGGGAGAAAGAAAAATGGGCACTGGACAATTTATAGGAACATATAAAATTAATGACATTTCCTCTTTTTAAATTTCAACAGATACATGGCTTAGTCCTAGATAGCATTCACATGATCCATAGTGGTCCCAACACACAAAAGATCATCCACAGGTTTGGTAGAATGAATCTCAGGAGGCCTTCTTTGTCAAATTCTGCTTAACATGTACATGAAAAAGAGAAAAGGTGAACGAATTCCAAATGCTAGGTCACTTTTTTCCCACACCAAAAACAAAAGGTTTCCCAACCCCCTGCTTGTATATGCTCACAATAGGTTTCCAACCATAGATTTGAAACCTGGTGTGGGATGATGAGACTTGTAATCCAACAAATGAATTTGTTCCATGATTTGCTTTTCATATGAGAAACAGCCTCTTCCCAATCCCATATTTTGCTTTTCAGAAACACATGCAGAACAAAGCAAAGGAAGAATTTTGATGAGGGTGTCCAAAGTCATTCCAGCATCCTCAAGACAAGTAAGAAAGTGTTTTGTTCTGCCTCCTTCAAAGATCCTTACTTTGAATTTTGTCTCCTTGCTTGGAGCTCTAGAGAAGTGCAGCAATTCCTCAAGGTTTCAGCTGGTGTTCTGAAACCTGGCAACCCTAATAAACACACAGAATTGGTCTAGGTGTCTCGGATTTTATGTGCCTAGTCCAGATTGGAATGTTATAGAGTCCTAACCCTAATACCTCCAGATGGTATTAGGACTCTAATGCTGCATGGTTTGACCTGGGAAGTTATTTGGTTCTATTATTAAAAAAAGTTTTTTCACGTACATACATAATATTTTGTAGAAAAAAATCAGGAATATTTCTAAAACCATTGAACTTCAGCTTATTGCATTGCTGAGGTGTTGTGAAAACTTCCAGGAAGAGGGCTGGAAGAAAATCTAGCCTGTGTCATTTTGGAAATTCAGTGAAAAGTCTTGATACTTCTTTCTAGCTTGTTTTTTTTTTTTAAAGTCCTCTTTAATTTATGAGATTGTTGGTCACAGGGAGTGTTTAATTAAGGTCTTTTAGAAAATTGCTGATGACACAAATTTTACATGAACTGCAAAGTGTGTGGTGCTTTCTTCAATAAATCCTGTATTTACTGTTAAGCAATGAGTCTCCTTTTCTCTGTTTCCACAGTGACAATGGCCACAATGCTCCCCTGCTTTATTATTTCCCCCATGCCTACTTTCATTTCTGTTCATCAAAAGACAACATTACTCCTGTGTACTGTCTGTTTACTTTGGGCAGAGCTGCTGTACAAATGTCCATACTCTGCAGAGAGTCTTGGTATAGACTGTGAATTAATGTCTGTCCACTGCTCGGTCATGGCCTTCCTGTTCTACCAGAAAATAAAATAAAAAAATGGTCTCATGTAGTAAGAATCATAACAGTTACTTTACTTCCATTCATGCTTCAACCTAACCATGGGTCACCTTGTGGAGAAGAGCATAGATTAACTAGCTATACCAACTATGAATTAGGCCAGTTTTAAGGACAGTTGTAAGCAACATCTAGTCCTCCAAATATCGATGGACTAGAACTTTAATTGGCCCTAGCCAGCATTGCCAATGGTGAGAAATGATGAGAGCTAGAGTCTGAAAACATACGGAGAGTGATATCCTTCACAGTGGCCATTTCTTTCCTACCCTGTTATAGTACTGTTATATCCTATGGAATTCTGGAGGGGAGGAACATTTAGAATTCTCTACTAGAGAGCTCTTTGGCCTCAGTAAACTACAAACCCCAGAAATTCCACAGGATGTTGAAAGCAGTACTATAATAGGGTAGGAAAGAAATGGTGAGAGTTTATCTATCATTGAAAAGAATTTTATCACATTTTTTCCACCAAGTGTTTAAACCCTTTACAGGTTCTGTAAATACCTGCATATCCTAGGACCTTTCCACACCTTACCTTTTTCGGCGCTGGGGTGCAGGGATTGCATGAGCAGCCTCCAGCAAGAGACTCTCGCGTCCCGCTGCTTCAGCTCCACACTAGCTGCCTGCTTCCAAGCAGGTAGCATGAAAGCCCCACCCTTCCTTCCACAGCACAACCTGGGAGTTTCTCAGGCTGCGCTGGGACAGGAAGCGCGACTGCCGTGGCTCCAGAGGCTCCACACGCATGGCAAGTGTATGTGGGGCCCTGGAGCAATGTGCGATTGTGCACCATTTTCAGCTGAAAGCCAAAAATGAAAAAGTGTGCAAGTGGCGCCTGCCCTACCCTGGAACATTGTGCGATTGTGAGTGTGTTGTGCAGATTGCTCCTCATAATCGTGCGATGCTCAGGGGCCCTTTCGCATGGCAGATGCCATGCGGAAAGGACCCTAGTCTTTGCTACAGGAAATGGTTCTGTTGTAGTGCCCAAATATCTTAAAGGCACCAAATCCTTTCTGATCTCAGAAGCTTAGCAGGGTCAGCCCTGGTTAGTACTTGGATGGGAGACCTCTGAAAATACCAGGTGATATAAGCTATTTTTGAGAGGAAAGAACTGGCCAAACTCCCTATGAATTTTTCTTCTCTAAGAAACTCTATGAAATTCATAGGGTCAGTATAGACTGAGAGAAGACTTGCAGGTACATACATGATTCTGTTGTAGGCCAGCCCATGTGTGCTGTTTCTCAGTCAGTTAAAGAAAATACATAATACTGTCTTCTCATTTGTAGCATTTCTTCTAGCATAGTATATCTGTACCCAGTCTATAGAAAGCCGGTATGGTATAGTGGTTTGAGCTTTGGACTGTGACCCTGAAGACTAGGGTTCAGTTCCCCACTCAGGCATGAAAACCTCACTGGATGACCCTGGGCATATCACACATTCTCAGTCCCAGGAAACATTTTGATAGGTTTGCTTTAGGGCTACCATAAGTCAGAAATAATTTGAAGGCACACAACAACAAGAACAACCCAGTTTATGTTGTGTTAGATCCTACTACAACATATGTAGCATGTGCCTCTCATAACATTTGAGTAAGAAGAGTATGACAAAGCAATGTAAAATAGTAGTCCAATGCTCAAACCACTATACCACACTGGATGTCAAAATCATTGTGCCTTATGGACTATAGAGTGGTGTTATCTTTCTCAGTTTCTGGTATGGATCCACTCCAAGATTACCTATCGCTTCTGCCCGGTAAGGGATGTATCAGGAATCCAACATCATTGTACCTTAGAGTAGAGTTGGATTCCTCAAACATCTCTTGCCAGGCTGAATCAATGGGTGATCTTGGAGCAGATCCGTAATAGAAATTGACAAAGTCCACACTACTCCTTTCATATCCCTCTTTCTGAATGGACCTGCCACAAGTGGCAGCAGAAGGTATCTGGTTGAAATCTTAACTAATGCCAGTGCTGCAAGGCATGCCTGAAAATCCTAACTCTTTTCTCTCTCTCTCTATTTCTATAACATTCTCCACACAAAAATTCTAATCTTCTTTGCACACTTGATTTCCCTCATCATTCATTCTCTGTGTATTGGATGTTCACTTTACTTTCCCAAAGCAGTAACAATTACTGTGACAGTCATTATTTTTCTTCAGCAGTTACAAACTCTAAATCCTGCCAAGAGGATGAACTTCAATTCTGCTACCTACAACAAGTTTAACACTAATTAAACTTCAAAATACCCCATGTATATTTAATTGCATGAAGCTTTCCAGATCTCCAACAGCCTGCCTTGGATTAATTTGCATAATATCTATGTTATGTTAAGAAAATACCTACTGTCAGCAGGAAACAAGCTGTAATGAGAAGAATTTCTCCATTTCCCCCCCTCCAAGGATTACAACTTTTTGTAAAGATTAATTCAGACCACTCTACTGAGTGGATAACTGTTATTTCAAATATAAACTCTGAAGTGAAAAAAAAAAGATTCTGCAGCAAAAGAAACTTATAGTTGTCATCTACCAGATCTTTAGGTTCTGGTACCTAGTTTTAGATGCTAGTTTGGACTTCTTAAATAAATGTTTTGGCTTTATTCTATGCAAGATCTGCAGTTATCTTTTTCTTTCCCCCAGGGAACTCCATCTCAGATCATAATTGTTGACCAGATGTTTGTTGTCAGAACATTCATATATGCTAATAAACATGAGTTGGTTGCAAAGCATTCTAGGGCATGTCACGTACACACATTCAATTCATATAGTGTACTGAAGACACTTACTGAGATTCACTGTTGCCATATCATTGAATACCACATGTACCTTCAAAGCAGACAATCAAGACATTTAAATAGTTAAAGATTTTCCATGCTTTGGCCCAGTTATTAATCAGAATGGGGGGGGGAGATAAAAGCTAAGACTTGGATGGGTATCTATGGAGGAACTAGCAAGATACTTAAATGTAAAGATTTATCATTGAATACAACAGTCAGGATTATCCATGCCATCATGCTTCCAATTTCAATATATGGTTGTGAAAGTTGGACAGTGAAGAAGGCTGATAGGAAGGAGAATCAACTTATTTGAAATGAGATGCTGGAGGAGAGTTCTGAGGATACCCATGGACTACCAAAAGGAGAAATAAATGAGTCCAAGAGCAAGTCAAGCCTAAACTCTCCCTATAAACCAAGAGGACTAAACTGAAACTGTCATACCCTTGACATATAACAAGAGGACATGGCTCACTAGAAAAAACAATAATAATAATAGAAAGGTGCAAGGCAGTAGGAAAAAAAGCAAAACTGCATTACAGATGGATAGACTCAATCAAAGAAGTCACAGTCTTGAGTTTGGAAGGGCTATTGATAACCAGGAGACTTGCTTGCCACAACTAAAGTTGACTTAAGAGTCATTAAGAACAGCAGCAGCAGCACCACCAACAACATACTTAAACTGAGACTGTGGCCTGCAACAGTGAAAAACTATCTCACTCTCAGTTTTCCCAGCTATCACTCAGTTATTAGACAATATTTCTATTACTGTTGTTTCACAGTACTATATTATCATTCTCATCACAAACAAGTACGATTTCTTTATAAAGGTCATTAGCATTTTCTGCAGCTGTCAGGATATGGACTTTGAACCCATTTGATTATCACATCCCCATTCCATGCATGATGTTCAGAAGGGTTAACAGTAACTTTTCCTGCTGTAATGGCAGTGCCTGCACTGATGAATGTGTTTGCTAGAAGATTCTGATGATACAGTAGTGCAGCAGGAGATTTTCTAAGTTGTTTGCCTTCTCATATGTGTTTATCAAAAAAGTTTGCTGGGGCTGTGTTAACACTTGGAAGTTGTCTTCTGTCTATCTATTGTGTGCACTATTCAGGATTTCAAGTGGAACTGTATTTTCAGTGTTCCGGGATGATCTGATTTCAGTCAAGATGTTTTGCTATACCTTTGCTTGAGTGTATATGTGGATATGGGAGGGGCATTTAGAAATCTCAACCAAAGAATTCTTTGGCCTCAGTAAACTACAAACTACAAAATTCCACGGGATGTTGAAAGTGGAATAATAGTACTATAACTGTGTAGTGCAGAAATGGCCATTCTCTTTTCTAAAATGCTGTTCTGATGTAATTCTTTTCAGTATCATCAACTAACACTTGTAACTTTGTTCATTTGATGGTAGCATTGCTCATGAATTTTGAAATACTAAAAGGAAGTCTGCTCATAGTATAGATGCAATTCTTCACGAATTTTCTTAAAGGAAACAAGGTGTAATTTTATCAATTTTCTTCTAATTGTGAGAAATTCACAAATCAAGACTTATTCTGTGCAAAATACATATATTGCAATTTTGCACAGTAAAAAGTATTTTCTGTAAAGTAATACTTATGAACAGATATATTATTTTCTGCCTAGAAAATGCCATTTCCTGTACAGAAAAAAAGTCAGTTTTCTGCACATATGCACACACACACACACACTCCCTAACTACGAAGGATTTAATTAGTCCAGAGTTCTTCTCTTCAGGAGTTCTTAACACTTAAGGAACACACTTTGAAAACTTTTTTCAAATATTTTTGAATATTCTTCCCGTTCATAGGCACAAGATCAATAAGATTAACAAATCATTGTATGTTTCTTTCTCATAAGATTTTAATATGTGTACATCTGCAGTATGAGCAGGATTTCTTTTGCTTGCATCTATTGTGCATTTCATTTTTTTTAAATATATATATATAGAGAGAGTCATTGGCAGTATCACTTTTCCTGATGTTTATAGTGAAAGCATTCACAGATGGCACTGAAGGAAGCTCTGTGACAGTTGATTCTGAATTCATGAAACAAGGAATGGTAATTTGTGAAATTTGCAAAACAATAAATGTAATGTCTCTTTGAGGTTGAATATTTCTCACCTTTAGAACATGCAAAGCCTAAAAAAAATCTGTTCCTAGAAAATGCATTATTTATATCAGTAACTTATTTCATGAGTACATTTCTCGTTCTGCATATATACTGGAAGTTTCTGACTCAAGGGCCAAAATTCAATTCTAGTCCCAAAAACATACAGAATCAATTGCTTAATGATGTCACACTTTTTAAAATTCCATTGATTCAACACATTTACTCTGGGGGTGTAGGTTCAAGAAAGGAGAAACTGAAGACATAGCCACCCAAATTATAAATCTAGCCCCCCACATTGTATTTCCCCCCAGTTCCCAAACTTCTAGCATTACAGTAACATAAAACTTCAATTAAGCATGTAAAAAGTTCAGGCATCCAGAGCAAAGGGGAGGCAAAATTACCATGGGAATGTGACACAGAATACATACAAGTTCCAGTTAGGAACAATTTTCAATTACTCATTCAGTGTAATGCTAGAAGGAAAACTTTGTTATGTGAAATTCTCATTTGAGGCCAATGCTTTCATTTTGACCTCCTCCCTCATAGCTACATGCCTTGATTCTAGCAACTAAATTTGGGCCAAGAGATCCTCAGGTAACTGATTAATACTGATTCATTAATATTGTTGCAAAACAGGAGTCGAGAAACTCCTGCTGATAAAAAGAAATAAAAACTCCTGCTTGCTTTAGACTTCATGCCTGCTTCACGTAGCAAGTAACAAAACACTGCTGAGGTCATACTAGCAGATTGACTACGTTTATTAGTAAAAAAGAATCTCAAAACAGCCTAAGTTACAGAAGCAAAATCTATTCTGCCGAACATCATGGCAGATCAGCAACAGAGTGCAAAGAGGAAAGAACAGAGAGACTTTTACACAAGGCATGGGGTTTATATGATATGCAGTAAACATGCTTTAGGCACCTTCACCTCACGACAACAAGCGTGAATAACAAGTTCATAGCCATAACATGTCATGTAGCAAAAACACATATGATGGCGCAGCTGTGTGCCAGTTCCGGACAAGCTGATAACGCTGAGGAAAAGTTTCCCATGGAACTGGCTAGCCATAACAACAGGTTTGTAACAGTTTGCGTTCTCACACACACACACACAAGAGCTGTGAGAAATTTGTGGAGCAAGGAGTCCATTATGCATCCACATAATGCAACACTCCCCTACTCCTTGTGGAACAAATTTTAGTCACATATTTAGCCACTTTGGACTGGAAGCTTTGTCAATCCCAGTTTACTTACAAGCTGACCAAATGTCTCAGCAGATAGTGGTTTAGTAAACACATCAGCTAAGTTACATTCTGAAGGCACATAAGTGAGAGATCCTTTCCCATCTCGCAAAAACAACTTTACATTGTGAAACTTAATGTCAATGTGCTTTGAGCGAGAGGAAGTTCTGTCAGAACTTGCCATGTGAATACAGGCTTGTGAATCACAATGTATTTGTACTGGTTGTGGAACATGGATTTCCAGATGTTTTAACAACTGTATGAACCACTCTAGTTCAGTACAGAGTGTAGACAAACTCACGTACTCAGCCTCCATTGTTGACAAAGATAAACATGTTTGTTTCCTAGTTTTCCAATCAATAACCACTCCACTGTAAATGATAACATAACCAGATGTGCTCTTGCGATCTGACACATCTTCTGCAAAATCACTATCAGAGTAACACACCAATGTAGGCTGTTCTTTGGGAAAAATACACAAACAATACTCCAAAGAACCTTTCAGGTACCTAAGCACTCTTTTCACACCTTGCCAATGATACTGGGTAGGCTTAGCACACGCTCTGCCCAAAATGTTTACACTTAGAGCAATATCAGGGCGGCAGGTACTTGCTAAGTACAAGAGGCTCCCAATGACAGATTGATACAGATGTATGTCAGGAAACATTTCATCACCAATGTTTTTCATAAACCCAGGTACCATAGGCGTTTTTACAGCCTTGCAGTCAGTCATGTTGCATTTTTCTAACAACTTCACAATCTTTTGTTTCTGACACAGCAGAAAACCATTTTTGACTTGTTGTACTTCAATTCCCAGAAAGTTTTGAACTGGACCCAGATTTTTGACTTGGAACCTTTTTCCCAGTTCATTCCCAAACACTTGTGCTTGATTTTGTGTAGCAGAAACTAAACACAAATCATCCACATAGGCAAGGAGAATTTCTAAACTTTCCCCTTTCCCTCGGACATATACACAGGGATCAGCAACACTTTGTTTGAAACCACACGCCTGCAGAGCATTGTGTAAACAAACATTCCAACATCTGGCTGATTGTTTCAGACCATAAAGAGCACGTTTCAGTTTCCAAACGTGAGACTCTTTTCCTTCAACTTCAAACCCATGAGGTTGGAGCATATAAACCTCTTCTTCCAAATCAGCATTGAGATAGGCAGTAGTAATATCAAAGTGTGTAAGCACAGCATTCATTTGAGCTGCCAGGGAAAAAACCAATCTAATAGACTGCTGTTTTGCTGTGGGACTGAATATTTGGTCGAAAGTGGCGTCGCTTTGAAAACACCCTCTTGCGACTAGACGTGCTTTATATTTCACCTGCCCATCAGCAGAGGTCTTTAGCTTGTAAACCCATTTACTGTCAATTGGTTTTACATCTTTGGGTAATTTACACAGAGAATACACATTGTGCTGAGCAATTGAATCCATCTCACTTTGCATGGCATCCCACCAGGGCTGAGCTTGTTGCTCAGGCAATCTTTCAAGAGAAGCAAAATTCTCCGGTTCAGAAGCTACAGCTGCACACACACGGACTGCCTGAGCGTCAGGGAAACGACGCGGGGGAATGCCTTTTGTTTTTCTTTTTGATCTTCTGAGGACGGGTTGACTCTGTGAGGTGCCTTCCCCCTCCTCAGCACTTCGTGACCTTTTAACTGAATACTTTCGCTCTCCCTCCCCTGTGCTAGACTCAGCCACATCACTTACAGCTCTCCCCCTTCGCAAGTCTCCCTCCTCTGTTTTAACCCTCGAGGGCCTGGGAGCGGAGACTGAGGGTTGAACTGGCTGCGCTGCAGGCTGGCTAGACACAGGAAGAAGAATTTCAGACGCTGATTGAACACGTGCCCAGTTTGCGTGTTCCTCGAAGGAGGCATTTCTTGACACAACACAGGAATTACCACCAGCATGAAAACGATACCCTTTACAAAAATTCTCATAGCCAACAAAACGCAGATGCTGGGATTTTGGTTCTCCTTTTTTCCTTTGACTTTTGGGAATGTGCACCCAGGCAAAACTCCCAAACACCTTCATGTGAGCAATGGAAGGCTGTTTATTATACAGATACTCATAGGGGGTTGCATTGATTACACTACCCCAGAGCCTATTGTGTATGTAACAGGCAGTCAGAACTGCTTCACCCCAAAAACTCAGAGGCAGATCTGCATCAGTTAGCAGACTGTGCATCAGAGTTTGTAAAACTCCTGCATTGCGCTCAGCCACTCCATTTTGGTGAGGAGAATAGCTGGCAGTTGTCCTGTGAATGATCCCTTTCTTTTTGAACCACTGTTGCATGTTTTCTGACAAGAATTCAGCTCCCCTATCAGTTTGCAACTTTTGAAGAGAGCAACCAAACTGCCTCTCAATCAGGGAACACCAATTCTTGAAGACTTGACACACATCAGACTTTTGCTTCAACACATAGCAGAAAATGTACCTGCTAAAATCATCTACAAAGAGACAGAAATATCTACCTCCTCCGAGTGATTGTTTACTGAGGGGCCCTACAATGTCACAATGAACCAACTGGAATGGAGCAGTTGGCACACGGGAACTAACCCGTGGTGCTGGCAGCTGCTTGGACTTGGTTTGCTTGCAAATTGCACAATCAAGGAACACACTACAAGACTTCAAAGAACACCCTTTACAGCAACCCATGATTCATTCCTTTATCTCAAAATTTAGGCTGATTCAAACTACTCATATGCAAAGTGACCCTACTGATAGTTTAAGACATCACCACAAACAAAACATGGCACTAAACATGTTTCCTTCAATTGACCTATTTTCTAGAAAGTCTTGTTACCAATGCATGCATAAACACACTCATGCACACACACACACAATTAGCAGTTACAAAACAATAGCACATGTAATGGAATTGCATGAAAACTCCATTTGAAAAAGAAAACTGAATAAACATTTTTAAAAGCCACTTCTAAAAGTGTCTGCATAAATTTAAATCCATGTAGGAAAACAAAATTACTGTTCTTTCCCCATTTGCTGTGTGCTCATGAATTAATATAATCCAGACAAAGCTTGTGTATTTTTAACTGAGATCCTCATTAAAATAGCTACAGAACTCTGCCTATGTTTTCTTTCCAGGATTTCACTCAAATAGCTTTGGCTTCTTCCATTAGCATATAGCCATTTTATTTGGCTAAAAGAGAAGAGTAAAGGCAAAAGTAACTCTGCACAGACAATGCAAACACATTGACTCAAATTCTTCTATTTCAGTAACACTTTATTGATTTACCCATTCATTCTTTTGGTATCTCATAGGGTGTAACTAAGGGGCAGGAACAAAATGAGGGTACTGACCCTCTCCATAAGAATTCTGCCACCTTTATGAAATATCTTTTCAGTCCTCAGAATTCCATCATTGTAACTTAAAACTTGATTTGAGTCTTTAGAAATACAGTTTAGGCATCCAGAGAAAAGGGGTAGAAAGACTTATATAACACAGCAAAGAAGTACTAGGTGTGAATAATTTTCAGTGACTCATTCACTGTGATGCTATAAATTTGGAAACTGAAGGAACACTTTGTTGAGCACAATTCTTATCAGGAGGAATTGCTTTAATTCCCCACTCCCCAAAGCTACAGTTCTCCTAAGACATAAGCCATTTCTGCAGTACACTGTTACAGTGCTATTATTCCACTTTCGTCAACATTCTAGGGAATTCCCAAAACTGCAAACCCCAGGATTCCATAGGAATTTGAAATTGGAATAAAAGCACTAGAACAATGTAGTGTGGAAATGGCCATAAGAAAGATTTACCTCCTCTTTTTTGCAATACTATCATATCTAGACTTCCCTAAAAGTTGTTCTTCCTTCATTTTTTTCTTTTCATCCACTCTGCTTTCTGTTCATCAGGGAAATAGATTCTTATTTAATGTATGTACACATTCTTCTTTTCCGTTTTCCAAATAACTGTTCATTACCTAATTATCTTCTCCAGCTGGGGACTCTGTATGGTTCTTTTTATGGTTCTCCCTGTGTCATTCTATTTCAGATCTGAAGCCAAAAATTCTGCCATCCCCCCACATTTGATAGGGTTAGGGGCACAGGACCCCCGTGAAAGGGGGAAAAACATGAATAACTCTAGGTCCTCCCAAATTATATTTAACACACAAAAAAAGTATGATCACCACATTCAACCCACTGTGGATTCCTTTGAGGCATCAGGGTTCCTTCACAAGGCAGAAGTGGGCGGCTGGTGGGGCTTATTGACACCTCTGCTGCTGCCCCACACCATTTTTAATAGGGACTTATAAGCCTTGTTTGCCATTTTTCATTCTCATAAGGCTTGCAGTCTCTATTAAAAATGGCATAGGGAGGCATCAGAGGTGACAGCAAATAATCCGTGAATAATCAGTTCCGCAAAATGAAACGTGCAAATGTGGAGGGCTGACTTTATCAATTTTTATCTTCCATGCAATGCCTACCTATGTGTGCACCTCTTGTTTTTGCTCATTCGTTCCCCCAGGCATCTTGTTTTGGCCTTTCTTTTCTTTCTGTCATTCTCCAAGACTATTTGCTATACCCTACCCCCTGTTTCTAAAAATGCAACTATATTAAAGTCAATATTAATGTAGTTGCATGTCAGGTAGCTATATTCATTTGATTTTAGACTACATATACTAGAGTTTCCAATTTCAGTGGCAAATCCCTACCAGCAGATGTAGCATGAACCTGAACAGCAGTCAGAACTTTGTAACTGAAGTGGAGGCTGCTGCAGTACCAATCGCAGAAATGCTGAGGCCCTACTCAGGCATCTGCAGTGGACTATAGGCAGGAAGAAGGCCAACTTCTTCGAGCTTCACACTGTTCCACTGAGATGTTCAGTGGGGACACCTTCCACCAGGGTTGCTTTTTCGTAGGAAATGGACTCTGCACATTGAATCTGCTCTCATGCAGCCTGCTCTCAAACATGAGCTCGCACACAAGGCAGGAACTGACTGAAATAAAACATAGGCCCTTTCCACAACTTACCTTTTCTCGGCATGGGGGAGTGGGGATCATGTGAGCAGCCTCTTGCAAGAGGCTCTCGCGTGCCTGCTGCTTCAGCTCCACAGCTGCTGCCTGCCAGCTGGCAGGCAGTATGAGGGCTCTGCTTCTTCCTTCTGCAGTGTAGCTGGGCATTTTCCCAGGCTGCCTTGTGGGAGGAAGCACAGGTGCCACAGCTCCAGAGGCTCCACATGCATGTTAAGTGTGCTCAGGGCCCTGGAATGATGCGTGATCATGCACCATTTTTGGCTACAAATAGAAAATGAAATAGTGTGCAATCAGTGCTTGCCATCCCCAGCAGCATTGCACAACTGCAAGGACATCATCTGAAACACTCCTTACAATTGAGCAACCCTCTGAAGGCAAATGCCATGCGAAAAGGGCCATAGTGCAAGTAGGCCAGAGAACTATTCCTTTAAAGGTCTTCAATCTTTAAGTTGTTGATCAGGCAAGAGATAGAAGCCTAGATCCCTGCCCTCCAGCTTACAATCTAATAAAGTGCCTTATCACACAGTACAACTATAGCATTATGATTCCACCTTAACTGCAATGGCTGCACCCTGTGGAAAAGGCTTTCCCTCCATGCTCTCTAGCATGGAGGGAAAGCTTTTTATCTTCTTCTGGGCTTAGGCATGATGGGACCTTCAAGGCCAGGGCATTATGAAATAGCACTATTTACTAATGGTTTCATAACATTTCATGGTGAGAGGCTCTGTAATATGTGCTCTTCAGACATAGAAGAGAGAAAGAAATGCAGACTACAAAATGAAAGACAAACAAACTCTAACTACCTGAAGACTAACCAATATAAGAACAGAGAGAGTATGAGTGAGACCCCAAATGGGAAAGGACATGGATATATGTTATGCCTAAACTTGTGGGAAGGCAGGCAAACTAACAACTACCAAGTGTAGACATGCTAACATTTCTACTTCTAACAGGAGAGTCTCTATTTTTCAGAAATAAAATAGAAAGTCTCTACCAAGCTCAAGATTTCATTGGACCTTTAAAAAATCCAAGGTCATGCATATCCCATCTACTTGTTGTCTGATGCTACATTGACTAAACTACCCTTAGGAGTTTCTTGTACCCCACAGTATCTCAACCATGGTTGCAGCATGGCATGATGTGACTACTCTATCTCCCCTCTTCTTTCTGCTTAAGGCTCATGGTTTTGGTCTATGGTGTGTGTGTTTAAACTCCCTCTATACTACCTTCCCTAAGCCTTTGTGATTGTCCTTTCCCTCTTAAGGACCCCATTAACTCAATAGATAACATCTGAGTGATTCTTTGTGTGAGGTTAACTTAGCCAAACTCTGACTAAAGCTATCATTACAAAATCTCTGTCTATGTATTTATAATGCAGATTTCAATATTTATAAAATGCCTTTGAAAATGCCAATTAGCCATTGATATAGCTGTTTAAAAATAAACATAACTTCACTTTAAAAAACCCCACCATCAGGCATTTTCAGTCCTATCATATGGGCCTTTTCCTTCTAAGTTCACCTTCCTTTTGAATTATGCAGTAAATGTTTTCCCTCCCTCCCTCCCTCCCTCCCTCCCTCCCTCCCTCCCTCCCTCCCTCTTTTTCTCTTTCTTTCTTTCTTTCTTTCTTTCTTTCTTTCTTTCTTTCTTTCCTTCTTTCCTTCTTTCTTTCTTTCTTCTTTCTTCTTTCTTCTTTCTTCTTTCTTTCTGAGTTACCGACCAGTGACAAGATGTAGTTATTTACATTGTGGACCTTAAGTTTCATAGAAGACTGGAACGTAGTATATAAGACAAGGTAGGTTGCTATCATCTCTGGATCAAGGCAGTTGTGGCAACTGCCTAGCTCCAAATTGAAACAAATGGCTGATTACTTTGGCAGCCTAAAGATATTGGCCATTTGGTTCAGCCCTTTTTACACAATCAGCAATCTGCCAGGAGGCCCAGTTTATGCATTTGAATCCCTCCTGGCATAAATAACACCACACAACATATGAAAAAGCTTAGTTGTATATAATCACCACTTACAGCATCCCAGGCCATGTCTGAGCCAGTCTTCTAAGTGCTGGTATAACAAGAATTATGATGGGAATCCCATCCCAGCTGGTTTGTTGGACTGAGGTAGTGAACAGTCAGACTGCTAACAAATTGGTTCATTCTCATGCTGATCAGCTGGGTAGGAAAAGATTGGATACAGTGGAGATAGTGTGAACATGAGGGACACAGAACAAGGGAAGAAAGAGGAGATAAGAAGTATAAGAAGAAGGTAAGAAGCATTTAGGCTACAGGATCATATTTTTAAATAAATAGCTGACTCAGAGAAGGACAGATATGAGTGCTAGGACCAATCTGTGGATGTTGTCACTGTCAGGGACAACTTGATTTTTCAAATAGGAATTCATGATCTGTGATGTCACTAAGTGAAGTTACCTGGGACTGTGGCCGAGGCAATTTGTCAGTTTTGCCTTCTTCTCCATTAAAATGGATAAAACCTTAAGTTCTTTCCATGCTGAATATGTAATTACAAATTTTGAAAAAAAAAATCCCCAAGAATTAATGAAGAACTCCTCCCCCCGCCATTTTCCATTGGCACTGACCAAATTCAATAGACATAGAGATTCCTAGTATGGACAAGACCATGTTGTACCTGATCACCACATAGGTGTTAGAGATGAGGGAGAGAATCCACACTACAAACTTTACTGTCATGGCTCTCCATCCTATGGCATCCTAGAATTTATAGTTTGGTAAAGGACTTGGAATTTTCTTCTAGAAGACTCAAATACTGTAAACTGTATAGAAGATAGCAGAATACAAATTCTAAATACCTGACCAAACTACAAATCTCATGATTTCATGGGATGGCCATTATATTTAAAGTGATATCAAACAGCTATAATTGTACAGTGTGGATACACTGGAGGAGCCTCTCTGGAAAAAGGAGAGAAGGAGTACAACCCTAATTCATTGCTGACATGACTGAATACACAGATATTTAAACCTATACTTTGTAAAGTTACGAACTCAAAGTTTTCGGCCTGGATGGATTACTCTATTCTCCCCATTTTTTAACGGGATGCTTATTTTCATCCTTAAAAAGAAGAAAATATATAAATTTTGGTAAATGAGTATCAATTTTAAAAAAAAGAAATACATTCTTAATCATCAGTATATGCCTAGGCCACAGAACATGAAAACAGACTACTGCAGACTGGATTGAACAGGTAGGAGCTAGAAGCCATTTTGGTAATGCTGGTTCTTCTCTAGCAGGTACAGCCAGGGATACCCGCTGACTCCTTGAGTATACACACTGATTCAAAAAGATGAGGAATTTGGCAGTGTGTGAAACAGTGCTAGATAAAAAGCAGCTCTGTGACAGTTTCTCATATTGAGAGGAGAACGAATGGCCAAGGCAGCCACGGACAGCAATCAGGTTGTCAAGGCTGGCTGCTCTTTATTTCCATGGCACAGACTATGCTGCCTCAGGCTCAGGCTGTCAATTGCTGAGCTGGTAGGAGGAAAACAGCTAATCACTGTCTGGAACACTCTGCAACTCTTTGGGGTTCTTTTGGAGATTGAGCCTGCAGGGTGGATCAAACACACTTGGGCTGTGTTGTAGTGTTGAAAACTAAGAGTAGTTGATGACCCAGCCTCCTAGCCATGTTTGGCTCAAGTTCCCAGAGAGACTGACCTGAAAATGAGTATGACTGACTAAGTCATTCTCGTACAGATTAATATGAAAAGGTCCCTGTTAACTGTTTTGAAAACTGGAGGTGGGGAATCTAAGTATTGTCTTCCCAGATTAGCTGTTTTCAAACTCCCTATATTCCTTTATGTAGTCATTTCCACGTGAATTAATGTGGTAAGAATAGGAATGGGGAAAGTCTTGTTGTCCTTGCGATTTTCAGAAACCATTTTCTTCCTTGAGAAAAATCAGGAAAAGTAGACAGGCTTTAGTGAAAGCCAGGTTTTGTATAGGTTCCCATGGATAATGCATGACAGAAGGATAACACATATTTTGGAATTCTTACACTCCTTAGAAACCCACCAACATTATCATTCCATCCCAGCATACTGGGTTGCAAAACAATTTTTTCTTCCCAGTATACTTTGATAATTTTTAAAATATTCACATTTTTATTCATAGTGTTGTTGTTGTTGTTGTTGTTGTTGTTGTTGTTGTTGTTGTTGTGTGCCTTCAAGTAATTTCCAATGTATGGTGACCCTCTCACAGGTTTTTCTGAGGCTGACAGTGTGTGAAGTACCCAAAATCACTCAATGGGTTTCAACTCAGTGGGTTTTAATGCAGTGGGAATCAAACCTGGTCTCCAGGGCTGTAGTCCAGTGTTCAAACCACTACAAGTTACAAGCATTCTGAAAGTGTGCATGTGGTATTGTGAACACACACCCTCACTGAACATCGCAAGCCTTAGGACTGACTTCTGAAGCAAGATGCACTCTATTCTACTGTCTGTCTTAAGAAGTGTGAATTAGATATTTTTTCCAGGCATTGAAAATCCAACAGATTCCATCTCTGTCCCTAGATGGGAATCTGCCATCCATTTCTCTCTCTCTCTTTTTTTTTATTTAATACAAAACAAGAAAAAAAAATTAAACACCATGTGATATACATAATAGTGAATTAAAAATTTTTTTTTTCTTTTTCTTTTTTTCTCTTCTCTTAAGCAATACTAACTTTCATTGTTATTTTGCACCTTTACCCTTAAATTTATAAATCTGTTCAACTGTTATAATTTCACATTTAATTCAATATTTTTCACATCCCCTTTAATCTATTTCTATTGTTAATTCTTTTAACTTTTTTTTTAAAAAAAACATTGACATCACTTATCCATTTAAATCTATAAATCACAAGTTTAACACACACACCTACTAAGAATTACAAAATATACAACATAAAAGAAAAACAAAACTAAAACTAAAAAATACCCACCCCCCAGAGCCAACTTTTTATTTAATCCACTTTCCAAAATTGCCATTCTTCTTTTGACAGGGTAGTATTACTATCTCTTTTCAGAACTTTATCCAAAAATATTTTCCAAATTTCTTCAAAATCATTCCCTTTAACCAAACCTTTCATAAACCTAATTCTACATGTTAGTTTATCATTAATTGCAATTTTCCACACTTCGTTATACCATTCCTCTATTTGAAATTTTTCATTTGCTTTCCATTTTTTTGCTATTATTAATCTCGCTGCAGTTAACAAATTTGTTATTAATTCTTTCTTTACTTGAGTACACTCAACCTTATCATATATAGACAACAATGCAATATTTGGACATACTGGTATATCTGCTCCTATAATCTCTTTTATCTCTTTAAAAACCTTTTGCCAAAACTCCATTATCTTATTGCAATTCCACCACATATGCATATATGTACCAATTTCTTGACATCCTCTCCAACATAATCTTGAATATTTCTCATCTATTTGATTTAATTTCACTGGAGTCAAGTACCATTTCCACACTAATTTATAATAATTCTCTTTTATTCTTATTGATAATTTTTTTAAATGACGTTGTTTCCAAATTTTTCTCCATTCTTGTATATCTATATTTTGTACTATCTCTTCCTCCCACATTTTTCTAAGAAAATCCTCTTCTTGTTCTTTTGCTAATATTTTATATATTTCACTTGTAATACCTTTTAGTATTTCATTTTCTTGCATATTTTCTCTTTGAATAATAATTTGTTCAAATTTAGTATATTCTTTAAAATCCTTAACATATCTTTTCATACTCTTTGTCCATTGCTCTAATTGTATATAATTTAACCAGGATATTTTAGTTTCCTGCAATCTCTCTTTCATTCTATCTTTATTTATCATTATTTTCATCCATTCTTTTAATCTATAAATTTTTTGTTTTTTTATTTCTTTCTCTATTATTTCTCTTAAATTTATTGGAAATTTTTCCATCATCACTATCGGAGTTTGCCATCCATTTCTCAAGAACTTCTGTGTGCTGTATAGTGTTCATTGGAAAATCATGGGAAGCTTGACTAGCCATCTGTCAATTCTGTGACACCTTCCCATTCTCACCCTTATGCCCATTCTCAGCTAAGTTATGCATTGCCCAAGGGAACCAGTATTGACTTTCAACAAAGATTGTCAACATTTTCTGATTTTCTTACTACAGAACCACAGGATTTTGAACAAAACTGTCAAGCGTATGGTCCTGCAAATGCTTTTGGACTACACTCCCCCTTGTCTCTGCGCATGGGGCCATGTTGGCTGCTGGTGATGGGATTGAATACAATAGCATTGGGATTGCTGCAGGTTGTCCCCACTTTAGATTCCTCACTTGCTTTAGATTTCAAAATCTAGAAGAACCCAAGATTTCAAGGGACAATGATTGAAAACACTACCCAAAAATATCCTTAAACTTGGTCATATTTGACAAATATTTGACAAAGATGTATATGAACTTTATGTATAATTATGCCATCTGTGTGGATGGTGCTTTGTGGACTACGGTGTGGAGAGGTTAGTATTTGATTTGGCATAGGGGAGACATCAGAAGAAGACTAAAATGAACACCGTTCATAGTCCCAGCGAGAGTGCTCCAGTTTAATCAATAGGAATTTGGTAAATCAAAATGTATATGTCTTCCATTGATTCAACAGTTCTACTCTCACTGGGAAATCAATAAACAGATGTAGACCATAGTAAATAAGACACAGTGCCTGGAATGCTTTTGGTGCAATATACTCATTGTTGCACTGTTTCTACAATCACGCAGCCCCCTCTAAACTGGCTATTTCTCTAATGCCTTACTTTTTTATGGACACTCTTTTTTTATAATCCTTCTGCCACAGTTACATTCATGTAGTGCACCAGTTGGATTTGGATCAATATCCATTATTTCACATATATCAAGAGGGTTTCCTTCATTTATTATTCCTAAAGTACTCTGAATATAATGATTAATTCCAATTATATGCTATGCACTATTGCTGAAATGTGGTAAATTGCACTGGGAGCCACCATCTCAGAAGTCTTGGTTTCTCACCTCACTCCAGCCATGATAAAGAGTCAGAGTTCTTCAGCTTCATGCCCTTGTACAGAGATTATAAGACTGATGGCTGTTTGCTTTATTTATATAGGGTTGGATTCAGGTTAAGTTAGGGTCTTTCTACATTACACAGTTATAGTGCTATTATTCAACTTTCAATGTCCTATGGAATCCTGATGTTTGCAGTTTAGGGAGTGGCATTTAGAATTCTCAGCCAGAAAGCTATTTGGCCTCAGTAAACTATAAACCCCAGAATTCCACAGGATGTTGAAAGTCTAATAATAGCATTATAACAATGTAGTGCAGAAAGGTCCTTGGTTGCCATGAATGGACCAGGTGATTCATAATGACCTGTGTCCCAGTGATGTCAAATGATATGAGTCCTGTGGTGGGAGAACTTAGTGACATTTCTGATTTTTTTAAAAAGTACTTTTAGCCTAGTCTAGATCTAATATATAATGTATATGATGAACTATAGACATTCAAGAGACACTATAAAAAGGAGAAATGCTACATTTCTTACACAGTACAGAAGTCAGTGAGGCTGGGCTGCTGGGATCCAATTTGGCTATTTTGCAAATAGTCAACTAGGCTACTTGGATGTCTTAATAATAATATATTACAGTGCAGATATGTAAGGTGGATTCAGATCTCAAACTAGGAACAACTGTTTCTTTTATAAGCTCATCATAAGCACACATTTCTCACCTTTTGTCATTGACTAAAACAAAATGGTATTGTGTGGCATTATAAACTGGACACCTCTATTATGTTTAAATAGGTCACAACTTTAGTAACAGAAGCATGAAACATCACTAGTAGTAGGAAAGTGAAAAGGGAAGAGTTAGTTCAGCTACCCTTGAGCATTCCAACAACAGGCTGGATTAGCTTGCACCCAGGCTTGAGCAGAGCTGAATGCTGACTGATTGTGGGAGTCTGGAGGGGGTCAGTAACTGTTGTGCTGTCTACCTAGTTGCCTAAATCTGGAACATGATCATTCTGGGCTAACCCTTTCCACTTGGCTACACATATTCCCACCCATATGGGTTCACTGTAATCCCTAACCATTGTGAAAGAACAAGAAAGGCATCAATGGAATATTAGTGGATACATACACAATCAGTTCAGCCTATCTGAAACTGACTTCAACTCCAACCCCTGGGGTTGTCTCCAGAAAAGATCAAAGACATGTTGGAATTATGGGGCAACAATGCCAAAAAGAAAAAGAAAAACACCATCCCAGCAAATTCCTGGAGAATTCTTGAATAGAGTTATAGGTGGGTGAATACTCAGTATCTGATAGGAACAAAATCTGGACTACATGATGCAGACATAGGCCATTTCCGCACGGGGCGAGGGAATCACCCTGTGCCACTACTTACCAGATATTCTGGCTCCCTGGTCTGGTCCAGGCTGCTCTGGAGCAGTGTGTGGTCGTAGATCCGCACTGCTCCAGCATCCAAAATGGTGACTTCCAGTTGATCGTGGGTCCTGACCAACTGCTGAAGCTCGCCAGTCTAAAGCCCACCCTCCACAGATCGCAGGCTCACATTGATGTGAGCCTGCGAATCTGCACCGGAGAGCAGGCATGCAGTGCTGCGCTCTGGGCTTTTGAAAGACTGGAAAAATCAGGTCTTTCAAAAGCACGCTGGAGGACCAGTTGGAGTCGTTCCAGAGCAGACTTAAGTGCAGATCTACAGTAAGTAATCCGGACCCAGTACGCTCCAAGATGCAGATGTGCTCCATGAAGGACACACTGCACTGTTTTTATTACCCCATGTGGAAATAGCCATATTTAAGGTCCACTGGAGATTTTATAAGAAGAGTTCCTCACATGAGAGTTCCAAATACTGCAAGCTAAAAAGTCTCATGAGAGCAACCTGTGGCCATTGTGAGATGTGAGCCTTTTCCACCAATTCAGCCAACCCCGTAACTTGGCTGAGAACATATATAATGAGGAGGTTTATTGCATCAGCTAGATGTTTTAAGGAGCATCAGTTTTTTCACATGGCTGGGTTTTTTTTTTTTTTAAAAAATATTATTAAATAAAGAAAACAAAGAGAAAATATACAAAGAAAAAAGGAAAAGAAAAAATAGCATTGTTATTGATACATTTCATTGAACCGTTTCATTGTCATTGTAAACTAAATGAATAAAGATCTATAACTGAAATTCACAGTAGTTTCTACCCTATAAATTAAATTACAAAGATTTAAACTTCCTTCTTTCCATATTGGTACTTGATAAATATCAGTCAAGATGAACTAAGCACATTCCACCATCAAGAGTATATTTTCACAATTGTTCTTGGTTTAACAAAAGTAACTTATCTTTAGCAGGTTTAATTGTTAAATCAGTGTGTAATCATGGTAGCTTCAAAGATTAACAAAAAAATATATGAGAGTGATCAATTTACCACCACTCATATTGTCTCATTTATACAATTGAGGGAGTGGTAGTTACTAGTCTTTCCATTATAGGAGCCCATTCTTTCCAAATTGCAGATTCTATTTTCCTCTAATTCTATATGTTAGAATGTCCATATTCTTCATTTCCAGGAGTTCATGAAACCATTCTCTCATTTCTGGAGTATTATTTTTCATCCAAGCTTTTGTGAAAGCTATTCTGGTGGCCATCACTGCATAAAGTAGAGTTTTCCTGTACTTTCTAGAGAAGGTAGGATCACTTTCACGAGTCATGTTCAAGAGGTAAAATTCAGGTGACATAGCAAATTTCTGATTGAAAATCTCTTGAAGTATGATATGAACTTGCGTCCAATAAGCTTTTGCTCTTGAGCAGGACCACCACATATGAAAGATGATTCCAGAGCCTTTTTATCAGCACAGGCTAGTGTCAGCATTATCGATTTTGCTTAATTTCACTAGAGTTAAGTACCAGGAATGGAACATCTTAAGATAGTTTTTGAAAAGATGTTGTGCAACAGAGAATTTCTGGATTCTTTTCCAGCTCTGCTCCCAATGCTCAAGTAAGACTTTTTTGCCAAGATTCTGTGGCTATTTGACCATTGAGTCTTTTATGAAGTCAATTTCTTGTTCCCACAAGAGCAGAATTGTGTATATTTTTGACATCATAGTCAAGAAGAATTTTTTCTAGGTCATTTTTGTCTTTCTTAATCATGAAACCTTCTAAATTTAGATCCCTCTTGAACCTCTCATTTAGTTGCCTATATGGGAACCAGTTGCACTTTATACCCTCTGTTTCCAACTCTTTTCTGTGCCTGGGTTATTAAGGGAACAACTGCAGAATTGTGAAATGCAAGCATAATTATTCAGTTGTTTATGCATTTCCTTCACTGTATTCCCTTATTCCCACACAAGTACGCATAGGATTGCAGCCTTAGTTGTGAACTGAAATAAGCCTGACTTTCATAGCTGCTATGTCTCTTAAAGTAATATAGTCTTCTAGTGAATGTTCCAAAATAGCAGTTAGTTAAAACTAGATCAGCTATTTGGATTGACCATGTGTGTGTGTGTGTGTGTGTGTAAATGCTAGTGGTAGAAAGAGACTACTGAACACTAAAATACTAATTCCTACACTGCTTCCTCCATTTGGTTACTTGTGTTGAGACTGTGACATTCCACAATTAGCATCATACATAGTTACTTGCAATGTGCAAGAGCTTGCTTTGGAATTGCTACAGCTTTGTGTATAGCCAAACAAAGATGTTAAAAACACTCTTGTGCTGAATATTAATTTTGACAGCATTTTTTTTCTCCTGTAGAGAAAAGAATTTTTGCATGCTTAGTGATTTTGCTAGCAGCAGATGGACATACAAAGTTGTTCCAATGACTCCTTTAAACAATCTCACAAAAAGAAGAGGCAGATGGCAAAGCAAATTGCTTTAATTTTAATAAAAGCTTTCATTTACTCTGATTTTAGCACTGGCAAATAGCTGTGAGTCACCTAATGTGCACATGATTAGAATGTAGCTTTCTTATGTCTGGACAGCTTAAAGGGCTGGCATTGGATAACCAGCCTTTGGCGCATGAAGCTGTCAGGCTGAATGCTGCTTAGGTTTGTTGATGAGTAATTACAGTTATTTGATGGCTCTTTTGGTGGCCTTGATAGTGGGTGCTGTTTCTTTGGTTTCTAAATAGTTGGGCTAACCTGCATCTAGAAGAATGTGGGTGGTATTCTCAATAACAGAAAGCAAAGCAATCTGGAAATTTCTGAGTTTGTATTCAACGTTCCCAGCCAAAGGTAGAAAAGAATTGTACAAAAAGACAGTAAAATGGCAGCCAGTCATGGCTTGAGCAGGCAGAAGTCAGGTTAGTAGCCACCTAGCCAAGCAGCAAAAATACTGTCCTTTTTCTCCGTTTTCTCAATAAAACACACTACATAGACTCCAAATTAAATGTAATACAATCACTTTATCATATGAAACATGAGACGTGTATTAGATACAAAAAAGAAAGAGAGACTGGAATTAAAAACAAATTATTTGTATGATAAAGATGGCTTTCAAACAATCTGTGAAATATTTTTACTTAAGTCTGGTTGCTAGTCCCAACTAGAGTAAACCTGGAACCAACATCAGCATTGACTTACCAAGTTACATTTGATTCATTGGATCTTGTCTAGCTCAGATTAATGATTGGACTGAAGACTTTTAGCTACTGTGTTAATATTATACAAAACATTATGCTGTTCATAAGGTTGTGTTCCGGACCCAACGATTCGTGAAAGGTGATGCATTCCATTGTCATACAAAAGGAAAAAAAGATAAGTGCTCCCAGATGTTCAAAAGGACCAATGTGTTTTTGCCTATGGGTGCTCTTCAGGAGGCTATATAAAAATAAAAAGGGCAACATATAAATATATAACATCATCTTGCATAGTATTGTTATTTTATTAGTACATTGTCTGAGTCAACAAGGATTGAGAAGAGAGGTGAGGGTCAGGTAACCCCCACACCATCATCTGAAGGGCCCCAACCCACTTAAGGTGAATAGATGCCAGGTGTAGTTGCTCCTATGTCCCAATCAAGCAGCAGCACATTATCTTACAGAGGGTTTTCAATTAGGATATAGGATCCTTTTCAAGAGGTCAGGCAGCACTTTATGCCTAAGAACCTTAAGTCCGTTTTCGGGCTGGAACATATAGTTAGGGACAAGATATGCAAGGAAGTAACAAAAGAGAGAGTGATTGGATCCTATCCCACACCTCCTGTCCCTAATTTAATGGTATCCTCTTTAGGGGTAATGGCTAAGAAGGTGCCCAGAGAATACAAATTAATACATCACATTTTGTATCTCAAGGTGGAGTTGAATAATGATTCTGTCCCTGCTGAGTTGTGTACACTTCATTCAATGCAGCTGTCAAGGAAGTTAGGATGTAATTGAGGCAGAACTAATAAAGCATGACGTTATGTCCACACTTTGCCTTCTAACAGTCACCCAGAGGACTTTGAACTACTGGGTTTTTCATTCAATGGCATGTTCGACATGGACCACGCTCTCCCTATGGAATTCTCAATATCATGTACTGTTCAAGCAGTTGAGTATCTTCCTAGAATGGCCTGTTAAATTCAACACTGGTTCCAAAGCAGTTACCCATGATCTGGATGACTTCCTTTTCATTGTGAAACATGGCAGCAGGCATTGCACTCTCCTTAGATAATAGTTTGCTTTGCTTATGGATGTTCTGTTAGTACAGGGAAAGACTGAAAGCCCTTTCCACCAACTGGCCTTCTTGGATGCTGAGATCAAGATGATTAATCAATTGTGTAGACTGCCACTACCTAAGGAACAGTATATGGGGGCTGAGTGGCTGGATTTCATCAGCATACATAGGCTATGCTCACAAGCTGCACAAGCTCATATAGCATTTGAATTTTGTACGTAGGGCAGTTGGACTGGCCAGGACATTCCTTAGGCATCCGTGTGACACCACTGGGTGTTAGTAAGTCTCACAAGTGACTGGGCTGACTTAGACACCACAGCCAATATCCCTTTTTTTTATTCCTCCCCTTTTTTGTCACAATTAAGATACGGTCCATTTCTAGTGTTACAGTTTGAGAACTGTTTAGATCATCAATGCCTTTACATCATGGTCTGATAGGGTGAT
This sequence comes from Ctenosaura bakeri, assembly GCA_948474755.1. Lineage (NCBI taxonomy): Eukaryota > Metazoa > Chordata > Lepidosauria > Squamata > Iguanidae > Ctenosaura > Ctenosaura bakeri. The sequence continues at coordinate 116,617 of CAOLHI010003017.1, forward strand.
GCACTTAGGCCATTTTTGACCTACACTGTGATAGTGCAATTACTGCACTTTCAAAATCCTATGGAAACCTGGGGTTTGTGATTAGAGAGGGGCATTTAGAATTCTCAACCAGAGAACTCTTCTGTTATGGGCTTCCAGGATGTAGACTCAGAGTCTGAGACAGCAGAACCTGCTCTGAGCCCTGGCACAGAGACTGTTACAGCAGACCCTGAAGAGCAGACAGTACCATCACCTGCTCCAGAGACAGAACAGGGGGCAGTTCCAGGCCCCAGTGGGGAGCGCTGTTCATTCTGACACAGAGAGCCCACTTTCACCCAGTGTAGACACCAAAAGTGTCTCCTACGTCACTCCCAGTGAATTTATGCCAAGCACCAATTAATCAAGCACCAGCTGCACTGACCTCAGAACCTATAAGAGCTGAGCCTTTCCCCTCTAGCTTTTGTTGGTGATTAACTGACCATTTCTCCCTTGCTTCCATTTTCTTCCCTTGTCTGTTGTTCTTGCCTTTGACTTGTGTTTATCTTGCCTGCCTCTGATTTATGAACATTGTTGGGACCATTATTTGCTTCTCATTTGTAAGGCTGTTTTTCTGCTAAAGTGAACTGACTGTTTATGTTGCTTCTTGAACTTCTAGCCCTGTGTGTTATCAGCTTCTTCTGGCTGCCAGCCCAGACCGAGTGTGGACATCTTCAGCCTTAGTAAACTACAAACCCCAGAATTCACAGAATATTGAAAGTGGAATAATAGCACTATAACAGTGTAGTGCAGAAATGGCCTCAGTCAGTGACTCCATTTCAATATACTCTTCATGGTGCTCCACGTAGCAGAGTGGACACTTTCTTGCATGCACATGGAGTGCTTCAGACAGCTGGCACCAGATGCAGCCACCATGCTGGACCTGATGCCAGCTGACATCTGGAGTCTTGGAAGGGAGAGGTAGTTAGGGCCATCAACATGTCCCTGGCTCCCAGCACTAGGGAAAATTACATTACAAGCAATCTGTGAATTCTCAAAATTTAGGTCACAAGTTCTTTTAAGTGACATCTGCCTCTCAGACCACCTAGTACTGCTGCATATCTCTTATGGATAAAAGTTTATCTTCTGAGTCTATAAGAGCCTGTTTATCTGCTTTGGCAGTCTGGTTTATGGCCTGGAGTTTTCTGACCCCATAGGAGACTTTCAGGTTCACAAGGTCTTAAAGAGTATCCAGAGAAAGACAGAAAGTGATGGGTGACAGGCAACCCTTGCCCCCAACTATTCTGAATGGTTTAAGCTGAGTCTGGGGGAGTATTTGTACATATCCATATCAAATGTCTCTCTTCCATGCACTCACTTTTTTTAAAGAAATGTCTTAAGGATTAGTGAGTTAGTGGCACAGGGGAAGGACAACAAATCTGGTAAATCTTTGGAGTTCAAAGATCTGGCCTAGGGTTTAAAACAAGCTAAGTTCACTATTTGTATTTCTAAAAATAGATCAAAAAGGAGTGAGAGCTTTTATAACTCTGCAAACTTGTATTACTCAATTCTATGTCCCATAAGGTTTTTGTTTTCTGGTTGTTCTATTTGTCATACAGATTCTAGGTTCTGCTGGTGAGGAATTGTGCCCTGATCTGTGACTATAGCTTTGTCTATTGGGCAGACAGCCAGGCTCAAAACAGCTAGTTTGGAGCCCACCTGGGATCAGACAACCTGACTAGCATTTGGTTACAGGGAAAGTCAGGGCCTTCATTGGCAAGGCATTGCTGCCACTGTTGTTTGGGGAGCACTATGAGCCCCCACCTGATGTCCAGATCATTCAGAATGGATGTGATGACCTTGGATATAATGACCTTGGCCTTATTTTACAGACTATCCATGATATGAAAGCCATTCAGCCCTCTTGGCCTGGGCTGGCTATTGTTCGGTAAGCCGTTATGCTCAGGCAAGTATCAATAACAGGATTCTAGCCAGTTTTCTGTGTAAAAATTGTCTTCTTATGCCAGAAACAGGTTTAAATCAGATTTGAAATGATTATAGCACCAATCATTACTGGTGTCCCTTGGAGTTCTCAGTACTGATGGAGACTTAGCCAAACATTTCTCTGATCTTGTCCACTCTGCATGAGACAGAAAATGGCTATGTGGAGGAGGAAGAGGTCTTCAGAGGTTGTATAGTAAACCAGGGAATGTTTTGAGGGCTGTAGAGAGAGGAAGAGAATACTAACTTCCAAAGTTCCCTCTCCACAAGCCATGCATAAGCGCAAAGGAAAGATATGTGTGGTATGTCCCTAATAGGATGCCAATCATTATTTGTTTTTGCAATTGTTTCTTTCAGTTTCACTACCCTCAGAAGTATATTTAGAGGTCATACAAGCCACAGCTTTTTCAGTGACTGCTCCCAGAATATGGGACAGCCTACCAAGGGGGACCAGTTTGGCCTGCTTCCTCTTTTCATTCCATCAGAAGGCAAAGTCTTCTCCTCTCAGGTCATCCTATAGCAGTTAAGCTAGACTGCTGCAAAAGTATCTGTATCCAGGCAAATGTTGTCATTTTCTATTTTTGATTTAACAGATTTGTGTCCAACTTCTTTTAAAGCTGTTTGTTTTAGTGGTGCATTTTGTATTTTTAACTCCTATTGTACTACTCATTTGTGAGCCACCTTGAGTCTTTCTCTTGTGAATCACCTTCAGGCTTCTCTTATGTGGGATGGTACTTAATCCATTCTTTGAAAACTGGATTATAAATTGTAATTCGCAGACTCATGTTTCAGGTGGTGGATTCAGGGAGACAGCAGTAAGGTATTGATGGCATTAAGACCACCTGCTCTTGAAGTTGTGTCAGAATTTGACTGCAAAGGATGGGAGAGTACCTTCTTCATTTATATGCTCTGCCCATGCATCCTTTTTCCCATTCTATTTTCCATTTATAAAACAATAACTTGTACTATCAGTGTCTTAGTTTTACTTCCATGCATCCTTTGAGCTGAAATTGAGCAAGATCAGAGGATCACCATTACCATCAAGTTCAGGAAAGAGGGAAGAAATCACTGTTGCTGTTACTTTGCTTGCTTAACCAATAGGAAGTGAATGATGGGAGAGAGGACAGGGAAGAGGGGAATGGTGAGGGAAAGGACAGTGGAAGGTGTGGTTTTGGCTGCGAACAGAGATGATGCTAGGGAAAAAATAACCACTGTGAGATTTTGGATTTGAGAGATGTTTGGAAGAAAAACACACACAGAGAGAAACAAGAAGACAATATTTTTGTTCAGAAAACAGTGGCTGAGCACAAAAGCAAAGACTTGTATTTTACACTGCTACTTAGTTATATTTGCATAGTGAAGTAGCATCTCCTAAGCGGAACTCCACAAACTTAGGCCATTTCTGCAATACACTGTTATAGTACTGTTATTCTACTTTCAACATCCTATGGAATCCTGGGGTTTGCAGTTTAGAGAGGGGTATTAAGAATTATCATCCAGAGAGCTCTTTGGCCTCGTAAACTGCAAACCCCAAAATTCCACAGGATATTAAAAGTAGAATAATAACACCATAATAGTTTCATATAGAAATGGCCTTAAATTACTAGGCATCAGATACACATAGAAAAAGAGGTCCACCCTGCTTATGATCAGAGTGCAAGTGGAAGGCATTTCCATACTCTCTCCACAAATGAGAAAGGCTGTGAAAAGGAACTGTGACAGAGTTCCTTTTTCTGATTGTTGCACTCTTATTTGTTGGTGGGAGTAGGGTAGAAATGTCCTGCTGTGTCTCAACTACCAGCAGAGTGGACCTCCTTCTCTTGATGAAGCTGAGAGCTGGTAAAATAGGTTTGAGAGAGCAGTTTCTATGATTGTGGTAATAAGGCCACTATTGTTACAACACAGAGATCACAAATATAGAGCAAATATGAATGTGTATTCATAAGTGTGATAGTGAATGCCAGCCAATACTTATTTTACTTAAATGAATTTTTTACAAAAATGTCCCAAAATGCTAAAATAATAATAAAAAATGCACAAAAGCACCTATAACATCAGCCAGTGGTAAGAAACTTTTGAAATTCTTCATTGCTGCCTGCAAGAACAAAGGAATGAAGACTTGCATCGCTAGTTAGAAAGCAGTAGTGAAATCACCACTGCAATGTAGGCTTCAGGAGCTAGCCAGCAACACTGTTCTCCAGTTCTAGACCTAGTTTTAAAGTTCTCTTATTTAAACCAAACATGATTGGTATCTTGAAATATTTGGTAGATTTTTCATCAAATAATGAATACATCCTAGGAATATTTTTGTCGTGTGCCTCCAAATCATTTCCAACTTATGTGACCCTAAAGCAAAGTTATCATGAGATTTTCTGTGGTTGAGAGTGTGTGACATGCCCAAGGTAATCCAATGGGCTTCCCTGGCCAGGCAGGGAATTGAACCCCGATCTCCAGGTTTGTTGTCCAATGCTCAAAGCACTACACCACTCTGCCTGTCTAGGAACATTTTACAACATGCCAAATAAAGGCAACAATGTCACTCTATTTCTATCTATTTGTGGTAAGAGAAACATTTTCTGTGATCCAGAGTTCATTTTATAATAAAATACCCAAGAATAGACTGGAAAAGTGAGCTTCTCTAGCTGCTGAGGTGGGTAGATTAGCACAATCTCTGTTTTCATTAGGCCTATTATTTGAAAGGTTAGCAAAAACATGTGCACCACAGAGACTTCAACACGGCACAGCAACCTACAAAATCCACACAATAACGCGTGCTAAAATCTCCTGTTTGGAAGTGAATTATTACAGAAATATGCCATTCAGACACCATAATGGCTCAGCTTGCAGAATGTTATTCCAAGAAAAGAATATATACATGGGAGTGATTGCAATTACTTGATTTATGAATTCTGTTGTTATGCAGTATCTTCACATTATGTTTCCAGCTTCACAAGCAAACATTCAGTTCCCCCAGGGCTTTTTTACTTGATGTTTATACAGATTTTCCAAGAGTAACAGGTTAGAATAATGTTTTACTAGAAACCTTTGCAGCAAAGTAAAATATTGAGTAATACACAAGAGTCTAGGGACATATAAATGGACATTTTATGTATTATTTAACATACATTGTACTTTCTGTGCGATGTGTTTATCCTCATCAAATGAGAATAACAATCATAATTATGTGATAGATGCTCAAAACAAACTAGATGCAGTATGGAGAGACAAAAAAGAAAAGAAAAGAAAGAAAAGAAAAGAAAAGAAGAGAAAAGAGAACAAAGCTTACAGACCAATGCATGAGAATAAGTGTATTTTTTCAGTTCCTTTTCATTACTGTTCTGACATTCCAATATCCATTAAAAAAAAAAAACTTTCTGGTTGAATTTTGGTAGGCAATCTGAACTTTTAAATACTGACAGTGAGATAAATATAAAACAAAGTTAACACTAAAGTAAAAAAATTATAATTAAAATTACTACTTTGAATAGTCACTGAAACTCTAGACATCTTTCTTAAGTGCTGGTTCTATCAATGCTATCGGTAAAGAAGCTAAATTGTTTTTATCTTTAATTCAGATTAAGATACTCCCTCTTTGGGCTTCTCTGTAATTTTATTTGTATTCTTATTTTCTATGCTGCTTAGTTTCTGCGATGTTTTAATGGTATGTGGTTATGGTTGCCAGGCCAAATGGTTTCAAGGCCAATATATACTCGTAGGATGATCCTTGTGGACCCCAATGATATCATTAATCGGCTACATAAAGAAACAAGTGAGAAAATATTTCTTGGGTTGGATATTAACTTTTTTCAACCTCTTCACTTAACAGAAAAAAACAAACAAGCAATCAAGCAAATGACTAGTACCATATGTAGGAACTCTTGAGGCAGCAACTTCTTTATTTTTTACATGTTATTCTTTATTCCTTTATATCTTGAACATAAAATTGTGACATAAGCAAAACATCTAAAGGTAAAATTAATAGTAATATTACAATATGCTGAGGGAAGATCAACATTGTGATAAGCAACTTGATTAGTAAATACAGTGCATTGTACATCTCTGCTAAACAGATTCTGATTTGTAGCTAAACATACCTTGATTTGTTATACATGATCTTCTCGAGTTATGCATAATGCAACTGCTTATTATTTTACTTCCCTACTTCCCCTTTGTTCAGTTTATTATCATCCTCTTTATTGATCCTCACTTTACTTTTTTTTGTTTTCGTTCTGATAAATTACTGTTAGCTTTGTGATATCTGCTGCTGTACATATATCTGTCATATACTATATCCTTTACTTTTAATTTATCTTTGTAAACTAATTTATTTCAATTATTCCTTTCCTCTAAAACTTAAAGTACAATAAATATTGATATTTTATCACATGATCTAATCTATTTATCTTTATCAAATTTAATCACTGATTTGAGAATTTACTTCTTTATCAATCTCAGACTTGGATTTCTTATGAATCATTTTCCAGCTTAAAAATATAATTCTCAATAGGATTCCATTCCTTCTCATTTCTGGTTTGTGATTTTCCTTGTAAGATTGTTGTAAATTTGTCCTTGTCTCTAAATTCTATTAGTTTTAATAACCAGTCTTCTATTTGTGGTGCCTGCTTGTTCTTCCATAATTTGGCATATATGATCCTGACGGTGGTGATCATGTACAGAATTATTCTCCAAAATTTGAGTTTTACAGATTTATTCAATCTATGAAGCATATTTAATAGAAATATTTCAGGTGAACATTTTTACCTGGATCTTTTTCCAATACGTTTTGGCTCATTCACAAGACCACCACAGATGGTTAAGAAGTTCCACTTGCTTTTCTGCATGTCCAACAGTTGTTTCCCTTAGTTTTATATATCTTACTCAATTTTACTGGATCTAGATACCATCTGTGCAACATCTTTAGGTAGTTTTCTTTCGTTGACTGTGCCAATGTGAATTTCTATGTTTCTACCCAACTTTTTCCCCTTGTTCAAGATGTAATTCATGACTGATATTTTGGGCCCATCTGATCATGGTTTCTTTAATTTGTTCAGATTCTAAATCTCTTTCTAGTAACATTTTGTAGAATTTAGATGTCGACTGTTTTGGTGTTTCAAAGAGGCAGCAATTTCTGAGGCAGCTCTGTATCTCCCACTGTGATTTCTCTCTCCCAATCAGCTTTAATTCTGGCCATAGCTTGAGACAATATAAACGTAGAAGAGAGAGGTAAGAAGATGGGGAGGCAGAACTCTGGAGTCTAGAGAAGCTGCTCAAAGCAGGTGGAAGCAGTGGGATGAACAGTTCAAAGTTGTTGGGCTTTTTCCCTTTTTAACCTTCCTAATACAGTGTTTTTGCACTGAGAATTGTCCTAGGATCTAGGAAAGATGTGCCAGAATCTGAGATTCATTTCCATACCCTGAGATCTTGGAATCCTCTGTGTGATCACGATACATAGGTACATAGGCTGGCATCCTGTTAAAACCTACCTTTTCATCTAGACAGTGCCCCAGCTGAAGGGTTCCCAAAATGTGGCAGATCAAAGTGCTTGGAAAGTAAATTTTCAGTGCTGTCTCAGCATCGAGACACATTGAGAAAAGCAGTTGTAACAGGACCTCAAGTGGTCTTTCCATCTTCTTGCTCTCAATATTCTGCATGACTAGGACAACATTGCAGATGTCATTCCCCAGCTCCAAACTGCAGTGCCTCAGAAACCCTTCAGCTAGGACAACACCTAGCTAAAAGGTAGGTTGTGGGAGATGGTGTTGTCAAGTACAGATATGATGATGAAGGTCCATCATATAAGATCTGAGGATGGAAGATCTGGACCAACATATTTATCAGGCTAGAGAAGTAGTGTTGAAGGAGGGGTGAGCAGTACTGACTGACGAAACAAAATATGATGTGTGGAATAAGGAGAAGCTAGAAAAAGAGTTGCATGCTTGGAGGAACAGAGGTGCCACCTCCTTGATTGGGCTAGGTGGGAAATATTGTTTGTAATCATATATATGATAAGCCATAGCAAGTTTTTCATTTTCTTTTTTTCCTTTTAAAATAACTATCTTCTTAACAGTGAATCCATTCTCACTATTGAACTATGTTTAATAAATAAATGTTGAATAAGTAAGTTAACATACATTATTTAAAATAATTGGAATTTAGTATGATTTTATAATTTAAAGGGGAAACTATCTTCTTTCTGAGTTCCTACAGAAATCACAGCATAAAATAATATGAATGTAGACCTTATATCTTTGATTATGATGTTTGAACTTAAGGTGTGTTGGCTGATGCTCTCTGCCTTGTTTGAACTATTGCTAGCTGTGAGGTCCATATCTGGAACCATGCTATATCTCTGTCTTGTTCCTCCACCAGGACTAAAATGGCCGGCAAAAGTGGCTAGAGAATATAAATATATCAAAAAAGTGCCTCAGTTATGTTGGTGCATTGATCAAAGTAGTTCTGAAAAACTTTGCCAGCAACCACAGGAATTCTCCTTTTATCTTCCTCTAAGCAGAGGAATTTACTTCTCATAAGCAGTGAATCACACTGGAAATTCTGCAAAAATTACTTTAACAAAATCCCATTCCTACAGCAGTGACCCAAATAATCATTTCAAGAATGGCAGGACCTTTCCAGCCCTGCACATGCCTTTTTTTTCTTTTTTTCTTTTTTTTGGGGGGGGGAGCGCTGAAAATGATATTTACAATTTCACAATGAATACAATTGTCTTTCTTGAAATGTTTCTGGGAATCTGTACCCAAACACCTAACAGCAGTTGTCACTGATCAGCTGCTGTCTCTCAGAAAATAGCTCTCCATCACTATATTCTCCCCACTTCTCTGTCTGTTCTGCTTATGGAAAATCACACCTATTTTACTCTGCCTACACACTTTCACCCACTGCTGGAGTCCATTCATACCTATGGTATGCTGATGAAAATCCACTTCTTTGCATTGGGAAGAATTAAAATCCATTCCAACCCAGCAACTTCTTGGTCAATGGTGGAGTTAAAGCCCAGATGCAGATAATTCATGTGTCTGAGGGATTCCTTAGATCATGAGTTCTCCTGAGAAATGGCTACAGCTTATTTCTGTTAACATTTTTTTAATAGGGGAGTTAATAAAATGTCAATCTGGAAAAGGTACAGCTATGGTAGGTAGTGTCATACCCCTGTGGCAGGACCAAGATAGGACCCTTCCCAACAGCCACAATACAGAGACATGAAAAGGACAATACTTACGGCAGCCAATGTAGGTGAAAAAGGGAGAACCCAGGAGATTTAGACTGCTCATATAGTAAGGATGCATCCATTAGGCAAACAGCTGAGGGAGTCTGTCAGTCTATATAAACAAAGAAATGGATTGGAAGAAGCTGTTGCAGACAACTGGTCTTATTGGTGAAAGCAACATGCCTCAAGTTCAGATACCTTGCTCATATCTCTGGAAACCTTGACGCTTGCCTTGTGTACAGACTTAGCTATTGCATGGTTTCTCTGAATTTACTATGGACGTGGACTGTGAAAACAATAGCCAGTAGCTGGCTAATAAGCTGTTATAAATTTTGCTCATGGCTGTTGATAAAAGGGTCTAATTGGAGAGCTGTAAGCCTTGGCTGGCTGCCAGCATAGGACAGGTATGTGTGTAGAAACTATCAAAAAGGATGCCAGAATGAAAAATGGGCTGTGGAAAGAGTTTTCTTCCTGGGTGTCAGGAGAAGAAAAAGTCACTGTTGTAGGGTTACTAAATTACATCCAGGAATTTTAAATTTTGGACAGAAAAATCCCCTTCTATGGTTCCATGGTGCAGAATGGTTAATTAAAAATTTCTGAAAGCAAAGCTCTTCACACTAGGGGCACTTCAACACTATGTAATTATAGTGCTATAATTCCACTTTAGCTACCATAGCAACATCCGATGGAAACACGGGAATTTCTATTTAGATGGAAGCATTTAGAGCTCCTCTAATGCTTCACCAAACTATAGACTCTAGGATTCTATAGGGTGTTGCCATAGCAGTCAAAGTGGAATATAGCATCATAATTGGAAAAGGGGGTCTGGAGCTTAGGATGACAAAGGGTGATTTCTTTGCCGAAGCCATGAGTAGTGATGGCAAGAGCTGAATGGGTCTCTGGACACTGTTTTTGACAATGACCAATATTTGGACAATAAGAAATAAGTTAATAGACGGAGTTATGGTAAGACAAGCCAGAAGTACACATGGTTTGTTTGTCTGTCTTCTATGTTTTTCAGCAACAAATCATGATTAAAATAAACCATAGTTAACATAAACCATCTTTAGCATGTCATGAAAACTCATTGATTATTTTGTATGTAAATCATGCCAGTTCATCTGTCTTATTGAAGTCTCTAGGACGGGGTTCCCAACTGTTGATGCCACAAAAGCCCCAACCAGCTTTTCAAATAGTGAGAGATTCTGGAAGTTGCAGTTCCATAATCTCTGGTGATATAAATTTTGGAACCCTTTGTCTAAGAGGACATGTAATATGCCAGCAACATGTTCCCAGTGTTTTGCTTGCAACAATTGAAAACATTTCCGTAGATGAAGACAATGTATCATATGAGAGTTTTATATTTGAATTCATTGCTTTGTCTTGTTTTTGTGCAGGAAAAAAAGCATTTACAGGAACCTGATATACTGTGGATGCAAAATTTCTCAACAGTGCTTCCAGCTAAAGTGATATCTGAAGCTGGTGATAAAACTTTAAGTAAAATGACATAATTAAAACATTAGTAAGGGATGAATAAAAGATATATGCACCCATCCTCATACATTCAGCTGGATGGTACTACAGCTGTAGTATACCTAACAGACGTACGAGCTGCCAAACTGAGATGTAAATTCTGTCTTGCTGCATAAATGATCAAATTAAATCTTAGGAGCAGGATTTACTGGCAAGGCATTGAAATCAATCTCTTTAAAAGGCATTTTAAGGACATAAACAAGTGTTGTAGATACCCTGGGCAAAATTAAACATAAAAATGTATTGCCTATGAGACAGAAGAGAATAGTTTCTTGCAGTGAACAATATTGCAATGTCTCAGCATGAGCCTAAAATTCCATTTCAACAAAGAAGTTTGAAAAACAGACATATGGACCAAAAACACATCGATAAGAAGCCTCTGCCCGTGATAACAGAGGTTCTGAGATTCTTTACACTGAAGATTTACATTTTATTGAGCTCAAGAGCATGATACTTATCCAGCTTGTGGTGGGATCCATTTCTCCTCCTTCAGGATGGAACATGTAGGAGGGTCAATCAAGAGTAAGAAGAGGTGGACCTTTTCCTCCTTGGTGCTTTTTCTTTGACTAGTAACACCATTCACCCATCTACCTACTCGATAGTTTTGGATTAGGAACTTCCTGTTTGGGTACCAACTGTGTTGCTCTGCTGAACACCCTGAGGCATCAAAATAATGAAGCATTGCTTAGCCAACTTACCTGTCCCTGCCAAACAGCATTCAGGTAATATGCGAAAGACCTTTAGACCTTGATGGCTTCATTCCGTGGAAGGCTGTCCAGCTAAAGTGAGGTGGAACAGCACCATCATTTCTTGGCACATGTTTAATGTGAGAAAACAGAGAAAAATAGAAATCAATAAAATGATCAAACCAGTATTTGGACTGAGATGTACACTAGATGCCTAAATTTTGAGGCAAAAATTGCTTGTATTCTATCAGAAATTGATGCCATACTTATCACAGGATAGGGGGAAGTATCCAGTGCACCATTTGGGTAGATTTGGGTATGGGTTAGTTTTAGTCATTGCAACCTGATGATGTGGACAAGACAGTTGAATTGGCCCATCCACAATATGTAACCATGACCCATGCTCATCTTGGCCATCAAGATCTAGTAGAGCAGGTTTGATTAGATGAGTCCAGGGTGTAGGTAATTGCTTCACTCTGCCACTCTGAAAGAAGTTATAGCGCATCTTTTCCTGAATAGGACCTCCCTTGCCCCAGATAAATAGATAAATATGAGAACTACCATTATTGCAAATACCTCCTTTTGAGGAAAAGTGTTTACTCATGTGGCTGGATAACATATTATCTGGATAGGACCTACATACTCTAAAGATAGCAGATCCTGTCTGATCTTTGAAGTTGAGCAGGGATGGGAGACCACCAATGAATACCAGATGCTGTGGGCTATATTTCAGAGGAAAGGAATGGAAAAACCACTTCTGAGTATTCCTTGCCTTAGAAAACTTTATGAAATTCATGGGGTTTTCATAAGTTGACAGGTGATTGGAAGGCAGGCGCACATGTACACACATTATCTGAACCAATTTCAGTATGATAACAGACCAGAGTACAGTACTAAAACAGTCTTAGACTGATGACATACTCCATGGGAGAAACAGAAGGAATGCTACCCTATTGATCTTCCTTCAATGGCTTTTAATACCATTGATCATAATGTTTTACTGGACATAGTGTTTTACTGTGTGATGGGAGTAGGAAGTGGGATGTACGGGAAAGGATATAAATATTTTAATTTTTTTTTTAAAAAAATAACAAACAAATTAAAGGGGATGAGGGGGTCTTGCCATTTTCCGGTTGCATTTTCAGGATGTTCTGGAGGTGAAGTTACATGTGGCTAAGAAACTGATGTCTGTTGCAGATCCTCCCTAATTGTAGTCCTATCTCGGTTATTGTTCTGGGGTATAAGATAAAAGCACTGTGTTAGTTTTTTAAGATAAGTGGTATAGCATCATATATTTGTGTTATAGCATCTCTCATTTTCTTTTATTTCTTTCATTAACCCATGATATTCACGCTATACCTACTCTGTAGATTTGAGTTTCACAATCGTGAAGAAAGTAGCTTCCAGTTGTAATCCATAGATCTTAGCAAATAGTTCAGAAGTTTTATGAAAGCCAAGCGGATACATTCACTTAATTTCCTCTCCTTAAAACTTAAGAGTCATCCTGAAATCTATCCATAAACTTTTTCAGTTTGGTCTCAAATGCTGCCACTAGATAATTCTTAAACTGGCTGATCAGAGCATATAACTCTGGTATTGTTTGATAACGCTTTGGTTGTTTATTTCCAGCTTTAGTTCACATTGCTGGTATGTTATAGGGCAGCCAGATCAGCTTTAGTCTCTTGATTTCATGGGTCAGCTCCAAGTGGGAAGTGGGGGTGGAAATATCCCAGCTTTCATGTATCCAACAGCAGGGAAAAGCCAAGGGCTGTATGTAGTCCTTCGGCTGAGTGCTTTCTGCCAACCCAGATGTCTGGTTTTATCTTTCTGTTTCTTTTCTAACTGTGCTTTCATCGCTGGCCATACAGCTTGCTTCAGTTTGCAAAACTTAATTGATGTCAATCAGCCTGTTGCAGTTTGCAAAAACCACAGTGACTCTGCATGTTTCCTTAGTTAGCAAAGTTTCCTCCCTCCTCTCCCTCACTGCTCTCGGGCCAGGGTCAACTTCCATGTGCTGCTGTCAATCAAAGAAGGGACATGCATGTCTAGAGGTGATATGAACGGCATGAGCAAGTGTGTGTAGTGGGGTGGTGGTGTGTGACTCCAGTTTCCAGTAGGCTGTAGCAGTAGACTGCAGTTAAGCACAAACAGGACCGTAGGTAGCTAAGCTCTCTTTTTTATCGGGCATCTTGGCTATCTCGTTAGTACTTACCTGGCTATGTCTGGGGCGTGGGAGGCTAGGACAGAGTGGGAGGACAAGAGAGGAGGACACTGGAAAAAGAAAGAAGATGCAGGCTTCATATCTAGAAGATTGAAGATGGAGTACTGTTTGAAAAGGAACAGTAGAGATTCATCTGCCTTTTCAAAGGGGATAGGGAACAGAGATGGTCAGAGAGAGAGATGCATGGAAAATAAAAATAAAACTAGTTTGACTGGGCTGTAGCCTATGGCAAGGGGTGGGGAGTGAGAGCCAGGAGGAAATTAGAGATAGAAAGAAAGTTACACATTCTAGAGAAAGAAGAGTTTTAAGGAACATTTATTTAATCAGTGTTAACTTAGCGTTAGTGGGTATTTATTACGTTAGTATTTAAAAGTGAATTTAATTTGATCTGTGAGGTAAACATCTACTTTGATGTCTCTGTTTTCCACCGTGATTCTGAAGTTTCTGGAAGTCAGTCAGCTTGTCTGTGGGTACAACATCTGGCGAGGGAAGAAGTCTTGAATTGATGTTGTATACTATAGTGTAGATTTCTGCATGTGTTATGCATTCCTTGTGCTCTGTGTCTCTTATGTTGAATGGTCAGATTGCATGAATGAATGCACACACAGGGTCTTTCTGCACTACATTGTTACAGTGCTATTATTCCACTTTCAACATCCTGTGGAATTCTAGGGTTTGTAGTTTAGGAAGGAGCCTTTAGAATTCTCATCCAGAGAGCTCTTGGGCCTCAGAAAACTATAAACCCCAGAATTCCACAGGATATTGAAAGTGGAATAATAGCACTATAACAGTGTAGTGAGGAAAGGTCCACAAATACCCACAAATATGAGATGGAATGTGCATGAGCACCTACATTGTATCATGCGCATAATGGCCTTACATATGCAAGTCTGCTTCCACAGCCATGAAGTGATTCATTCACCACAGAACAAAAATGTCTACCCACATCCGTAGGGGAACTTAAGCAAGCATAAATCACCACCAGGATTCTGGTTCACATTTTTAACTCTTTTTCTTCCTTCTAGTCTGAGGAAAGGTTCTGGAGCAGCCAAAGATTGCTGATCCTAAGAAAGGTATTACAGAATCATGATTTATCCTTGAAAATCCATTTTTCAAACATAGGGTTTCTGGGGCAAATTTGAAGAGCAAACATTGACTAAATGTCAAAGCAGAAATCAAAGTGTGGCTCTGAAACACATTGAAATAATACATGTGCTGTAATCATATGAGAGTATCCCCCATACTCAGCGCCCAGAAAATGAGTGATAGACTCACCTTTGGGTCACCATAAATCAGAAATGACTTGAAGGCACATAATAACCACAACATATATGACACAATAAAATAGTAATAAAGTTGTTGTGCTCTGAGTATAAGATCCACCACTCTGAACCTCAACTCTTTTGTTCCCATGTTGTTTCTGGCATCTGGATGAAGCCAGCAGAAATGTTTCCTCTTATTCAAGAAAAGAAAATGAAGTTGTAACACATATAATTAAACTGAAGGATATGGATAGCATCTTAGACCCTCATAAGCCTCCTTCTATTATGTGCAATATAATAAAGATTGAAACTAGTTTCAGGTTCACTCCCAATATTTTTTACAGCAGTCTTCATTAATGGAGCACCTGGATTGAGTGTATATGTACCTTTTAGAAAACTTATTTTAAAAAATGTTTTTCTGTTTTTTATTTAAGGAAGCCAAAAAATGACAACACAGAGGACAAAAACAGCTGAATGCACATAATCAACCAAGAACTTCACACTGCGATATATTATCTTAATACAGTACTGCAGCTGCACTAAATTTAGTTTTAATGTCTTGGAAACAGCATGGATTTGACGTTATGCATGTGGCTGTCCCCAGATGAAAACATTTTTCATTTTCTATAATTTTCTGTTTTTCACAGGCAACTTGGTAGACTTGTTCTTTTGCATTCCTACAAACACACACACATCTGTTCTTCTCCATCAGTAACAGCAGTTTCTGGGTTTTTCTTGACTTTTTTTTTCAAAGATTATGCTAAATTTTCTTCAGACTACTTTATCTGACACAGATTCAATAAATCTAGTATGTAGAATAAAAATACAGACCTACTGAAAACCTACTGACAGGAAATTGCACTTATTGCAGAGAGGGAGTCCATGGCTTCAGATCCATTTGTTCTAGTGGTAAGTCTCACCTAAAGCAGACAGCCTGAATCAATTACTGAATGGTGAGTCAACAGGTTGGTAAATCTATTGATTTAATAGATCTATTGGGGGCAAAGAATAAGGTTTGAGCCTTGGTAATTAATTCTTGGTAATTTAACTGCCAACTGTGCAAATAATTACCAGTGAAATCCTGTAGGTGTTCCAGCAGCCATCACAGGGGGTTCCAAGAGTCAACAGATATACGTTATCTTCACCATCAAGGCCAGAGAGAAAGGTCCACTCTTAGAAGGGAGACATTGACTTTTTCATCCCAACCCCTGCAGAAACATCCCCAGCTTCTTACCACTCTTGACATTTCACTGAAGGAAAGCAAAATATTCCATGGAGGTGTTTGTGGAAGTTGTGGATCCAAAGGAGTCACAATTTTCATTTCTTTCCTGGACATGTCTTCAGACTTGGGAGCTTGAACTCTGTTTTAATGAAAGGACTTATTCTAAACAAAAGGAAAACATCTAAGATGGAGAGCAAAGACAAAAATACAAAAATACTACTGCTCCCTCATCTTCACCCTCCCCATCTAGAATTTTTAAAGCATTGGGCAGCTCAGGGCTACCCACTGCCAGCACTAGCCTATGGCAGCATTCTCTGAGTGTATAAGAAGATTGTTCTTCAGATTAAAAGTAAGCTTCCTCATGGTATAGAAGTTAAGAGTACAGTCAGAGGCACTAAAATTTATGGGAATGTTACTACCAATAGGAATTTGAAGTGGGCTTATGATGAAATTTTTATTTTTCCTAGTCTTTTGTCTTCCTCTGGCCAGCATGGCATGTTCAAAGCATTTAGCCATAAGCTTTGTTATATTCTATTTTACTGAACTGTATTGACTTTAAAATATTAAGAAGCTCATTGTCCTAGGAACAGAATAAGTTAAATATTTGGATGAACAAGTCCAGATGAGCATAGGAAACTCTGTGACTCAGTACCATATTTCACTCAATAGAAGGAGGTCAGTGTGCCATGTTAAAGGGCTGACTTTGGCTACATAGTGTTTTTGTTGTTCTTGTTGCATGTCTTCAAGACATTTCTGACTTATGGTGATCCTGAGGTGACCCTGTCACAGGGGTTTCTTGTCAAGATTTGTTCAGATCTTACGGCCCTGCACACCCCCCAAAATTGATATGGTTTAATTGGCAAGATATTATTTAATTGGCTACATTAATTAGCATTGATATGAAATGGAACATTAAGTGAGTGAAAGGTCAAGCTGGGCAGAGGAAAATGTGATTACAAGACAGATCAGCCAACACCTCCTCTAGGTGTAGCCAAAATCATTGTCAGGCAGATTACTAAGCAAGCCCAGAGATAATAGGCTTAAGTTGAAGCTGGACCATCTCTGAGCATGCAATGGTACAAAGGAAAGTTCCCATCAAAACAGGGACTCTTTCAACTCTGCTCCCTCATACCTGAACATTTCCATGTATTGTTCCCCAAACCTTTCCACAATACAGACTTTTTATGGCAGCTACCACATTTTTGCCACCTAAACACTAAGACTATTAACTCTGTCCAGACCCTCTCATCTGTGATGCAACTCCCACTGTTCACTTGGCTGGGAAAGTTATTTGCATTCATACCTGCAGGGTAGTTTTTGGATATAAAGCCCTCAGTTTTGAGTGAAGCAGTGCAGTCTCCCACCTTGCTGAATGTCATGCTGTAACACTGATTTCCGAACAAGAACTTAGATGCAAACCTAAGTCACATCACTGCTTTCCTCGCTGCTATCTGGATCGGTAATTATCACCTGAACTCTAAAATTTCTCTATCCACAACTTTCCTCCCTATATCCTTCTGTTAACTCTTGCGTAAGTGTGTGAGTGCTTGTATCTTTTCCATGACTGTGTGAATCTTTCAATAAAACACATTTTAGTTTACATTTTGGAAACTCTGCCTAGTTTTTTCCTGCATGACACTGTAAACATTGGTTTCATTGTAAATCTGTACTTGTTTGACTTTGACTGGAGCTTGGCTGTGCTGAGTTCTCCTCTAGAATTCTTCCCCTATTCCAGCCACTGACAAACTAGACCCCTCCCTTCCCTCACTCTTGGGATTTTGGGTCTTTTGTGGGCTACTAGCAATCAAGTCATCACATTATCCTTCCAATGCAGAACCTCTTCAGCCTTGCCTTCTTCAATGAATTCCTTCTGGTTCTGCTGCTAATCACATAGTGTCTTCTTAGTCCTTAGTCTCATTCTTGCCTTTCTTCTGGACTATTCAAGTGTTCAGCCTCTTCTCTAACTTTTAACAGCTTGAATTGCAGCTGTTTCTGGCTTTGGACCCCATCTTTTATGCATCCTATTCCTTCCTGATTTTAGCTATCACATCCTGGGAGATGCAGCTGTCTGTGCCTTCCATTAGAAAGAATGAAAAAGGTTTCCAACTATGAAAGTGCTGTGAACACATCACAGGGCCCACAAGGAAGCACTGTAGCAGCGGAGATATGTATTGATGCTAAGCAGTTTCTAATCCAATTTATCAAGCATTTTAGACTATTAATATTTCTAATTTTAACATCATCATAGCTGAGAAAAGCCAGTCACTGTTGCCCTTGTCCTGAGCTTGTGCTCATAATTCTCAAAATAATTGAGATTCAGGAGTGCATATTTTCTTTGCATGATGATACTGAGCAGACGGTTCATTTATCTGGGCAGAGAAAAAAATGAAAAATAATGTGAAGTGTCAGTAAGGATTTGTTGTGTTAATAGAGTTCATTAGATTGGAAGATGTCTGTACATTACTATGCATACCAAAGTATTTTGAGTTCACCTGTAGAGAGGCAGACTGCTTACAACCAGCTGTAGAAGTTAGAGATGATATCAATTGAACACACGGCTGCCAGGAAAACCAGAAGCTGGATAAGTGGTTGAAATACACTCACTGGTTTTACAATTACAGTGGGCTAAGTGTCAAAATGATAGACATTTTAGGCCACATTTACTTCTTTGCATTAGAATGAGAAAAACACACACATACTTTTTTCATGTAGGAAATACACCATTATCACAATTCAAGCCTAGCAGCAGGCAATGAGATTAGATTTAGTTATAGAGCCAAGGGCAGAGACCGTCTTGTTAGTTATTGATCTTTTGTAAGCCACTCTTGGTTGAAGAGCAGGGTAAAGGAACCTTAAATAAATAAGCAAACAAATTAGTCGTGAGTCAACAACTGACAACCCCATTTTAGAGAAGTGCAACTCTCTCAACTTCAAAAAGACACACCCAGTCAATTCAGTGAGTTGCAGCTGAGCACTGCAATGTAAAATGAAAGAAACATCTACAAGTGGTTCAGCTGCACATGCGGATGCGTATTTCTATCTTAGACTCTCCTTGTTTATGTACGTGAAGCTCATAAAGAGTAAATATATGACATTCGTTTCTGATTCATGGTGGTTCCAAGGACCACATTGGTTAAATTAACAGCTGCAGGTGCATCGCATGACAAAATGACTTGCATCTAGGGTTGATTTGACAATGTGAAAATGACACTGAAAAGATCAACTTCTGTGTGACAATACCATTTCACTGACTCACATGGTGATAAACAACAGAAAACAGTCTCGGTCAAAATGCTACAGATGTACAACAGCCCAAGCAGCCATGTCATAGCTGAGCTTATCACACAACCAAAACATAACTGACAGGTGAATTCATGGTGTGCATTGATGATTGCATTCATAATATTGTTGACATTCCACTCCTTTCTGACCACTAACCACAAACTGGCTACATTGAATATGATTTTAAATGCTACAATGTTCCAGGAGATGATATATGAATAAAATATGGAGGTCTCGAGAGCAATGTCTTATGTTAGGTGTAAGAGGCAGTCTAAATGTCCAACAGCTATAGACATCTCTAAAAGCATTTTGGGAACTGTAGTTTATTGAGTAAGCCCCCCCCAAAAAAAGCTTGTCAGATTCTGCTTTTATCCCTACCCCCTCTTCATAGAACCCTAGAATTGGGGAGACAGAATGATTACTGTACAAGTTTAAGGCTGTAATACAAACATGCCCAAGGTCACAAACAGCATGTTAAAATTTCTGAAGCCAAGAATAGAATAATGAAATTTACACTAATATAGTATCACATATTAACGAAATTTATGATTCTTCTGTAAAACAGAGCTGTGTTCAGTCCTGAAATGTCCTTTTCTGCATACTGTAAATGTCTTTTTTTTTTTGCATAGTGTTTCCTTTTAATAAAATATTTGCTGAAACATGCTGAGCCACCCTTCCTCCTCCTCCAAAATTATGATTTTAGAATGTAAAAACAGATGATGCAAAACCCTGTAGGGTCGTTTTCATTATTCCTGAGATCATGGTCCCACTTGAATGACTCAATAAGTGTGGTATGGTTCATTTTGTCTGGTTTTTATCATGTTATACAATTGTGGCATCTCAAATATTCCATAAGTTGCAATCCTGTACAGTTTAACATTGCATAACAGACCCATATGTTGGTCCACTTTAAACTGAACCATATATCACTCCCTGACTTACTGAAGCTGCCCTGCACAGCCATTCCTTACTTTGTGGGAATTGCAGTCTGGCTACATTCCCATAGTCAGAGACAACATGATTACAGAAGCACTGAAACCTCTAGAGGACCCAGAACACTAACACAGTACTGCAGAGAGGATCAGCTGGTACTCAATTATCAAAAAACTAAAATCATGACATTTGCTAAAAGGCCCAAGAACCATACCTGGAGTTTAGATGGCCACAAGACTGAACAGGTCTCCTGCTTCAAAATATTGGAGGCAATCTTTCACATTACTGGCAGTAGGAAAGGACATGGGGAGTATGCTGCTAGTAACACACAGAGGAGCTCAACAGGCATTCTTATTTTTTTCAAGCCAAGAGGATGCTATTATATACCTGCAGTGCTCAAACTCTTTGAAGCTAAATCAGTAGCACAACTCCTTTATGGATCCCCACTGGGACCCTTCCACAAAGTTATACCACTAGAACTTGTGCAATCCAAATTCTTAAGATCAGCTTTCCAAGTTCCAAAATGTGTCCGTAATGCAACCGTAAGCCAGGTCTTATGAAAGTGGAGGCCAATGTGGTTGACCATACTCAGCTACTCAGACTATCCTTCTTCCCCATTGTCCTTGTCCCACTAACCTTGAGAGATGAGTTTCAGTTTGTGTGGAAATAGACAGTGATGACTAAAATCCAGTCAGTGGACTTTTCTCCAGATCTTCTGCTCAGAATGGGATATGACCAGGCTAAAGTGGCTATCAAACAACAAGTGGTAGACATAGAGCAACAACTGGATCTAGCCAGTTCCCCAACCTTTATTGCTAGTGACTCTAACAGATATCTGGCTTCACCTATGGCGTATTTAGCAAAACTAGAAATACTGAAACATTGGCGGGCTTTTACCTTGGTATGACTGTTACCCCAAAATGTGGGTGCCACAAGGGCCACATCGTGATGCCAGTATGTCTATGTAAAAGTGGGGAATGAATTAGCTCAAAGAGAGGCTTGTGAAAGGGGGATAACTTAACAAGACCTTGCTACCAGTGTTTACGGGCACACGCAGGAAAAAAAACCAGCCAAAGATTAAAAAGTAAGCTAGAAATGTGTTTTTATTGGGGGGAATTCACTCATGCATGCACACTAGATACACACAGTCAAACGTTCACACAAGAGCTAACTGAAGGATGAAAGGGAAGAAAAATGTTGAGAGAGGCTGAGGGTTTTGAGGGATTTATAATTACCTGTCCAGAAGAGTATGAAGAAGTTAAAATGTGGTTTGCTTAGGTAGAACCTAACGACAGTTCTCATTCAGGAGTCAGATGGACAGAGTGACAGGTAGACCTTCAGGAGACTGCACCGGGCATCCTGGAATCAGGGGTATTTGTACTCCCAAAAAATAGCCTGTGGTAGTGGAAATGTGCAGTTTTGAGTGTGGAACAATGGGAGCTGCAACACAGGTAATGGACTATCAACCCCTTAGTGTTCGCAGTATTTGGATGACAAAGACATGATGGCTGTTATAATAGCTCTGTATTGTGAGTGCTATGAGACAAGAGGAAGGAGTCCAGGTGCAGAGGAGATGGACATCTGTCAATCAGTGTCCTGGTGGGCTTTTCCCTATTGTGTTCCCTGGAAAGACATTCAGCTTCTATTATTTTCTGGAACAGCAGTGATTTACCTGATAATTGACCTAGGTTGTACCAAGAGAGTGTTTTAGGCTGACCTGCCTGTCTTTCTCACGTTTACAGTCAGATTCCTTCCCTCATTCAGTTTGACCTCTCAGTCACCTCTCAGGTATGAATTTGATATTAGTGCCGATTAAAGTGTGTTGCCAATTACATATGATGCCAATTAGTTATGGTGCCCATCCAAACCATAATGATATCAGGGGACTCCAAGAGGGGCCTTACATGATGTCATGCCCTCTGCTCAGCTGTCCTTGAAGACCAATACAAGAAGATCCCCTTCTCAGACACACTGTACTCTTGTGACTCTTGCCAAATAGAAACAACAAATCACATACTTCTCCAGTGCTCATACTACAGGTACATCTGCCTCAGCCTTATTTTACCCCTATTGCAAAAGTATCAAGGACACACCAAACAATTCAACACTTTACTGCTTTCAGATATCAACTCCGATATAACATATAATGTTCCCAGATTCTGTGCAGTTGTGATAATAATTCTTCAGTCACTGACCTCCACAGAAGACCAATACCAATCTTGTCTGTTATATTGGAGTTGTGTATCCTGATGGGATGCTTTTAAATGCTGTTTTTAACCTGTTTATTTTAATTACTTCCTTTTATTCTGTTTCTCCTTTTACTTATGCTGCTCTATGACCATAATAAAGTTTCTATTCTGTTCCAGAAGACCCTGATGGATCTCAGCAGTGATGTTGTCATTCTGCATCTGGCTCTGGGGATGTAGCCAGATGCTTATGAAATCTTGTCTGCTCACCACGAAGCACAGAACAACCATGTGAGAGGTACTTTCAGAGATTTTTAAATAAGGTGTGAGGAGCTTTGGGTCCCGTGGTGTATCAGCTCCCACAACACTGAAAAAAGACATTGATACACGTAAGGGAAACTTACACATATGGATGTTCCTAACAGCTTTGGAACTTCCAGCGGGAAAAAACACTCATAAAAGGAATCCTCATTATCATTGGCCAATAAACATCATCACTGTTTTATGGATTTTGTATTCTGCTGTATTTTCCTTCATGGCCAACACAGCTATCCCTAAATATGTTTCATAAAAGGAATGTATCACATCCTAGGATTCCGCATGCTGAAATCATCTTGATATCTTTACTTGCATGATACAGTCTCTAAACAGGTTCAGTACAAGCTGTTACAGCAACAAAAACTAGGGAAACATGCACATGTGCACATAAATACACACATAAATGTGCTATTTTATAGTTCTAAGGATTAGCAGAATAAAGAGAGAGGAGTTGGGTCTGACCTTCCATTCATTGTATTTGGACAATGGTTTGCTATGGGCATGGAAAGCTGGATCCAGTCTTGTGGGTTCAAATGGAGTAATGAAAATAATCTCCCTCAGTATCTATCCATCACAGTTAATATTCAAGTCATTTGCATGAACATTGAATCAAATGGGACTTATTCAGTTCAATATTGCATTCATGACAAAATGCATATACCCTGTTCTTTTCTTTGAAGTCAGGCCAGATTTTTTTTCTTTTTGTTCTTTTGAGCAAGGGATTCTGTTCAGTATGTGGGCTTCCTTCCACTGTATTTCTGTGCTCAATTCAACCTTCTGGTTACTGCCTTTACTGCCATAAAAAGCTTGGGAACAGATTAAATGAAAACATAATCCTGCTGGTAGGATATAAATACTTTAGAACAAACAATTTTTGTCAAATATTCACTACGACATGTCAGATAATGCCAACTACAAACTGCTGCTGTATGGCAGCTATCAAATATTGGCTGAGATCCTATACTGGGGTTCTGTACCTAAATCTCCATGTGAAGAATTATGCATTAATTATACCACAAAACCCTTGAATGGCACCACTATGCAACCGAACCAAGACACTGAATTTACAATTGAATGCACAACCAAATGCATAAGCAACTATGCATAATGCACAATGTACACCCATGTGCAATGTACACCCATGTGCAATCACACTTAGAATCATAGAATCATAAAATAATAGAGCCCATTCAGTCCAACCCCCTGTTTGCAGGAACACACTTCAAAGCACTCCCAACAGATGGCCATCCAGACTCTGTTTAAAAACCTCCAAAGAAGGAGACTCCATCACACTCTGAGGCAGCATATTCTACTGCTGGACAGCTCTGACTATCAGGAAGTTCTTCCTGGCGTTCAGGTGGAATCTCTTTTCCTGTAGTTTGAATCCATTACTCCTTGCCCTAGTCTCTGGAGCAGTGGAAAACAAGCCCCTCTTTGATATGACATCTTTTCAAATATTTAAACATAACTATCACATCACCTCTTAACCTTTTCTTCAGCAGACTAAATAAAACTCCCTAAGATGCTCCTCATAGGGCATGGCTTCCAGACTTCATGCACCACTATGCATCCAGAACCTCGGATTGAATGCAGACATTCTACATTGGACAAAAATGTCCAACCACTTCCATGTGTAAGATACCAAGATCCTGGCCACTGTCAGATGCTATTTGGTATTTACAGTGGACACTCACATGTAAGAAATGTTCATGTAAAAGACAAGGGCACAGTCTGTTCTCAAGATGTCATCATTGCTCATCTCAGGTGTGTTAAATGACTGTTTATGGGATAGTCAAACCAGAGCACTTGGGCAGCTGTTCATTCTGCAGCTGAGCATTCCAAAAAGAAGATAGAATGGGAAAAGTTTGTTCTTTTGGTTTTCAGGCCATGGTGAAAGAAGAACTCTTGACTGTCTTTATTTGAACAACACTTTTGAAGCTTCATTGCTTTAAAAACAACACCAAAGTTTTAAGAACACATCATTAGCTTCCATCCAGGACAGGAAGTATACACACCCTTCTGTCACAGTGGTACTCTCCAGGGCACATTTCTGAAGACTGGGGCACTCCATTGCTTTTACTTTTGTTAATGATCAATAAAACATAATTTTATTCCAGAGGCTTATTCTAGCCTCTGATGTTTATAAATCAGATGGTGAACCCAAAACAGATAGGGCTCAGATTAACATAGCAATAGCATGTGTATTTCTATGCTGCTTATCCGCTAAGCACTCTCTAAGCAGTTTACAATGTGCCCCCAACAAACTAGGTACTCATTTTACTGACCTATGGAAGGCTAAGTCAACCTGGAGCCTGGCAGGATTGAACTCAAAACCTTATGGCTTGCAGTACTGGCATTTAACCACTGCACCACCAGGGGTCCTGTCAGATAACCTCAAATACTGACATAGTGGAAGATACAAAATTCTAATGGTTCTGACATGAAAGAGACCAAATGTTGTCAAATGTGATGTGGTCCTTCAAAATACATGGATGGAAATT
Organism: Ctenosaura bakeri; assembly: GCA_948474755.1. NCBI lineage: Eukaryota > Metazoa > Chordata > Lepidosauria > Squamata > Iguanidae > Ctenosaura > Ctenosaura bakeri. Next base: position 141,942 of record CAOLHI010003017.1, read on the forward strand.
CTGGTGCTGAAGCTGCACAAGGGAACTGCCCAATGATGTTTTTAGGATTTTTTTTTTTTTTTGGGTTCAGAGTCTGCTATACAAAAACAAAAACAAAACAAAACACAACAAACAAAAACTTACAGATATAAAGTTATTTCACACCCAATTAACAAAATATTGTTTTGAGCAATATTTTATTTTTAAAAATTGCAGAAGTTCAATAGAACATTGCTGTATTGAGGTTTTAGAGGACTCTTTTTCCCCCCATCTATTTTATGCTTTAATAAGCCAATGAAATGGGCAAATTAGAAAACAGGTATTAGTACAAGAGTATTAAAGAAGAGAAACTTTCAAAAACTTGGTTCATTATTTTTAATATTATATTTGTTTGCCAGTTTTTTTTACATTTTTCCCTTCCCTGAGCTGTCTTGAGGAACCATCCCTTTCAAATCTTTTCTTTCCTATTAGATTTTTTTTAGAAGAAAAAAACCCTACAACTGCAAGGTATTTAATGTTCCTGGTACAGACTAATATCTTTTCCCCTACAGTGAATCTGAAAATGGTCCAGCCATCTAACAAGAAGAGGTGGTGACAGCTGAAAAGGAAAAAGGTCTGGGAAAAAAAACAAAACTCATCTGTCAGTTCTTACCTGTCCACAGTCAAATGCTGTAGCAAACCTATATTTAGAAATTTAATTGGGGATTTGGGGAGAAAGTCGGGATGGAGTACTGAAAAGCACGTTGTGGATTTTAACCAATGTTAGTGATGGATTTTCTTTAGGGGTGCATCTCACTGCCCCAGTTAAAAAAATCTGAGTTGCAGCAAGCATGAAATCTGAACAGGGCTATACCATACCTTGCCAGGCTCTGCCTATGTGAAGATTTGAACATCCAGCTCACCATGCCTTCTTTGAAACTAGGAAAGAGAGTGAAGCTTCAAGCAGCTTGTCCTCTACACTTGGGTGGAAAGGAATTCTTTCCTTTTCCTCATATAAATCCTTGGCACAATAAGCTTTTTGCCAGAGACAGAGCTGACCATACAATTAGGTAGAAAGAGAAAATAATTTCAAGCAGCAGATTTTTGGGTATTGTGAAACTTCAAGAAATCCATAGCTATGGAAAGCATTCTTCTTTTAGTCATACTGGCAGAGATTAGCTGAGGTAATAATATAATTTTTATTTATTTATTTTCCCGTATATACCAAGATAACTTGGCTGCCCTTACGTACTATGGCCAGTATTCTGCATCATGCCTAATTTAGTAAACCTAAGTATACCACAGTAAGTAATCTCTCCTGGCTTGATGCCCCACACAAACCTGATGAAAACATCATTCTCCCATGCTGTGATCATTGTCAGAATGGACCTCTTTGTCCTCATGCAGCTGAACACTGGTACAGTAGGCTAAGAGAAGTTACGGTCAGAATAATAGTGTCATCATCATGACTAAGTGGTGATGGTGAATACAGAACAGTTATCTATATTATACTCATCCATAGCTGTTCCAGAATCACAATCACAACTTAGGGCCTTTCCACACAACACTGATATAGTGCTTTTATTTCACTTCCAATATCCTGTGGAATTCTGGAGTTTGCAGTTTATGGAGGGACATTTAGAATTTTAAGCCAGAGAGCTCTTTGGCCTCAGTAAACTACAAACCCCAGAATTCCACAGGAGGTTGAAAGTGAAATAATAGCACTACAACAGTCTAGAGCAGAAACGGTGTAACATATGGAAGTAATGTTTTTTGAAACACATAGGTCAATTCTGCAATGATGGATTATTTATGGGTATAGTCATTTAAATCAAAAGGGAACAACTGAAATGAAAGACTCACTGAACCTCTAGACTTCCCCAGAAAATAAATTCTTACTAACTAACCAAGGCTAAGGAGGTTGTGCATCCTTTCTACTTAGTTGTTATAATCTGTTATTGTTGTGTTATCTCTTCCTCCTCCTCCTCCTCCTCCTCCTCTCCTCCTCCTTCTCCTCCTTGTCTACTTTGAACTTTTGCGATAGAGTGCACTGCATATTTAACTAAAATCAAAGCTCAACATCTGTGATTGATCAGCATTTTGGACATTTTTTATTTCCACAGAATGAATGAAAAAATACACACACATGCACACACATACACATACACACACACACACAAACACACACACATATATATATTAAAAAGTCACTGTGATGAACGTTTTTAAAAAGTAATGTGTGAGGTGCATTCACATGAGTTATTCAGGCAGGCAGCTAATCAGGGCCATTATATTTTATGAATCTTTGTAAATGGCATTATCGTGCATTGATGGCAAAGAAACAAAAAAGCTTAGCTTTGCACTGCGAGTCAATGAGCCATCTCTGTGGGAATCTAAAGTGAGATTTAGAGTACCAAGCAAATGCTGTAATAAACAGAAGCCTGGAGCCACTTTGTAAAATATGAACTCAGCATTCTAACAACCTGAGGCTGCTTTGCACTTTTTGAGAAGCAGCAACAAACAGGTGTGTTTATACTTTTTTGCAATTCAAAGTAATATACAGACAAAGAATCTGCCATTTCCTCTGCGGTCATTGGGAACTCCATGGGTCTTTCCACAGGAGGACTGCATCCTGGCATGAGGATGGAAGAGCAGAGTGACCATAATGATACTTCCTCAAGATGTCTTTCTCCTTTCATCAGCCAGCTCTGTCAGTGACACCTGATCGGACGATGGTTCCACACTTAACTGCCCTGCAGAAGGCCTGGAAATGCAATGGAGATGCTTCCTTCCCCATGGCAGCATGGGATACAGCTTGGCTGCACTGCGGAAGGAAGAGGCATGTTCGCCATGCTCCCTTCTGCAGGGAGCTGGTCCAGTGCAGAGGGGGGTATTCCCAACACACTTCCTTCCCAGCAGAGGCACTGCCAGGACCGTGATCAGAAGACTATGGGAAAAGATAAGGTGTGAAAAGGGCCTATCTATCTATCTATCTATCTATCTATCTATCTATCTATCTATCTATCTATCTATCTATCCCTTTTTTTGTTGTTGTTCATTTTGACTCTTAAGACTATACCCAGTAAAATCCATTAAAATAACAAGAATATTAAATATTAAAACAGAGAAACATTCATTAAAATCAGGTCAAAATACTTTTAAAACCCAATCCCATCATTAAATAATGTAGTGTTTTTCTTCCTGTGGATACCTCAATAGGAACGGAGACAACTGGGCTTCCTTGAGGATGAAGTTCCACAATCAAGGTACAGCTTCAGCAAAAGCCCTGTCTTGTTTATCTACCTACCTACCTACCTACCTACCTACCAATTCTTTGATAATGGGACATACAACAGGGTTTCTGATGAAACTCTCAAATGAAGTATAGTCTCCTACAAGAGATGGTCTTTCAGATATCCTGGCTCCAAGTCATTTAGGGATATACAGTTCAAGCAGAACACCTTGAATTTGGCTAAGAAACAAATTGGAAAAACCCAATTCAAATGGGCCACAATCCAAAATCCCAGTCTCCCTCTTTAAGGCAGAAAATATCACATGAATTGCAATGCCCAGTCTTCTTCTTCAGACAGAAAGCATTGGCATGGGGCACATTGATCTCTCAGTGAAACGGTTTATAGTACCATCTCCTTTCTTAGACTACATGAAAAAGAAAATGATGTGCACAAACTTTTTCTTATTGAGATGTCCAAAACGTGTGTGTGAGCTTATTACTTACCACTGTCTCTTGCACTAAAATGGGCAGCAACACACAGGCAGGGAACCACAGTTCAGAGTAGAAACAGTGTTAACTGCAACTCAGCTATTACAATGCTTCTACTCTTAATGAACATCTCATTCTAGTTGGAATGTGCACTTTGACCCAGCACCAAAAGAGGAAGAAGGATATCTATAGCAGGTACAGGAATGCTGGCAATATCACAGTTAAAATAGAGTGACTTCCTGCCATGTCTTCCAGAGTTTAACAAATAACAAGGTATAGTTTAAAGGCAGAATAAAGAGAAAGGAAGGAAGGAAGGAAGGAAGGAAGGAAGGAAGGAAGGAAGGAAGGAAGGAAGGAAGGAAGGATAAGATTCATCAAGGGACAGGAGAAAACATACAAAAGAAACTGACTGATGCATAAAAAAGATTCATATGAAAAATTAAAACTGAAAGAAAATAACATAAGGAAACCTAATTAACACAGACACAAAATATAAAAATAAATGACTTTGGAGTGCTGCTGTAATCTGAGCTGCAATAATGAGATGGAAATCTCTATAGTACATTTTGTACACTGAATTAACAGCAAGAGTCCAAAGCAACAGTTCATTGAAATACTAGTTTCTTTAGATTTCTCCTTCTAGTGTCACTATATATTACCAGATATCACCACTGGCTGTTGCTAAGTTGTGACGCCATGGTACAAAGTCTTGCAGCAGGGTTTTTCTTTGCATGTTACCATATTGCCTGATGCATTTGCAAATAGTTCTTATTCCATTCCCCTTCCCATCTTCCTCACCTTTGGATTAAACAGTTATATATTCCAGTCTCATGGAAGGAAGCTTTTAAGGCAATGCTAAAACAACTTTTGGTAGCCATCTGTTTAGGTCATGTGATCACTAAAACAAAATGAAGCACTATTATTTTCATTATTGCATTAAATACAGCTAAATGTGCATCCCTAGGAGCATCTCTACATAGAACATGTTACTGTAAACCAGATGGGAAATTAACAGTGCATGTAAGACAATGAGAAAGAAGCAATAAGAGAACTAAGTCATAAACTGAATATTTAATTTAGGCAGGAATGCCAGGTGTGATGTTGAGATCTGACTGATGAAGCAACATTTCCTTTGAATTTACTAGGAAGATACTGATAAAAAAACTATGCCATTTTCATACTCAATTGTGAGAAGAAGAGCATATCACTGATTATGTATATGTGTTTCATTGTTTCTTTTTTGTGCTTGTGATCAGAAACAGAAAAAAAGCGGTGAGAACTGGTAAGATATGCCAAGTATGATAATTGTGATAAAACCAAACTTACAAGGGGGGCATGAATCAGGAATGCCCCCTTACCCATTTCAAAAGGTGTGGCTAAGGGTGATGTATACTACCAGTGATCATACACACCACTCACCTCCTTCTAAGATGAACAGGGAGGCTTGCTTGATGTGCAGCTTCAGGACAGGTGGTGCAGTGGTTAAATGCCAGTACTGCAAGCCACAAGGTTGTGAGTTCGATCCTGCCCGGCTCCAAGGTTGACTCAGCCTTCCATCCTTTCGCAGGTCGGTAAAATGAGTACCCAGCTTGTTGGGGGCATGTATAGAAATGTTTTGAAATACATGCTATTTGTAAGTTGTTCGCCGCCTGATCCATATGGAGAGGCGGGATACAAATAAATAAATAATAAACATTAGATGACACAGGTTAGTACCACATGACTCAGAAAATCTGAGGGACACACTATAACATGATGCTTACCTAACATCATCCTTCCTGGATTGCATACGATATTGATAATTAGGAGAGGATTGCATCATTGCGGTTGTGGGTTGGGTGCTGATTGTTCTTCAAGTGTTGAAGTGATTTGGGTTTGTTGAGAGTTCAGTTCGACTTTTCTTTCCTATTGGGATTATATATATTGGATTATATACATGATTTGGTGGCTGAAATGTTGGAATCTTTTACTTCCACCTAATAATTCATTCATTCATTCATTCATTCATTCAACCACATTTATAGCTATCATGACACCCAAGATACATTTCCTGCATTTTTCCTGTGGTTATAGATTTAATTTAATCTCATTCATTCCCTTTTAGTGGGTAGGTGATTGGGTAGGTGAGAAATGGTGTTTTCAATAATTCATGCAGATTTCTCTTTCTTTATCAGGGTCAAAACAGATATGGTCGACAGGTAGAAGAAAAATAATGGATGTGTTTTTCACCTTTATCCTCCAAAAAATTTAGTGTACAAATGTAATGTAAATAAAACATCAGGTTAAAAGCTTTTTGATATAAATATAATGTACTTTCATCCTACTTTTAAAATAACTTTCCTGTCTGTTATAGATGTTGAAATGTGCCCCAAGACCCACTCAACCACAATCTTATTTTGTGTGTTTTCACTTGTGTGGAATTTTGCATGGGTTGAGAGAAGGTGATCATCACCAACCGTCTCTTCTTATTACAACAAACTTTTTAGATTCTAAATTTTCTAGGTTTTATATTATACTTTGGTTTTTACATCTCTCTCTCTCTCTCTCTCTCTCTCCCCCCTCTTCCCTATTTGACAAACATTGGAAATTTGTAGGTGTAATACAAAATGGTGCACACTACATTTTTAAAGTGTACTTATTTATTTATTTGTCTAGTGCTGCACCATCTGGCAAAATGTCCATATGAGATGAGAGATGCTATTTGAATACTCTTCAATTGTTAAACTATTAAATTTTCACCACCTCTGTGGGAAAATGTCACATCTAAAAATATGGAAATGTAGCATAAATCCAGTGTTGTAGACAAACTGGCCATTAATTTAAAATGAAATGAAATTCACGCTGCTAATGATCACCCATCTTGGCTAGAGCCCAAATTGTGTGAGATTTTTTACACAGAGATGTCAGATGCTTTAGCAGCCTTGCTATTTCTAGTTTTTGCCCTGTTGAACAGCTTTCCAACCTCATAGATAAGACAGAAAATCCAATCTGCAAAGCTGGGACAGTGGGAATGCAATAAAGGTACAAGAGAGATGGATGGGTTCTATTATTCTCTATTTGTTGCTGCTGTTGTTCTGTGCCTTCAACTTTTTATCAACTTATAGCAACCATAAGGCAAACCTATCACTGAGATTCCTCACCAATATTTGTTCAGAGGGGGTTGAGACAGAATGTGACTTGCCCAAGTGTGGATTTTCAGTGATTGTGTGAACCTTGGTCTCCCAAGGTACTAGCCCAACACTTAATAATAATAATAATAATAATAATAATAATAATAATAATAATAATAAAATTTATTTCTATCCCGCCTCTCCCAATGGATCGAGGCGGCATTACAAAAATATATAAAAACATTAAAACATTAAAACGCACCCTATCCTCCCCACCCTCCAACCCTTCTATCCCCCTAAAACATATTAGTTAATTAAAACAAATTAAAAACAAGATTAACACAGAAGACAATGATGAGAGGCGGTGGAACACTAATCTGGGAAGGCCTGTCGGAAGAGAACGGTCTTGACTGCTTTTTTAAAGCAGTCAAGACTGGTAATGTGCCGGGTCTCCTCCGGCAGGCCATTCCATAACTTGGGAGCGACAGAAGAAAAGGTCCTCTGGGTAATCGCAGCCAACCTAGTTCTGATTGGCTGCAGTAAATTCCTCCCAGAGGACCTTAGTGTGCGGGGCGGATTGTATGGGAGAAGGCGATCCCGCAGGTAGGCTGGCCCCAAGCCATGAAGGGCTTTAAAGGTAAAAACCAACACCTTGTACTGTGCCCGGAAACGAATAGGCAGCCAGTGTAAAGACTTCAGAATTGGTGTTATGTGGTCACTTTTAGATGTTCCGGTGACCAACCTGGCTGCCATATTCTGAATTAATTGAAGTTTCCGGACTAAGCACATGGGTAGCCCTATGTAGAGCGCATTACAGAAGTCAAGCCGTGAAGTTACCAGCGCATGTACCACTGTTTTTAGGTGTTCCAAGTCCAGGAAGGGGCGCAGCTGGCATATCAGCCGAAGCTGATAGCAGGCACTCCTGGCTGCCGCATCAATTTGAGCTGTCATCTGAAGCGGCGAGTCCAGGAGCACTCCCAAGCTGCGGACACAGTCTTTCAGGGGAAGTGTGACCCCGTCTAGAACTGGTTGACAAACCTCTATACCTGGGCTGGGGCCCCCAACAGCAAGTACCTCCGTCTTATCTGGATTCAGCTTCAGTCTGTTTTTCCTCATCCAGTCCATTACTGCTTCTAGGCATTCATTTAGAGGTGAGATGCCATCCTTAGTTGATGCTGTTATCCGAGGCATGGAGAGATATATCTGGGTGTCATCAGCATACTGATAGCACCTTGCTCCATGCCTCCTGATGATCTCTCCCAGCGGTTTCATGTAGATGTTAAATAGCATTGGGGACAGGACGGCGCCCTGAGGGACGCCAGATTTAAGCTCCTTTTTCGAGGAGCAGCTGTCCCCAAGCATCACCATCTGGTATCTACCTGAGAGATAGGACCGGAACCACTTAAGTGCAGTGCCTCCGATCCCCAGCCCTCTCAGGAGTTCCAGAAGGATACCGTGGTCTATGGTATCGAAAGCCGCTGAGAGGTCCAGGAGTACCAGCAGGGTCACACTTCCCCTGTCAATACCTAGGCGTAGATCATCCACTAAGGCGACCATGGCAGTCTCAACTCCATATCCTGCCCTGAAGCCAGTTTGAAATGGATCTAGATAATCTGTTTCATCCAAGACAGCTTGGAGCTGAAGGGCAACAGCCCTCTCGATCACCTTGCTTAAAAATGGAAGATGGGAGACTGGTCTGTAATTATTCATATCCAGGGGATCTAGGGAGGGCTTTTTCAGAAGCGGCCGTATAATCGCTTCTTTTAAACAAGCTGGAAAATTGCCCTCCCTGAAGGATGCATTAATAATATGTCTTAAGTACGTCTTAATTGCAACTCCTCCCTGGACGACCAGCCATGAAGGGCAGGGATCAAGAGGGCAAGTTGTCCTTCTTACCTTTCCAAGGAGCTTGTCTACGTCCTCGGTACTCACTGACTGGAACTGATCCAGTATAATCTTGTTCACGGGGTTGCTGGACGCTCCATTTGTGACCTCCATTTGTGACTTAAAACAGTTCCCCAGACTACTACAGAGATGTACATGTAAGGGGATGGATAAACTTAGTTATTAAACTTAATTGGACAAGCTATGTTTGGAACAAAAGCAAATTGAATGGGCCTGTGACAACTGTAGAACTTACTGAAGCAATTAAAAAGACTAAATCTGGAAAAATGCCAGGCCCAGAAAGATTATCTGCAGTATATTATAAGAAATTTGAAGATGAGCTACTTCAATCACTAAAAATGATGTGTGATGAGTTATTAGGAAAAAGGTTGGTGCTAGACGCTTGGAAAAATGTTTCTAGCACAGTGATTAATAAGTAAACAAAGATGAGACATTAACAATGAATTACAGGCCTATTTCATTACTAAATAATGACCATAAGATGCCTGGAAGAAGTGCATGAATTAACTCCCCCGCCCCCCAAATTTTAAAGTAGAAAAAATGGGATAAAATATTCAGGAGTTTCAGTCATAAAAACCAACAATTTATATGCATTATAGGTGGTACCTCTCCCCAGACAAATTATCTGAGAATTATGACAATAAATATTGGAAATGTCAGTCTGACAAAAATACTTTCTATCATTTCTGATGTCTTGCAAGAGAGTAAATATGAGAAAAGTGTTCATACCAAGACAGAAAAAAATTTAGGAACCCATTTCAAGATGACCGCTGAATTTTATTTACTTGGAATTATTGATGACAAATTTGAAAAAAAAGATTTGGAAAAATATTATTTTGTATGACAACTGCTGCTAGAGTTATGATTGCTCAAAAACTGAAACAAAAAATACTTCCTACAGGAAATGATTGGTATCTGAAATTAATAGAAATGGTTAATACAAACAAATGTATGGTATCAATAAAAGGAAGAGTACTAGAAAAAAATATAAATGAATGGGATGACGTAATATCTTAAGAACATCCAGGGAAATATGATAGTGAGTTTGGATGAAAAAATGAATAATTGTATATATAAATACTAAGAAGAACCAAAGAAGTAGAATCACTCTTCATAATTAATGGAAGGATACAGAATCTATAACATAATTGTAATCCAAAATTTGTCAATAGGAAGTCATTGCATGTAATATCAGATGTGTGTTTGTGTGTTTGATGACTTTTTAAATGTTTGATAAAAAATTAATAAAAATGAAAAAAATAAACACAACAGTTTATTATTTCAAAACAAGTATGAAAAAGTTTTAAAATAAATGAAAAATGACTTAGAAAAATGAGGAAAGTTAAATTTATTCCCTTTGGGTAATAGTGCGATAATAAAACCAAATATGTTGCCAAGGCTTTTATTTCTCTTTCAAACAATCTCTATTGTAAGAAATGGAATACCATTTGGTTAATAGCAGAAAGAAATGTCTAGATTTGTTTGGCAGACAAAGAAAACCAGAATAAAACTTAACACACAACACCGAAGAAACGGGGGCTTCGGAGCCCCTACTGTTAAATTGTGAGGACTGTTGTTTAGTATAGCTGAATGAATGGTTATTGCTTAGAGATAGGAGACTCTGGAAACCTGAAGATCATGATTTAAGATTTGAATTGCATGGTTATGTTTGATATGATAAAGTTATCTGAAAAACTGAACTGAATTGAAAAATCATTGCATAAGGATGTTCTTTTATTTTGGTATAAATATAAGCAGAATTTTTTTCCCTACAATAATATTAGTCACTTTGCTGCAGGAAGCCTTTTTAAGGAAAGAATGGGCTAAAATGGAAGATGGTTGCTCTGTGATGATCTCTTGTACTTGTACTTATAAATAAAGAGAAATACTCCTTAAGGAAGACAAATATCTTAATTGGTTTGCTTATAAGCAACTTAAGGACGAATTTAATCAAGATAAAATAGATTCAGTCAAAGAGGGAGGAGAAAATGAGTTTTATTTAGAGTTGTGTAAAGATGATTACCATGTCATTTAAAAATACATAAATTATTGTTGAAATTACAGATCTGTGAAAGAGTAAGGTGAGCCTAAAATGTTGGGCATAATGTTCATATGGATTTATGGGGAAAATGTGGTCCAAAGATATAAAATTTACTTTTTGCTGTAATTTAAAACATGTTTAAATTATATCAGATGTATAAGGTTTTTAAATTGTATAAGATGACATATAGATGATATCTAACCCAAAATAAGGTGTTGAAAATGTTTCAAATCAATGTTGGAGATGTCAAAATAAAGTTTCAAATCAATGTTGGAGATGTCAAAATAAGGAGAGCTCCTTTTTCACATGTGGTAGACATGTAAGACAAAAAAATTACTGGACTAAAGTTTATATGTTAATTCAATAAATTTAAAGGTAGATGTATTGTTACAAGAAATGTTTCTCTTGGGCATAAAGGATAAAAAATTGGACAGTAAATGTTGATCACTTCTTTTATATATGAAAACAACAGCAACAATATTGCTTGCTCAAATTGAGAAATAGACTGAAGCACCAAAGATGGATAGTTGCCAAATTAGCCAAAATTGCCAAATTAATGTGGGTTCCAAAGGATAAGCCAGTTGAAGACTTTATGAAAGACTGGAAACCATTTTTGGACTTCTAGCACAATAAGAAATCTAATGATGCAACAATCTGTGGTCATGGTTATTAGCAATGTGTGTGTGTGTGTGTGTGTGTGTGTGTGTGTGTGTGTGTATATAGTATATATTCTTTTCATTATGATTAGTACTGGGGGGGGGGTTAGAGCCCTACTGTGTTTCAGATATATGTCTCTCACTCTCTTTTCTTTTTCTTCCTTTTTTCTTTTCTTTTTCTCAATATATATTACACCATATTTGCTCATTGTAATTTAAACCAAAAGTGCAGGAGTGGGAAGGTGGCAGAGTTTTGCGGTGCTTTCTAAGTATACTCAATCCATATTTCTTAAACAGCTTTCATGAGAGTTAAATTTATGAATCATAAAACAACTTCCATAATAAATTAAATTCTACAGAAACCTTAGGAAACAATTTTAAATTAGCAAGTTTTTTCCCCATTTAATAGGGTGTGAAATAGAGTTCTTTTGTTCACTAGACTCCAAAAGACCAGAATGTATGGTTGATAAGGATCACATTTAGATCTCCCACAATCTGACATCTACTAGTTCCAGATCAATTAGTTGAGTATCAGGACTCTAAACAACATTCACAAATTTTCTTTTCCTCACTAAGAAACACTGAGACACCCCGTCAGGGAAAAAACAAAAACAAAATTTGTAAGCTGCTGCATTACTTTTTATTCCTGTGACAGAGGAAAAACAACCCTAGATTTTAAGACTGGTTGGGGAAAAAAAAAATCAGAGGGTTTACATGGAGGACAAAAAAATCTTGGACCCTTGTTCCCAAACAGTACTTACACAGAAAGTTATTTTGCCCATAAAGCCATATATGTTCACAATATGTTATCTTGCGAGGAAAGGACCATTTCACGCAAATGAGCCATCACAAAATTTTCACCAACCATGAACCAAAATACAATATGGTACAAATAAAATGCATAAATGTTCTCTATATCTAATGAAGTAGGAAGAAAACTTGAGATTATTTTTCATTTTCACAAGCAAGAATGAAATAAATATGTTTCTACTTAGTAAGCAATTTTCTGAATATAAATAATGGAACATACTCTCCCTGTTACTTATGGTTATTGTGTTGGAATGCTATTCATCTAACATCACCTTAAAACCCTACAGTAATATATCAGGTGTTAGCGTAGATTATAAACAACATTTGTGGCTCTCTCAGAATACTTCTCCTTTTCTATACTCTGGGACTCCTGAGAACCCGGCAGAAAACTGTTGTCAACTAGGCATCCTCATGGTCCAGCTTGGAGCCTTTCTGCACTACCCTATTATAGTGCTCTTATTCCACTTTCAACATCCTATGGAATCCTGGGATTTTCTGTTTATGGAGGGACATTTAGAATTCTCAGCCAGAGAGCTCTTTGGGCTCAATAAACTACAAACCCCAGAATTCCACAGGATGTTGAAAGTGGAATAATGTCATTATAACAGTGTAGTACAGAAAGGCCCTTATCACCACATACAAAACTGCAATAAATGAAAACAGGGAATTAATATCTGTCACAGCCTACTGAATTTAGAACAGTAGGACTATTAACTTGGCTAAAAGGATTAAATTAAGGAAGGGAGGGTATGAGATACTAATAGCCACTTAGTTGAAAATGTGGATGAGATCCTATTTGATGTTGATGGACCATCAACTTTCAGAGACTACTTATGCAGGAGCTCTAGGATGGTGATGACTGCCAGCAAACTGACAGGCAGAAGGATATTCGTGGTATACTCCCAGGCAATCAAGGTCTGTTTAGACTGGAGAAGACAACATTGTTGTGTGTTACCTGGCATCTCCTTGCATAATGTCTACAAAAGTACTTGTGGTAGCAGAACCCATGACTTACACTAGTGTAGGTCACCAAGAGGGTTCTTATCCATGCCAAAGAACTGATTTTTTTTTTTAAAAAACAGCATTTAATATTATAATCAGTTGAAGTAATGAATAAAAGTTGTTCCATATGAAAAACCAACCCAAAGGTGTATGGTAGACAGACAACTTCTTTTACATGTTACAAGATTTGTGGAACCACGAATCATCAGTCTTGATGGAGGGGTTTTTTTTGAGGTGGGGGGAAAGGACACACTTTTCCCTTCTGTTGTAATGTCTAACTTCCTGATTCTGTACAAAGATCTTCTTGCAGCTCCCCAGCATCTGTGGATTGTTTGGGTTATTCATTGTAGTTCTAATTACACACACTTTGTAATTCTTTTCTGTGCATACAGCATATTTTCATTTTACCAGTGCTTCACAGTTTACAAGGTTGGTGCATTTCAGTGTTCATATGTGAAGGCGTCCTGCACTTTTCAAATGTGTGTCTATATGTGTGTATGATATTTCCTGATAAAAACTTTAATTGTGTCTTCTGTAACATGTTCAAAATGGTGTTCTCATTTTCCCAGCCAAATTGGGCTGAGTTCAATTTTAATGCAAATTAACTTATTAACATCACACCTTTTGAAGGATTAATTTATTAATCAAGTGATTATTTTAAAAAGGGTTTGTGTTGGTGAGTTAATTTACATGAAAATTGCACAGAATTAAATGTAAACATAGCAAAACAAATACGTATATTCAGATAATAGAAAGGGACATGCAATAATTAAGTAACCCTTAAATAGATGGAAAACTTGAATTCAGAAATAGTGAATTGTTAAAAAAAAAAAAAAAGGAAAGGACAGGACAAGACAGGAAAAGAAAGGAAAGGAAAAAGAAAATCCTGTAAGTTACTGAAGCTTGATCCACAAAGGTGGTTGATGGTTACATGTATAGGTTCATGTATAGGTTCCATGTTCATGTACTTGCTTGATAACCTGAACAACATATAACTTACCTGAGATAATGACATATTTAATCCATTGTATAAACAGTTCAATATTGTCACATGAAGGAAAATGAAAAGGTAATTCACTAACACAAATAACACATATGAACATAATGTTAGAAACATTTAAAGAGGAAAATTCCTAGATCCCAGAAAGAAAAAGAAATCTATAAATTATTTTTTAAAAGACTAATATTTAACCACAGAGGTTATTGTAGTCCACAAGGGCTACTGCCTTTAAATCATCCTCCCATCTTTCCAAGTTCCAAGCAGCTTCACTTTCTCTTCTATCTTTTAGTTGAGAGTAAATAACATCAAAAAGAGGCAAATTATGTTATAGAGGGTTGCATTCTCTTCTGAAGGGGCAGAGAGGGGAACTGAAGGCAGAAGTGATGGTTGTGGCTTAATTTTGAGGAGATTTGGGTTTTGGGCAGTGGTAGTACATGTACATATGGATAACTCATCCTGTGTCATTTTGTTTGCTCATCATAAGTTGCTTCTACCCCCTTGTGAACTGTTCTGCAAAAACTAAAAATGAAATATCTGCTTCAAAATCTATCCAAAACATCAATTACCACAGGCATATATTTTTTCTTAAAAGACAACATGTTCAGAAACATTTTGATAACTTTTGGAATCATAAAACGACACCAGAATGTTCCAGCCAGTGGATGAGTGAATTCTGATCTGTACATTAGTCCAAAAATTGTAGGTCAAGTCAAATGCTCCAGTATGTTCATTGGGACACAGCTATGAGGGCAAAGGAGGTACACGCCATGGACACAGTTGTGCTCTCTTCACCTGTAGGACTGTGAATTGCATGAGCAAATTGCATCCATATGACTGTGAAGTCCATGAGGGAACATCCAGAGAAATCTAGAATTACAGATCAGTTTTCTTCACAACATCTTTGTGAAAGTGATAATTAAAAAGAGAATCTATACATATTGTTTTTGGCCATTTGTGCAGTGCAAACATAACAGCTAAGTGAATATGTAAATAGACTATGACAGCTATGTGTCACTTGTTAAAATTATATGAATATATTGTCATTTAACTACACATGGAAAGTACATATATTGAATTCACATTTCTCTGCAAAAATGTCCACTTCACACCTCCCAAATCTGGCAACAGGATGAAATACATCTTGCCTTAGAAACTGGTAGATTCTGAGGTTTTCAATGCATTGCAAGGAAGGAAAAAAATCATGTAAAACGAAGATGAACACAACCAAAGGTATTCATACTTGACGGAAAAGTCACTAATATCCTTTAGTGAGAAAAAAAAATATGTACATGAGGAAAGTTCATAACAAAAAAAGTAACACTTTAGGGAAAATGTATGATATGAATTTCTGTGAAGGAAGAAACAAGGTCTCAATAGTTTAGATCCTTTCACACTAGAGAATTCTAGCACTAGGTTGAGCTTAAACTTCCACATCTGCATGCTATGGAATTCTCAGGTTTGGAGTTTGGTCAGAGACACTAGACCTTCCTTGCTGAGAAATCTAAATACCCTTCTTTAAGCTACAGATACTCATATTCTAAACAAGTTATGGAAGTTATAGTACAATCATACTGCTAGAATTCTTCAGTGTGAAAGGGCCTTTGGTACAGAACCAGGATCCCAAGAGTTTATGGTGGCATTCTGAGAAATGAAAATGATGTGGTAGATTTGTACGTCCTTATTTTATCTTTTTGTTTTGTTTTGTTTTGTTTCTGTCTGCATTTAAGTAGTTTTACTGGAAGAAAACTAGACCAGTCGAGTGTGTTAACTGCAAGAAATGACAACAAATACTGAGAGCTTAACAGGGTACATAGTTAATTATCTACCAATCAGAGTAAGAGAAGTGGATTTTGGCTACATATTTTTGTATATGATGTAACTTCTTGGTTAATGTAATCCAGTGCAGAAATGAAATGGCAATGTTACTTCATTTGGGCAAAATATGATTACTGACTTCTCAGAGTAATGTGTTCATTGCTGCTGTCAACGTTTTAAAATTCAATAGAATGTTTCCTGACATTTTTTAAAAGTATATCTTAACCAAACAGGATGCTACATCTGAATAAGAATTATAAATGCCATTGTGGAATTATGCAAATAAGAATGCACCCAGCTAGAAATTCATTTGAATAAAAATGAAAATTAATGCATTGTTGTTTTCTCTATAAATATTCAATGCCTGTCATCTTACTTTCCATTGAAATTGGCATGCAATGATGTATGTTGATATATTTTGACAGTCCATCATATCTGAAGTATTTTATGAAGAAAAACAATAATTCAGCTTCAAAAGTTATCTTTAAGCACAAAGCTTTTTTGTAAGTTGAAAGCTGTCATTTAAGGATTACTGCAATGTTGAAAATGTGGATCCCTTTATATTTCAATCAATACATTAAAAGCCAACACAGAATCTGGAACTCAGCTGGGGGATGATGCAATTGTTTTAGCTAACTGCTAGCATTACATAAGCTTCAGTTTATTCATCCATATTTTGGCAGATGAACAGATATTAAGAAGGATAAGGAACAGACTCTT
Source organism: Ctenosaura bakeri (assembly GCA_948474755.1). Classification (NCBI taxonomy): domain Eukaryota; kingdom Metazoa; phylum Chordata; class Lepidosauria; order Squamata; family Iguanidae; genus Ctenosaura; species Ctenosaura bakeri. The sequence continues at coordinate 158,680 of CAOLHI010003017.1, forward strand.
GTTTCAGGGAACTGACTGAGGGAAAAGTTTATTCATGTTTTAACTCCAATCACCAGAAATGGGATTAGGGATGGATGAATCAATTTATTTCCAGTTTGTGTTCACTCATAAATCTGATCTGTTTACACATTAATCAGCATTTTGTTTATATGAGCATTAGAATATCCATTTATAGGTGTCTTTTAAACAAAGTAATTTATGAAGGAGGGACACAAAGGAACTGAGGAAAAACAAACCGCCTTAAAGGAGCAAGGCAAAAAATGTAGTGTTCCCCCTGCCCTGCTTTATTTTGACATTTTCCCCTCTCCTTCCTTCTCAGCTCCCTTTCCCTCTGCATTGAGGAAATGAACTAGAGGGTTTGAGATCCCGCAAACATGGCTTCTCCTGACATTCCACCAGAACATCCCCCTTTTTAATGTTCTCTGACATTGGAATTCCATTGCATTGGTTAAGTCCTTGCTCCACAGCCAAATATCCACTAAGATGGAAAAGAACTCAGTTAAATTAAATCTCTTTTTATACTGTCCGAAATCCATATAGGAGGCATATGTCAGGACAGCACTATCCTATAAAACAGATATCTGTACTTAGAGATCCAGTAGCATAAGAATGCACTTATACCTCTGCCTCCTTCAGTGTCAAAATTGCTCCAAGGAACTCCAACCACACCATTAAGTCATACATAACCATTGCAATCCTTGGAGTAAGTGAGCTGAAGTGGACAAGAATGGGACATATTGATGCAGAGAATTACACAGTGTTTTGCTCAGGAAATGCCAGTCTAAGAGGAAATAGGGTGGCATCTATAGTGAGAACAGAGATAACAAAAGCAATCAAAGGATGCAATGAAAAGTTTGACTGAATCATGTCAACAAGATTTCAGGGAAAACCCATCAATATAACTATAATCTAAGTTTATGTTCCAACTACAGAGGCAGAAGAAGAAGAAATTGAAAGATTCTATGTAGGAGTCCAGGAGGAAATTGATCACCACCACCACCAAAAAAAAAAGGACTTCTTAATTGAAATTAACCCAGTTTGAACAGGCAAATAAGACTGGGAAATGGCTAGCATATGAGTTAAAGAAGAGAGAAAGAAATATAATACCTGAATTGAAAAATGGGAAGAAGAGAATTACACAACATGGAAAAATAAAGCAGAAATTCAAAGAATATTTTGAAAAATTATTTCAAGAAAAAAATTTTCAATATCGAATAGAAGAAAAATGGAAGGAATTTGTAAAAAAGATTAAGATCCCAAAAATATCACCAGAGAAACAGGAACAGTTAAATAAAACAATAACAATAATTGAAATAGAAGAGGCAATAAAAGAGTTGAAAACAGATAAAGCACCAGGGCCAGATGGATTCACAGCACTTTATTATAAAAGATTTGTAAAAGAAATAATTCATCCATATCAGCCAACCTTGCAAGAAGTGGAGAAAGATGGGAAACCTGAATCTGCAACACTTGAGCAGGAAGGTTAATGATAGGGTGACTTGGAGAGTCACTATAAGTCAGTGTCAGCTGACAGCTGACAGTTAACAGCAGGATTTTTACAAAGGCAGACTTAATACTACACTCTGCAATTTCAGCACCTACCCTGCTGCTATGTACCATGTGCCTTGGTCAAAGGACATGTAGAACACTGAACCCATTTCCCCTGGAATTGAATCATTCATTGATCCCCCACTTCAGGAAAGAAAAGTGATGAATAAGCCTGAATTTGTTTGCAGCCTTCTTAAGAACCACATTGGAAAGGGAAACTGTAAGATGTGGCACTGCAGGTTCAATAAAGAGATCAGCCACTCAATCTTACTTAGGCCATTTCCGCATGAGACGAGAAGAGCAGTTCACTGCATGTCAAAAGCAGTGTTTTTATACTCCGATTCAGAAACTGAATTCAGAAGTTAAGAAACTGTGCTGTCTACACGCCCCCTCCCCCCGGATTTACATCATACTACTGCAGAGAACAGCATTTGCTGTATCCACAACAGCAAGTCACTGGCCACTCCCATTCCCCTCTCTCACCTCACCCCACCATCACTGATTTGTCTGGTTTTTTTAAGAAAAACCACACACATTATTAACATATTTCTGCATTGCTACATTTGTGCATAGGTATGTATGTTCATTGATACATGGGGGGAACATGTCTTAACAGTCCATTACCAGATCCACCCTCTTCCTGCTTTCTGTTTAATGCATGAAGACAATAATGACGGCAGCCTGTCCTTTGATGGGCAGAGAGAGATAGGGATGGAAATGATAATAGGGACAGCTTGGGAACTCCCATAACTGGCCACTTATGTGGTGTGAATCAATGCTACACTTCTGCATGTAGGCGAAAACCGAAGCAGAACTTGTTTGGGAGATTTACATCAGAGTTTTCCCATTTTTCCACATACAGCAGTTTCTGTTCTCAGTGATCTGCAGTGAACCATTCTAGAAACTGAAAACATGCAGAACCATGAGGAAAACTACGAAGCTAAAATTGTGATAGATGATGATGCTGTGATTGATGGGCAACTGATTGTGCAGGGGCCGAGACAGTGAGTGAGCAAGTCAACCTGCAAATATTCCCTGCACTGGAAGGACAAACAGAGACTGAGTTGCCCCAGCCAGCTCATGATGGAGAGGAAACCAGCAGTGATGCAGAGGAGATGCAGCCAGCTGTGCCCATCAGCCCTCAATCACATAGATAGCTGAAATGGATTGCAGAGAGGGAGGCTGCTTGGACTAGGCTGAGGAAACAATAATGAGCAGCACCTGCTCACAGGGGCTATTTAAGTCTGCCAGCATGGCTACTCCTTGTTTGCAGCAAATTATTAGCAAGCCCTCACAACTTTTGTGTCTCCTGCTCCCTGAAAACCTCCAGACGGATCTCTGCCTCCTGAACCTTTGGACTGGACCTTGACCTGGCTCAGCTTGTTTTTTCCTGGTGTTTGGTAAATTCGGACTCCCCAAGTGTTCCTGGATTCTCTCCTCCCTTGCTGGCTGCGGGCCGGCAGGGAGAAATTCCTGACAAAAAATGGTTCAACAGGCAAGGTAAGAATTCGAGGTGACTATGATGTATTGACCTTGTGCGGAAATAGCCTTAATCTCTTTTCCTATCTTATCCCAGACATTGGTTTCCTAACTGAATGCAAATTAGGTGTCATGAAGGTGTAATAAACCCCTATAAAATTAATCTTAAATCCAAAAATAACATCTTCCTGATGGTACTTTCTGTCCTCAACTTTTGGAATACACTGCTAGCCATCATTTGATTGGTCTGGGGTCCTTTACTGGGAGACTGGCACATCCCCTTCCACTACTCTGCTTAGTGATTTCTTCTTTACTACCGTCCCACTGCCCACCCTGTCTGTGGTGCATGAATGAGTGAGACCCTGTGCAGGTGGAACAGTCATACTCAAATCTATAGGGATCTATAGGGAGTTCTGGCACACTCACCCAGTCTGTCTTTAGCATTCTAATAGCACCCCACCCCAGACCTCCAGATGATCTCCCCAAGCAGTTTTATGTAGATGTTGAATAGTGTTAGGGATAGAATGGCATCTTGTGATATCTCATACAGCAGCTCCTTTTTTGAGGAGCAGCTATCCACAAGCACCACTATCTGGAATCTACCTGAGAGATAGGACTGGGACCAATGATGCACAATGCCTCCAATTTCCAGACCCCTCAGACATTCCAGAAAGATGGCATTGTCTATATCAAATGCTGCTGAGAGGTGCAAACCATCAACAGGGACAGTACTCAGGTGAAGATTGTTGGGGAATTGAGAGATTTTGGTAATGAGTCTCTCTATCAGGACAATATCTGGTAATTACACAAAAACGGAAGTTGAACAGATTACCAGTCCCGCTTCTGTCACTCCAACCCAAATACACTTAACCTAGCTCAAAATAAACACAAACAGGTTAGTTAAAAATATAAAAGAGTTTACTCAAAAAATCTTGAGCATCTTGAGATTCAATTCTTGAAGAAAGGTAAGAAATTAAGCACTCACATGCTTGCTCAAAATAATCCCTGTTAGGAGATCTCAGAGCATGCTTTCAGGACAAAAGGTGAAGACAAAAAAGAGAGGTGTAAATGGCAAGAGAACCTTTTTAAGAACAAAGAAAGTGTATGTGCTGGGGGAAGAGGCTTGTTGTTGACCAAAACAAACAGGAAGTTTTCTCTAGGCTATCTCTCTATGCCTACAATAAACATGCAAATTAATTAGCCAGTTAATTAAGCATGCAAAGGTTGCCACTCCCAACAAAGATCATCCACTAAGGTGACTATAGTGGTCTCAACTCCGTATCCTGCTCTGAAACCAGTTTGAAATAGGTCTAGATAATTTGCATCATCCAAGACTTCCTGGAGTTGAGAAGCAACTGTTCCTTCAATTATTTTGCCTCAAAAAGGATGATTTGATAGTGGTCCATAGTTATTTAAGTCCAGAGAGTTCAAAGAAGTTTTTTTTTTAAAGAAATGGCTGTAGCACCACTTCTTTTAAACAAGATGGTAAACTTCCCTCCCTGAGAGATGCATTAACAATATATTGCGATTGCAATTGAGATCTAATCCCTGGATGATCAACTAAGAAGGACAGGGACCAAGAGGACAGGCTCTTTTCTGTACTTGCCCAAGCAGCTTGTCCACATCAGTGGTACTCACCAACTTAAACTATCCAGTGTAACTCTACTCATAGAGTCTCTGGACACCCTGTTGTCAACTTCTGCTACAATGATGGCATCTATGTCAGCTCTTATCCGAGAGATTTTATCTGTGAAGTGACCATTTAAAACATCACAGAAAACTGCTGAAGACTTTTAAATAGGATTCAGCAGGGATGGTTCCTGAGCTAAACCTCTCACCACCTTGAATAGTTCAGTTTACAGACACAATATGTGCAGAGAATACTTCCTTCTCTGCATGTATTGCCACCTTACAGGAACAAAGATGTTCTCTATACTGTGTCTTCTCAAATACGAGTTTTCTGCCATCTGTGCTCCAGTCATCAACCTTCCCATTTAATCCCCCTAAGGTCATCTGTATACCTAAAGGCCCAATTAGTAACAGGTCAGAAAGGACAATAGGAAGAGATTGTGTCAATAGCCCTGGTCAAATCTTGATTCCAGCAATTGACCAGGGCTTTGTCAGAATTACTACTGGTACCAACTGAATAGCCAGGCAATCAGTTTTCCCATTGTCCTGCCCATCTCCCTTTTTTTCAGTTTTTCTCTATGATCTAACTCCTAACCATTTGTTTTTATGAGAGGTAGATAAACAACAAAGGCAAAGGATCAAACGTCTCACATCATGCTTGCTTAACTGTTAGCTTTCTGTGTCCCACAGAAGCAATGTGGGCTAGATATCCTATATCCAGCTCCTGCTGCATTGAGATAAATTGCATTGTGGAACTTTCTGGTCCTCTCCCTCTTTCTGGACAGGCAAAGGAATGCCATGCGGGAAAGCCCTGGAAGTTGAATGGGTATTGGCCATGATCCAATAAGTTACTTGTTGTTTTGCTTAGGTATGTAAGCTTACTTGTACTGAAACTCTAGAGAAGATATGGTTTACATGAAAGCCATTCATGACAAATGTGTGGTGATTTTGTCTATATTTCAAAATATTTTGGACATCTGACTGTCTCAGTTCCTACTGAGATTCCAGAAGGCAACCAAAGGTGCATTGTTCTACCTGGCCTTTGGTCCTTGAAATCAGTTTTAGCATTGGCTCTTGGGACTGTTTTAATAGTCTGGCTATTAAAAAAACTAGTTTCTAAAATTTGCTTTAATTGGCTTTTAAAGACTTTTTTTTAATCTGTTGTACCTTATAGTAGGAGACATAGTGAGCTTTGAGATAGATAGACAGACAGAAAAAGTATAGGGAGAAAGTATCTACAGGATGTGATACATTTTGGCAAAGGTAAAAAGATATAATTTCTTCCCATTTCCATAAAGTTTCAGGCTACATTCCTCACCAGCATCTAAATTTGATTACTATGAGATAAATAAGATGCAATCAGAACAAATACATTAAGCTGCTTAGGCTTCCCTTTAAACTGTTCCATGTTCAGGCTTTTGTGTTATCATATTTTATGATTAGTTGATCATTTGGTGGTTTGCTTTTGTACATTGCTCCTGAAGGAAGGAACTGACCTTAAAATTTGATGAAGGTCCGTTTTAAAATATCTTGACTTGGAAATTATAACATAACATCAATGTGTTGGGTTAAATCCAACTTAAATCCATCTTGCTATGAGAAGAGTAACTGAGAACACTGAGATTTAAGTGACTACTACATCACGTTCATTTCAGTGGCCATTCCTCATTAGACTGTTATAGTGCTGTTATTCCACTTTCAACATCCTATGGAATCCTGGGATTTGCAGTTTAGAGAGGGGCTAGCCAGCTCCTCCCGAAACTGCAAACTCCAGGATTCCATAGGAAGTTGAAAGTGGAATAATAGTGCTATAACAGGCCCTTTTCGCATGTTTTTTTGTTAGCACGAGTGCCCCTTGAGTGTCATGCAAATGGGAGCATCGCTCCGTACAACACCCCCCCACTTGTGCGACACTCATGAGGCTGAAGCGGGGCACGCGCGCATTTTTTGATTTTTGGCTTTAAGCCGAAAATGCCCCGCGCTCCCGCAAGGCTCGCACCACCCTCTCGCGCTTACCTGCATGCGGTGCGACGGCGAGCCGGGCGGGTGGCACGTCCTTTCAGCACGGCCTACAGCTCCCACAATGCCCTGTGGAAGGAAGGGGAGGGGCGCTAGCACGACGGTCGCGCAAACAGAAAGCGACCTGCGGAAGGAAGGAGGGGGAAGCGGCAGTTTTCAGAGGAAGCTTCTCGCGCGAGACGCCCTCCCCCATCGTGCAAAAAGGTAACATGCAAAAAGGGCCACCGTCTAGTGTGGAAATGGCCAATGAGTCTATCTAAGGTGGAATTGCTACTAGACTTAGCCCTTTACCTTTTTAAATTTAAGCTTTAATATTTTCAGGAACAACCTTTTGAAGCTGTGACAACAACTTGCCCCTTCCCTTTGGTATATCATTACTACTGGTCTCATTCAGAAATAATTGAAAATTTTTTCCAAGTCCTGACACAAAGAATACATTTAAAGTATGCAGAGAGCTACACACACTTTACCATCTCTTTATTTCTTCATTGCCTAATCATGATGCCATCTTGAATGATGTGTATATAAATATGCCTATAATGGAATGATGCCTATAAAATTCATAAACTATTCTGGAAATTTCTGGAAATACCGCTTGGCAAGAACTGACTTTATTCATTTATACTCAAATATTGGCTAACATATTGTAAAGGTTCTCTAGATTTACTTGGTATCTGAATATGCAATCACTCTTTATCACATAACAACCTTGATGAATATGTGGAATTCTCAAAAAGAATTCAGAAGATTGTTTTTATAAACCAGCCTGTGTTTTATTCCAGCTAAAACTGCATGGGCCCAGTGTTAGAAAAAGGACATACAAAGCAACTATATTCATGTTTACTCAGACACCCTACAGATTTCAATGGGAATCACTGTGTGTATCAAATTGAAGGCTTGGAAACCTCTATTTCTGCATGTTAGGGACACAATGAAATTATGTAGAGTATATTGCTGAATACAGAAGATGCATTTATCGGAGATTGGTGTACCTAGTGAAAACAATTACCAATGCAACCTGTTTTTATGATCTGATTACTCAGTGTGCCTTGTGTGCTCTTTCTTTTCATGGAAAAAAAGTATTTCAAAAAGGAAAATGAAAATAAAAAGCAGGGGAAAGTGTATTGAGAATCTCTTCCCATCTATCATGGCCTAATGACAACATTTAAATGACAGAAATAGGTGAGTGGCATTGATATAACAAGTTTTCAGCGCCCCAGTTGAGCTGAGACTGCAACATTAGGTCATTTCTGAAGCTGTGTCCTGACAAGGAAACATTTCTGAACTCAATTTATTTCTCACCTAGAAGAGACTTTTAAAAGCTGGAACAGAAAGATACCAATTTAATATGACTTTTTGGTTTCTATAGGGATCTGTAGCCTTGTTCACAAAGGCACTTAACTGCTTACATAACTTGTAAGCCATGACAACCCTTAAATTGCCTGAGCCAAATGAGCAGGCATCTTATGGCTTAATTATGATTTGTCTTCAGGCAAGTGTTTTTCAATGTCCTCACAGGGAGGACAGAATCTTAATGGAAAGCTTGGCTTCTAGGCGACCTCCTGCTTCCACATCACAAAGATAAGATAACATCCTTTTTGGCAGTCAGATTCATTACTGACATGGAAAAAGTAACATTAATAAAAAAGATTTCCAGGACTGTTTACCTGCATTTTTAAGAGTGTCTCAAAGCTGTGCATGGTGGTGACAACTATGTGAGATGACAACAACGTGGAAACCTTTGGTGAGCTAATGATCAAAATTTGTAGGCTTTATTGTAACAGTCCAGAGTAGAAACAGGCCAGCTTTAATAAATAGCTCAGTTCTGTCAACTGTTTAGCCCTCAAATTGCCACTCTTGACTCCCTGAAATCCCTCTGTAGCACCCACCTTTTCTGCAAAACTTCAGACTGGATACTTTAAGACACATTCCCAAAATGAAGAAAGCTGTAATTCAGTGTTCTCAAACAATACCATTATACCTTTATCTCTTCCTTTCCACTCTGCATACAATTTGGATTGTAAGAACAACCTGCAGAAACCAGGATGGAGATCCAAAGAATGTCTCTGATAGGTATGGAGGGATTCATCCTCTAGCCTTTTTTTGTTATAACTCTTCATTCCAGATTAAGTGCTATGCGAGTGTGAAAAAAGAAGGCTGATCTTTAAGACTAACCAATTTATTTCAGAATAAACTTAGAGTGCTACAACTGAACCCCAAAAAACTTATATAGAAATAAATTAGCTAGTTTTAAAGGTGCTGTAAGACTACTTTTTCCTCCACTTCTTGTAATGAAACAGACTAACATGGCTTCCTTTTTTAAAATGCTATATTAAAGAGTTTGTCAGCCTTCAAAAGTAAACTTTCAAATGGGAGGAGGGCTGTGGTGAGAATAGGAGGCCTGAAAAATCCTTATCTAGTGGATATATATCCTGCTGGAGCTCAGCCAAATATTGTTTCATTCCCCTTCCGGCAAATTTAGAATACAAAGATGGAAATCATAAATAGACAGATTCTTTCAGTTCATAACTGTTATTTGCACTGGTAGCCTGGACTAGCTCAGTTTATTCTGTTGGCTAAATCCAAGGAAAAGATGGCAACCTTCTCTACATACTGTGTCCAGGTGCCTACGGTACAGGCAGTTGAATGTTAGTTCAACTGGGGTAATTAAATACAGTCCTCCCATACACCAGTTGTAGGACCAGTTGTGCAGCACACACTGTTCTGGAATAAAGACAGGGGATTCCAGACAAATATCTGAGGAGCTGCTACTCTGATCCCAACATCTGTTACTAAAGGCAGTTGTCTCTTTCTGACCAAAGGTAGGTTTCAAGCTCCATTTCTTTCTATTTAAGCTGAACTTAAAAGCTAGTAGATAGGAAGAAGTTATGACACAAGCCTTGATTGCCCCCAAATGCTCAAGGGGCTAACTCGCAAAAGACAAGTCATCATGCGTGCAGTTTTAAGGAATAATTTAGGAATAACCTACTGCAACCACTCTTTGTGTTCTTATTTCATTTTTAACCTTGTAATCTAGTTTTTTGACATCTAAATTCATTGTGATTTATGTGACAAGGACTTTAATTAAATCTTGCAAGAAGAAGCAACTAGGTCAACTTTAGAATTTTTTGTTTCTTCAGCTTAACCCTTAGGTAGTAAGAATCCAGATCATTTTTATATGCCAGCCTGAGAGAACAGGATAGGAAATGAAACATGCTTTTAAAAATTTGATATTACTTGGTACAAGTGAGGTTTTGGAAGAATTAAGATACATATTGACTTAACAGAATAGTTTATTTATCTAATTATGTACTGAATATATTACCATGTATTTATGGTATATTTGTTTAGAAAAAATGTAGTTAATAGAATAATGTGCATATTTGTTATACGATATGCATATATTTATAGGTTCACAGTCAAATCAAATTAAAAAAAATCTAAATGAGTCTAAAGTCACATGCCCTTTTTTCTGAATTACACTAAAGTTGTTGTTTTATTCTCTTAAAGTGCCTAATAGGCTTCTCTCAAGCAGCCATCAGCAGACTTCTTACTTTATTTGTTTTACATTATTTTTAAAAAGGTATGTGCAAATTGTTTCTCATTTTTTTTCCACCTGAGAAACTTCTAGGATATTTTATCATTTTTTTCTGGGCAAAAGTGTATTTCTGCAGCACTTTCTGAGCAGGTGTGGCTCATCACTAGTATTGGCAGAAGCACACTATCTTTTCCTCCTAACTGGCAATCTGCTTGCAATTTTTTATTCTTTACAATACCCCAAACCTAGCGCTGATGTCGCTTGCAAAAAAATGAGGGTAGTATTTAAAAGAGAGGAGGAAGAGCAAGAAAGGTGAAAAAGAAAACACTCATATTCTTAGAAATGATGCTTTTATATAGGACAACCATTTTACAAAGTGAGGAAATGTTGTCCTGCTAAGATATTACCATACCATAACATCCCCACTCAAAGATATGATTGGCAATGACCATTATTTAATTGGCATAAAATATAAATTATGCACGGTTATGGCTGAAAAGCCATGCTGGCAAAAAGGACTAGCTGAACACATGCAAAAGTAGGTCAGATGGGACCTCAGGGCATGACCAGGTCATAGCCAAGGTATCAATTGGGAAGCTCCAGTACTAATGAGCTTGAAATAATCCCCTCAACAACTCAGACCTCAAAAACAATAGCACCTGAAATTGCCTCAACAGAGAAACTGATTGTCTTCAAACTGTTTCTGATTCCCAGCAAAAATTCTCCTTTGTTTCCTCACCTGCCCAGCCGTTAATCACGATTCCCATCAGTGCTTTGTCACCTAATGTTAAAGCCATTAATCTATTCCAGATCCCATTGTTTGGTCTGCCAGAGAGTTTTTAACATCTTATCCCTCAGGGCAGAAACAGAGTATTTAAACCCTGACTCTGAGCCAAACAACTCATTGTACTCTGGACATAGGTCATTGCTCTGCTACTTTGATTCCTGTTCCCGTACTACGCTTAGACCCTAAGGCCATTTCCGCACTACATTTTTATAGTGCTGTTATTCCACTTTCAACCTCCTGTGGAATTCTGGGGCTTGTATTCTCCTGAGGCCAAGGAGCTCTCTGGCTGAGAAGTCTAAATGCCCCTCCCTAAACTGCAAACCTCAGGATTCCATAGGAGATTGAAAGTGGAATAATAGGACTATAACAGTGTAGTGTGGAAATGGCCATAGAGTAGAGACGGCAATTATGCAACCTCTAGGCTTCATGCTGCCCTTTTGGGGTCCAGCGCCCCTCCTTGGATGCTCCATGGACTCTGCCAAACCTCTAGCAGCCCCCAAATTTTTTTTAAGCCAAAGAGGTTTTATGGCTAAACAGATTTTAAAAAACATTTAAAAATACTCTTGATGTCAAAATATGTTGAAGAGACATAGCAAAACTCCCAGAGCTATGCCTGATTTACCTCATTTGCCCCATGCCACCATGTTACAAAATGGTGATGTTTCACAGCTGCATCACTATTTTATAACAAGGTGGCATAGGGCAAATGAGGCATAACTCTGGGAGTCATGCTATGCACATGATGCACTGGTACAAAGTGCCATTTTGAGAGGGACTGAAGAGGAAAATGTAGGCATTTGGATGATAGTATGGGGTTCCAGGGTGCTTGTAGAGGTGGAGGTATCTTTATGTGTTTTCACGCATTCAGGGGACACATGTTTGGGGACAATCCCCTAAATTGCACTGATTTTTCAAAAATCCTTTTGGATGTTATGGGGGATTTGCATGTCAGCTGGAGAGCTGCAGGCACCACAAAATTGGGGTCCAGGAGCCACATGGCACACCTAGGTCATACTATGTGTACTCCTGCTTTAGTAGCAAAATGGCTTGGCTGTTACAGCAAGGCTTAATGGATGCAGAATCTGGCCATTTCTGCACTGCACTGTTATAGCGCTATTATTCCATTTTCAACTATGGAATCCTGGGGTTTGCAGTTTAGGGAGGAGCATTTAGAATTCTCAGCCAGAGAGCTCTTTGGCTTCAGTAAACTGCAAACCCCAGAATTCCACAGGAGATTGAAAGTGAAATAATAGCACTAGAACAGAATAGTGCAGAAATGGCCTAAGACTGAGCCACATTACTCTGTGTCTTCTCTGCAGGATAGGTAAATATCACCCATTTCTCCCTGACTTCTCACTATCCAATTTTTCCTTCCTTTCTTTTGGTTAGCTGTGTGTGGATGTGAGACTGCTTGAATTTTTCATGTTCTTGTTCTGTTCTGCTGGTAATGTAACATCTCTACAATTCAGTTATGATCCTACCTTTATTTATTTATTTATTTATTTATTTATTTATTTATTTATATCCCGCCTCTCCGCATGGATCGAGGCGGCGAACAACTTACAAATAGCATGTATTTTGAAACATTTCTATACATTCCCCCAACAAGCTTGTTGATAAGTAAGTAAATATATAAATAACTTACTTGTTGATAAGTAAGTAAATATATAAATAAATACATTAGAACAAGCACTTAAATATAACAAACCTCTTATAGGATTATGGTGGGAATTGAATTATAGATCAATACAGGTAATAAAACCATAAATAGCATTTATTGAGAAACTACTTATCGAGACATTAGCTTGACACAATGTCTATTTATCTATATATAAATAGTAAAATGTGTGCAGGTTACAAAAAATATATCCTATCTCAAGCTTATTTTTGAATTTGAAAGCTTCTGGAGTTACTTGATATGAAATGATGAACTGATTATAGAAGTTCATGAATAAGTATGACGGTGATAAAAGAATTTGTAAACCCAATTGCTTACTCAGGAAGGACTGTAACAAGAGTTCTTTGTGTTATACGTATATACATTTATTTTATTTATTTTTTTAGGATATGTATAATAGTTGAAGATTAACTAGTATTACAATTAAGTAGATTCATAAATTATTGAACTTGGAAAATATGGATATAATGTTACTGTTTGCTTTTTTCTTTTTTCATGTGATTTTTTATATATATATATAGTGCATAAGTGTATGTATACATGTATGTGTGTGTGTACATACACATATATTTGATATATATTTTAATAAAAATTCAATAAAAAAAATTCATGTGCTTGTGATTTTCCCCAATAAAACATACTTTTAATCTCCAACTGATGTCCCTGCATTAGTAGTGGTATACATAGGTGGAAGATCCTGTAAACTTACTGCTGTCTCGTAGGCCTCCCTTTGAGCTAACAATTCCTCACTGTTCCACAGAGGCATTGGCATCACGAGTGCACCTCTGAGTCACCCACCTTTTGGGATAACAAGACCATAGTCTAAAACAGAAACTCAAGGAAGACAACAGAGGCAGAGGAAGACACTAGAATGGAAATACTTAGGAGAAACCAACACCTTCAGTGAAAAAAAAACCAAGTTTTAAAGACAAATTTGAAGGAAAATAAGTGTTGATTTTATGGAAGGAATTTCCTGGAGTAAGAGTCAGCAAGAAAGAAAAGTTCCTCATGAGGACAATTAAGGTGTAGCAGCTTGAGAAATAAAGGCCCTTTCCGCACCAGGCTATTAAAATGGCACAGAGCGACCTCCGATGGAGGTCTTCTGCACCGTGGAGTGGACTGGGGCAGACTACTTTTTGTAGTTTCACACCTCAGTCTGGTTCAGAGTGACCGGAACTGGTCGTGCAGTGTGCTTTTTAAAAACCTCTTTTAAGAGATTTTTCAAAAGCACGGAGCACGCGACCCCATGTCGCTCCATCGCCGCGCTCCGGTGCAGATTTGCAAGCATGCACTACTGCATGCCTGCAGACCTGCCGGGGGCGGGCTTTAGGCTGGCGAGTTTCTCCGGTTGGTGGAGAGCCTCCACCAACTGGAAGCCTCCATTTTGGACGCCGGAGCAGTGCGGAGTGACGAGCTCTCACTGCTCCTCATCCCGACGGACTTGCCCGGATGCTGAAAAAATCCGGTGAGTCCCGTTTTTGTGGGTTTCCTTTCCCACGTGCGGAAAGGGTCAAAGATCACAAGTAGAGATATAACAGGCTCTGAAAAAAAAAGCTGAATATCTGGGATGGAATGTGATGAAAATTTATCTTAGGATTTCTCTAGAAATTTGTATTCCTCAAACGTCTTTGTCCTTGTTCCTACATTATACCAGAAGTCCTATGTAAGTTCTCCTTCCCAAGAATTGCCTGTTCCCTTCTCCAATTTCTTACTCTAGAGGGTCACACAGACAATCCATTTTTGGGATTTCTACCTCCAGATTCCTACGCCAACAGTTCTGATGTATAGGAATAATTCTGATGAACATTGAAGAATAGTGTTTTGAGCATTGGGCTGTAAGTTGGGAAATGGAGCTTCAAAGACCCCACCAATTCATGATGCTTGCTGAGTGACTCTGTACCGAGTGCTAGATATCATCTTGATTTACTTCACAGGGTTTTTGTGAGGGAAAAGTAAGGAGAAGGGAGGAGAGTTATGGAGAAGGAGCAAAAAAGAGAGTCACATATTCTGCCTTGAGCTTATTGAAAGAAAAGTAAGACAATAGTGCAACCAAATGTTATTAACAAATAAAATAAAATAATGAAATAAATAATATATGATGATAAATAATGAAATAAATAATGAAAATAAATAACACTATAATGAAATCTAATATATAAAAGTCAAAGTTGGTGAGTTTTTCTGTGCCAGATGAAGACCCGACCTCATATGATTGTCTGTGTCAGGCAAAGACCTCATATGATTGGTTGCCTAAAAAGATTATATGGAATCCTGAGATTTGCAGTTTAGGGAGGGGCCTTAAGAGTTCTGAGCCAGAGAGCTCTTGGGCCTGGAGATGACACCTAGCAGCAAAGAGGAGGGCAGTGTATTCCTTCAGGAACCCAACCTCTGTATGTTAATAACTCTGAATACAGATTGGATTGAAGAATATGGGGAAGAGTTACAGGTACTGGACAAGACAATTTGGGGAATTAGGGACACAGAAACTGAAATCTTTCTAACCTATAAGAAAATAAAATCCCGGGCAACACTTGGTATATACACTAGTAATGAAATAAATATCTGAACCAAAAAATACCAAGTTGGAATCAAGGAAGTTTCAGAAGTCTACTGACACTTTGGTTCCAACTGTCAGAAGAGTACACGGAGTCTCCAATGACATGTAATGGTGGAAGCAGAAACTGCCGTTCAGAGGAAAGCAGGACTACCCATAGATACTGCTGGATTTTGTAAAGTTTGCTGAAGGGCTAGGGGAGTCATGCTCTATTCTTGTTGTAGGTAAATTCTCAAAACTGGTTCTGTCCATTTCCCCCAAGTTCTCTGAAGCTAAGCAAATTTGCTTCAGACTTTGGGCTTACTGTCCATCAGACCCCTGGTCATTTAGCCTTTACATACACATCAGTGAATATTTTCCTTATTGTCCTATCCCTGTACTGGATATTTTCACATTCATTGCAGGAATATACACCATTTGCCAACACATGTTACACATGTCAATTAGCTGATTCCTTCACTGAGCCAAAAGAACATGACACAATTGATCTACTCAATCTCTGAAGGTATTCTGAGGCACATAAAAACAGTAGCAATTTTCACTACTATACAGATCAAATGAACACAGGTGGAGAGTGTGAAATTGCATCATAATTGCAGCTAATTTCCATGTGAATAATAAGAAAGAACCTGAGCATTCTACTGCCTTTAAAAAATGCACAGTGTAATTTACATATTAAGTGCTCATTAAGGTGAAAAATGTCAGTGTTGAAAAAGAACAAATAAATTATGTCCATTTCTAATTTTTGCCTCCTAATTATTAATCTGTGGATTAAAAAAAAGTTTGCTGACTTAATGGGAAGACAAAGTTATGATATGTCATCTTACATACTGGCTGGGAACTATTAAAGTCCATTTGCATTAGGTCTTTCTCATGTATTATATTAAAATGGGATTATCCACAGCACAGCTCAAGATAGTGTCTATTCTGTTAATCATTACTACTCTTTAAAATCTGTTATCTTTATGTAACCCCCTTTTTGCCCATAAATTCATTCTGCAATTGAACTATTTTCTGTACCATGCTGCAAATATCGATGATTTATCAGCTCCTAATGTAAAATCAACAAGAGCAAAGATGTAGTTAAGTATTCCAAGCTGGCAGTTGATTAGATAATAGGATCACCAATGAGGCAGAAAAATGGTGGCAACAACATACCGGAGGCATAAGCGGCAGTGATTAAAATCTGGATGATTAAATATGGCATCACAAAGTTTGTGATGTGCAGTTTTCCAATGTGGAGTATAAGTTGCAAACAAAACCTACTTCTCTTAGTAATTTGTTAATAATGTGCATCATTGATGTAAACCTGCATTGTGAAAATGATGTCTGCTCCATCTTGGGGAGGTCACAGTTTAGCATACTTTCATTTTAGTGGAATTGGTTGTGTTTTGAGGACTTCATTAACAGTTATATCTTCAGACTCTGCCACATTTGAAAACTACCACATTTTCTACTGCATTTGGAAACTGCACAGATACAGTGTGGTAGAAAAAAAATAGAATTTGTTTTCTTTATGAACTATCAAGACAGCTTTGGCCTATGATGAACATATGAATGGGAGTCCTACAGCAGTCTGCTGTAGTGACTTATAGAAAATGAAGTTGTTGTGCAGCACAGACTTACTTTCTCATGTGCTAGCAGAATAGTAATAGAAAAAAAGTTTATAATATTTCATACATGAGTTACAAAAACACTGTTTAGAGCATAGGGACTGAAATGTGGTAGAGATAATGTAGCCCATCTTCTGCCTCTATGTACAATCATCTAGTCACTACAGTGGTCAAGTAGGTACATCACTATTGACGCCACAAATAACTCTTGCTAAGCAAGTGAACCAGCTACAAAGTCCCAAAATCAATCTTTTTCTAGCCCCATACTCTGAATATGAGAAGATTTCAGTGAAACGAGTTTTAATAAAAGGAGAGTGTGTTGGAAAATAGTATCTACTTTTCCCAAAAAGCTGTGCCTGTTGATGTACTTTGGAAAAAAAAAATCCTGAATGGCTCAGAAATGGAACTGGCTAAAACTGCAGCAGATAACCAGTAGGAGGAGCTAAAGCCTGTAACATGATGATGATGATGATGATGATGATGATGATGATGATGATTTGGAGCAGTAGGTATGTGGTTACAAGGTTTCAAGAATGAATGGGAAGGTGATGCTGATGAAAGAGTAAAAACAAACAGCCATATCTTTGACAACAGCCAACTGTATCTTAGGCCTTTTCTGCACCGGGCTATTAAAACGGTGCAGAGCGACCTCCAATGGAGGTCTTCTGCACTGTAAAGTGGGCTCAGGTGGACTACTTTTTGTAGTTCCATACCTCAGTCCACTCTGGAGCGACCGGACCTGGTCATGCAGCGTGTTTTTCAAAAACCTCTTTTTAGAGGTTTTTTAAAAGCACGGAGCATGCGACTCCGTTTCACTCCGTCGCTGCGCTCTGGTGCAGATTTGCAGGCGCGCACAAGTGCATGCCTGCAGATCTGCCGGGGATGGGCTTTAGGCTGGCAAGATTTTCCAGTTGGTGGAGAGCCTCCCCCAACTGGAAGCTGCCATTTTGGAGGCCGGAGCAGTGCGGAGTGATGAGCTCGCACTGCTCCTTGTCCCAACGGACTCACCCGGACCCACCAAAAAGCCGGTGAGCAGCGGCAGGGAGTGTTTCCCTCACCGCGTGCGGAAAGGGCCTAAGATTTAATAAGGATGCCCAGAAATGGAAGCTGTTTCAGAATTTTGAAACACTGCAATATTTGGCAGAAGACTACTGATAAAATTAGTCTATATAAACTAAAAAAAAAAAGAATTCCCAATTATCAACAGCTCTTGCAGGCTTATGGCTGTGGCTTTCTTGATTGAGTCAATCCATCTGTAATGTGATTTTCCTCTTTTCCTACTGTCTTCCATGTTAGCAAATATTTCCAGATCTGAAGAATTCTCACACAGGGCTAGCTCACAGTGAAACAGTAAGCTTAAGTCTGCAGAGGTGGGTGGACAACTTGACATTGACCTCCCAAAATTCCATTTAAATTTTCAGAAGATCTTTTATTGAATTTTGAATATAAACAAAAAATCAGAGGACTTTATATGTTGTGTGTGTGTGTTTTAAATAATCTGATAAGCCAGTGGATGTCAATGGACAGTGCTGATAGCTCTCTTGAAAGTGGGGAAGACCCACTGAAATCCTGTGTAAGTGTGAGGGGTGAAGTATTTAAGTCTCCATCCATTTTTTTAACTGTACACAAGATTGGCTGAACACCCTCTTCCTCTCACTATTTGACAAAGCATGTAGTTCAAGCGCTCACAGCTTGAAAATATTACTTTTTGGACAACTTTCAGAACGCATTCACTAACTTAGCTAGTGAGTTATTCTGAGATATTTGGTGGGGGAGTGTATTTTCAAGCTCTGATGATACCCTACAAGGGAAAAAAAAAGAAAAGAAACAGCATCTTTCCTTTTAAAATGGTTGAGGAAAAGAAGTGAAGGCTAGTGGGTCTCTCCTGCTGTCAATGGATGCAGCTCCAATGTTTCAGACCCTTTTCGCACGGGCCTTTGCTCGCACGACAGCCCCGTGAGCCTCACGGGAGTGGGAGCGTTGCTCCACACGACGCACTCCCACTTCCGCCTGGCTCACGGGGCTGAAGCGGCGCGAGCGCGGGTTTTTTGATTTTCGCGTCCAAGCGAAAATCACCCCGTGCTCGCGCAACGCTCCCGGCGCCCACCCGCACTTACCTTTTGTGCGGAGCCTCCGGGAGCTGACCGGGTTGCGCTTCCTTCCCTCCGCCCCTGCGGAAGGAAGGAGCGGGGTGGGGAGCTAGCGCGATGGACGCGACACCCGCTTCGCGCGCGGGGGACGCGACGCCGCCCGCTTCGCACGCAGGGGGGAATCCGGCGCGTGCGGGGGGAGGAATCTGGCGCGGCGCCGCCTGCTTCGCGCGGGCGGGCGGGGGGAATCCGGCGCGAGGTCTCCCGCTTTGCACGGGGGGAGGGCGGCTTGCGCGGCAAGCCTCCTTTGGTGCCGCTTCCCCGCTCGTTCCTTCGCCTGCGGAAGGGAAGAGGGGGGAAGCGGCAGCCTCCCGGAGGAGCCTTCTTGCGCTTGCCGGCCTCCCCCGCTTGCTCTAGAAGCCTCAGTGAGAAAAGGGCCTCATACTGCTCCCCACAGTGAGTTCTTTGTTCTTCATGTCGGTTAGACGCTAGCAAGCGAATCTGTAGAATCATGGGGAATGCCTGCTCAAGGTGAGGTTTATTTGGTACAAACCAGCACTTTTTAACTGATAAAGGACATCATATTTCCACATAGCCCAACTGTGAATGCTTACCTCATCCTCACTGGCTCAAATGAGCCACTTTATGCTGCAAAGGAGCAGCTAATAGTGCCCTTTTAGTTTGTTTATTTTGCAGTTACACGAGGAAGACAAGTTATTTAATAATGAGTGGATATTTTGGGAAAACATTGTTGTTGTTGTCACCAGAAACTGAAAGCCAATGCGAAAATGTAATTTATTACAACCTTTTTTGTTAATGAGGTCTCACATTTCAACTGGGCAAATCAAAATATGGTCAAAAGTGTAGGACAAGACTCTGCAGCTCTGTCAATTTGGTGATTCACTCAGCCATCTAATTGAAATAAGAAATCGTCTGTTTTATGCTAGGCCACTGACAGCCAAAACTTAAAAAGAAATCAGGTTAAATACATCTTTTTTCCTTTTATTCTCCTAAGGCTCAAGTGCCTGTACCTTTGGATAACCTCATTTGTGAATATCATATTTGAACATGACATTCCCATTTTATTGAGTTCTGATTTAGCATGCTGAGAAGCATTTACCTCCCCTTTCCTCTTGCCACTTTGCTTTACGTTGGATATGGTGGAGCTCAGTTAATCAGAATGAATGTGCAGACTTGCCCAGCTTATTATATTCTCTACAAATGATCTTGTCTTTCTTTTTTCTTTTTTTGGCAATAAAGACACATTTTTACAGGAATTTATGGATAATTATTTTAGAGAGTTTATGGAGAGGAAAATGATTAAGAATTAATTTTCTTTAACCTTAAATCTTTGTGAAGTCCCCCCATTCTACCCTTCCTGGTTTCTTTCCTTACAGCTAGTATAATGGAAAAAATATAGTTATCACTGGGGGTGGGGGGAATGAGCCATGGCCTTTATCTATGATCTCATTAAAAAACTTTATGCCATATCATTACAACTCCTTTCATTAACAAAGTCATTTGATGAGCATTGACAGGACTGTTGCAATATATGAAAGAATAAATAAATAAAACAAGTTTAGGCACATAGTGATACAGAAAGGACAAAGGAAAACTGAGTAAATAAATAAATAAATTCAGGCCGGTCTGGCATAGGTGGGAGGTGAAGTTACTTATGAACTTCTGTGCTGCTGCTGCTGCTGCTGAGGTCAAAATAAAACAAAACAAAATAAAGAAAATGACATAAAGAAGTTTTCCTGAAAAAATCAGAAAATTGCTTCAAAGATCTCTAAAAATTCAATTTTGTTGGGGACTGGAGTTACAAATCAGTTGCAAATCAGTGCATGTTGTATTTTTTCCCCCTACAAAAATAGTTTTAATTCAGGAGTGGTGTGAATTTTAGCTGACTTGATCACACTGAATGAGCATTCCCTTAATTCTCCCGGATGGCTGGAGAGATTTTCTTTATGGCTTTCAGAAGGAGATACCACCCTAGGCGAAACAATAGGGCAAAAATAATAAAATTCCCTGGGTGAATTTATCTGTTCTTCCACTTTACCACCCTATTGTGGAAATTTGATAGCCAGCACAATTTGTTTTCTCAAGGTTTTTTTTTCGGGGGGCGGGGAGGGGAACCAGCTGTCCCCCTTCCAAGGATACTATATCCAGGGAATCTGGAAGGAAAATTAAATGACTGCTGCTATAGGGAATCTTTGCTACTGCCTCAACAGAAAAAAAAAGCAAGATGAAATTAGTATTACAGTTGTCAACTATTACCAGGCTTCCATTCTAAATGTCTTTTTTTTTCCAAAATGGCTACATCTGCTGCCACACTTAGCTCTCTGAAGCCAACAGAAAGTCACCGAGGGAAGTCTTGACTCTCCAGTATCAAGCTTGTAGCATCCTATCTCTTAAGCAAACAGGGTTCTATTTTTAACAAACCAGCCAAATCACTTTAATGCAAGATTGCCCTATGTGGTTCATTACTGATTTGAGTGAGATCAGTTGATCTCATACCCGAAAGGCCTTTTAAGATTATTGTGGTCTTCAGAACTTTTCGCATGAGGTTACACAGACACTCTTGCCTTTTCTTTCACCATCCCAACCCTGCTTTGCTTCTGTCTTAGCACATCTCATATTGATTCATCTTATGAGGTTCTGCCCTGATTCACCTAATCTCTCCAGGCTGGTATCCAGTCATCAATGTGTGCTACATCTTCTATTTGTGATCTTTGTTTCATGTTTTCCTGTTCTAGTATTTCACTAACTAGTCATCCCTGAAAATGATTCCTCTCTTTGGTCTATGAGCCCAATGGTGTACCGTGACAAACAAAGTCTTCATGATAGCTGATTTCAAGGTAGGCCTCAGGTTTGACATGTGTCTTCCCAAATTCAGCTCTGCATTAATGCCAAAGAGATTTTTTTAATAAAGAAAAGAATGGCTCACTATAAATTTGATGTGAGTTTCATCTGAATCTGGTACCATAAATATTTATTTCATAAAATTAACACTTCCTTTTTCACACTATCACTGAAAGTATAGTCCTTCCATTTGTGCTCAAGAATTCACATACACTCCTTCCTTTTGGTTCAGCCCTATACTATGCTCTCTATCTGTAAGAAAAATTTATTGCAAATTCCAATTCCAATAAGTTAAAATAAGCCTCCCAAGCAAAGCTAGATATATAATGCTAGGTCGTATTATCATGATTTTACTAAATATGACAATTACCTCATGCTGTGCCAGTTACTAGCAGTGATGAGATGGATCATTAAGTTTAATAGTGTCAGCATGTTCTTACTATGCCATTTACTTTCATTAGTATAAACCAAACTTTTCTTAATACAACTGTGTGCAGTACCTATGATAAAATGCACTTTCAGAGGTCAATAAGCTGAACGCTGAAGAGATTTTTCTTTCTGCTCTTTATAAGCAGGTTGGGATGTTCATTAAAAACAGAATGAACAAAATACAGCATAAGTATTCAGTATCTTTCTCTCTTCTAGTCACTGACTGTCTGGGAACTTCTCTGTCGGAGAAGTTGATTCCCAGTAGAATTGCAAGGTAAGTGGAGATGGAGAGAAGAGGAAACAATTGGCAGAGGGAGTGTGGGGTGGGGGAAATTAACTGACATTATGATTCCTCAGTATTTAATCTAAGAGGTAGAAGTAGGTCTCATAGGGGAAGTGAGGTGATGAGAGTGTGGAGGAAAGGAGAGAGATAATTCATGGCTGAGTGAGGCCCCTGACTCTCCTTACCTTTGCAAAGAAACCTCTCACCCTTTGAATACCTTCATCTCCATAAAGGAACCCCCTCTCAGATATAACAAGGTCAGTGCAGATACAGCATGGCAATGATGACCATCAGAGACCATAAGTCCCTGTCTAGACCAGAGGAAATGATGGGGCAGCCCTGGAGCAGTTGGATTGATCCTGATACATTTCATGGGGACAACAGAGCTGCTGTGGAAGAAAGTTTCAAAGAGTATAGGAACAATTGAGAAGCAGCACAGCTCCATAGAGAAGGGAGGAAGGAGAGAGAAATAACTCCAGAGGCAGAAGGATCCATAGTGAGGGGCAAGGAGAGCCTCAGGTGCAAAAAAGATGATGTAGCACAGAGCCAGATACCATGAAAGTATTGTAAAAAGTACTATTAGCATGGGCTGTTGCTAGTGTCAGAGGGGAGCAATGCATAATAGAAGCAGTGGTGGTCAGCAGGCAGCAGTGGCAGTGTGGTGGCCTGATGGCAGTGGCAAAGACAGTGGCAGAGAAGACAAAACCAGTCTCAGACAAAAGCAGTCTCAGCCCCATCCCTGCCACCACAGTGATCTCTAACAGGGCAATCCCTGCCATGAAAGTGTCAATGGTAACTGTTGTGAGCACAGATTCCTGCTTAACCTGGAGGCAAAGTTGGGGCAGTTCTGGAGCAATTGAGTTGGTGCTGCTAAATTACATGGGAACAAGATAGCAGCCTTGGAAGAAATTTCAAGGAATATGGGAAAAACTGAGAAACAATGTAGCTCTGTAGAGAAGGGAAGAAAAGAAGAAAAATAACTGTAAACATGGATACAGAGGTATCCATTGTTGCCTGCTACAAGGTATGTGCAATGTCTTCTTTCTAAAAAAACATCATCTGCTACAACTGCAGCAAGTGCAAATTGGTAAGTCTCTTGGAAGAGAAGGTCAGTGCACCACAGCTATGTGTTGTGTCTTTTCAATACATCAAAGAACATGAGAATGTCCTGGACAGAAGACAGGGTCAATTGATCCTACAGAATGAACAGGAAGAAATTGCCAAGGAAAATCAAGAGACTTGTAACAGTGAGGAAACATCCTGGAGGAAAGCCACTGTCAAGAGCAGACCAAACAAAGGGGATTCAGACCCTCTCTAGCTAAGTAATTTCTTCCTAAATTTTCAGCAGTGAAATGGCTCAAATAGGAAACCGACAACAAAGGATACTGCATGCTAAGAAAAGAATCAAGGTAACCACCATCCACAGTAAGAAGAAAAGAAAGTGCTGGTGGTTTGAAGCTCATTGCTCAGAGGTATAGAAGCACCTATTTGCCAGCCTGAAAAGATGAATCAGGAAATATGCTGTCTTACTGGTATACATATCTGGGATGTCACTGACAACTTGCTAAAACTCATCAAAAATGCAGATCAGTACTCACTTCTCTTTTATTCATGTGGATACCAATGACACAGCCAAGAAAAATTTCAGCATATCACCTCTGACTATGAAGCTTTGGATAGAAAGCTAGTGGAGTTTGATGCACAGGTGCTTTCTTGTCAATTCTGCAGTGAAGAAAACATTACATAAGGGTAGGAAGATACTAAAAGTGAATAACTGGCTATGTGGATGGTGTAGAGATGTTACTGTAGTTCCTAGTCTGGGTCTGTGGTCTACTAAATATAATTTGATATCAAGAAATTGGCAATCACAAACCGTTCCTCTCCATGTGCTTGCGAGGCCCCCGGACTAGCACGCACATGGGCACAGCCATAACAACTGAACAATACAAGATAAATCCAGGCAGGCCAGTAATTTGCCAGAATGCAGCTTCGGGAGACCTCCAGGCAAGTACACTTTGAAAACACATTATGTATGCATGCAGCATACAAAAGATTCCCTGCCCCAAGCAGGCAGCTTGATGAGCCAAATAGCCAACTGTCAAGCACTCCTCGTTTGCATACTGTCTGCGCTATTGACAATTCTGTCATAATTCAATCATCTTAAGTACTGACCTTTTGGAGGCTTTGTCTCCAACTGGAAACCCATTGTTTTCCCCGGGAACGGACTAGCCTATAGGCACATTTCCCCCTGATTTTGAGCGCTTCTTCGGATCGCTCCTGGCTTCCATCTCGCCTTGCTGCTGCTCTGTTTGCCAAGCCTTCCCCTCAGCTTCCATGTGATGAGAATCTCCACTCCAACTGACTTTCTTCTGACTACTTGGGCTACAGGATCAGGTGTAGTATTTCCCCTGAAAAATCCCTCTTAAAATCCTCTATCAAATCTCCTACCTTTCTCTTCTTAGGTCTGTGTGAGTGATTGCATACATACGTATTGACTGTATTCAAAATAAAGAAAACAATTATTATTTACTTCTGTTTGATCATTGACTCGACGTGACCCTGTAAACATTGAGTTCAAGATCTCACTAGGTTGCCCTGCCTCTTGCATTGCTATAGCTTACGCTTTTGCTAATTCCCATTCCCCATTATTTGGAGCACATTGAGGTGTACCTCACAGGACCCCAGAAATCAGGGTAACAGAGGAGAGCTTTGGATTCTGGGGCCACAGTCTTCACTTCTTGAACAGAGAGCTACTGGCTGCAAATGGACTGTGGCTCACAAAGACTGGGAAGAATGTGTTTAGTTTTAGTATAGCAAGTCTGATCAAGAGGACATCAAGCCAAACACAAGGATGTAAATTCTATAATAAAAGTTGAGGGAGAGAATAGGATCCATAGAAAAACTGGCAGTAAATTAGTTAATGAGGGAAAAAAACTTCAAATGTCTGTACCCCGACAGACAGAGTTTGGGACACAAACAAGCTGAGACTGAAGTCCCAGTACAGCAAGGACAATATGATTTTGTAGACATATTTGAGGCATGGTGGAATAAGTCCCACGATTACAATATTAACGTTGAAGAATATAACCTATTCAAAAAGATTGCATGTGGCAGAAAAAAGAGGAGGGGTGGCATTATTTGTCAAAGAGAACTTTAATTGTACAGAAATCCATTAGAGTGATCACAGTGGACCAGCTGAGAGCATTTGGTTAAAATAAATGGAAAAATAAGTAAATCCAACATGTGGCAGGAGTTTACTACAGACCACACAACCAAGAAGAGGTAATGGATGATATTTTTTAGAAACAAATCTCAGAAACCTGAAAGATGGATAAATTAGTAGTTATGGAGGACTTAGTTACCCTGATATTTGCTGGGAGACTTACTATGCCAAGCATAGGCTTGCCAACAAAATCCTAATGTGCCTTGTAGATAATTTTTTCTTTCAAAACTTAGTGGAAGGAACAAGGGATTGGCAGTTGTGGGTTTGGTCCTAACTAAGAGGGACAAGTTGATCACTGGAATTGAAGCAGACAGTACTTTGGGGGAAGTGACCATGCAATGCCAAATTCACAAGTGTGGGACAGAGCAAAGAAGAATATAGCCAAACGTGGACCTTGGATTTCAGGAAAGCTTATTTTTAACAAGTTCAGGGAATTACTGGGTGGAATCCCATCACTACAAATGCTAAAGGAAAAAGACACCCAGCAAGGGTGGGAGTTCTTGAAGAAGGAGTTACAAAAAGTACAATCATGAACATGGAAAAAGAAAAATGGGAAACATCTAAAAAAGCCAGTGTAGCTGCACTTGAGGAGGAAGTAGAAAGGAAAACAACAAACAACAACAACAACAACAACAACAGCATACATAAAGAATAGAATGAAGGATAAATGACCTTTGAGGAATACAGATATGTTGCTCAAGATTGCAAGAATAATGTAAGGAAAGCTAAAGCTCAAAATGAGTTGAGACTGGCTAGGCAAGCAAGGAGCAACAAAAAGGAAGTTTTCAAACAAGTTTGAAGCAGAAGAATGATGGAGGAAACTGTGGAAACACTTCTCCTCAAGAATAGTAAATGCTAACAGATTCCAATTAAAAGGCAGAACTGCTCAAATTCTATTTTGTTTCTGTTTTTTTCCCCTAAAAGTGGGGGGGGGGCTGTAATCTTCCATGTGGCAGCAGAGACCTTGACAGGGAATTACTGTTGTGTATAAAATACAGTTCATTATCTCATTTTCCATATCATCTTGGTTTGTAGTATAGCGTTTTAACCTATTAAATATACTGTGGAACGTACCACACAAGGCAGGTAAATCACAATTACAACAGGATAATAGCATCTTTGCCTAGTAAGAATAATAGTAACAACAATGGTAATAACAACAACAACAACAACAACAACATTTCATTTCTTGTCCGCCTCTCCTCATAGGCCCTTTTGGCATGGGCCTTTTCTCATGAGACAGCCCCGTGAGCCTCGCGGGAGTGGGAACGTCACTCCACACAACGCACTCCCACTTCCCGCCGGGCTCACGGGGCTGAAGCGGCGCGAGCGCGGGTTTTTTGATTTTCGCTTCCAAGCGAAAATCACCCGCGCTCGCACAATGCTCCCGGCGCCCGCACGCACTTACCTTTCTTGCGGAGCATCCGGGAGCCGGCCGGGTCGCGCTTCCTTCCCTCTGCCCCTGCGGAAGGAAGGGACGGGGCGGGGCGCTCGCGCGACACGTCCTGCTTCGCGCGCGTGGGGGACGGACGGGAGGAGCGCCTTTCTCTCTCGCACGCGGGGGGGTGGACGGGAGGAGCACCTTTCTTTCTCTCACGCGCGGGGGGGATGGAGGGGACAGGCTCCTTTCTCGTGCGCGCGGGGGGGGAATGGACGGATGCGTGAGCCGCCGCCGCCTCCGGGAGGCTGCCGCTTCGCCGCTCCTTCCTTCGCCTGCGGAAGGAAGGAGGGGGAAGCGGCAGCCTCCCGGAGAAGGCTTGTTGCGCGAGTCGCCCTTCCCCGCTCGCGCGAGAAGACTAATGCGAAAAGGGCCATAGTCTGAGGCGGGAACAACATAAATTAAAATACAATTAAAAATACATAGTAAGTTAAAATACACAAAAATCATGTAAAACCATTTAAAATACAAATATATCATTATTAAAATACATCATAAGTAAAAATGGACTGGGTAGGCCTGCCAGAAGAGCTAGATCTTTAGAACCCTTTTGAATTTAGACAGCATATTGTTGCTATCAAACTTCTTCTGGCAGGTCATTCCACAGTCTAGGGGCAGCTAAGAAGACTTATCACATGACATCATTCCTCTTCTGTTGTTCTCCTAGTGGGACACTGTTTGAAAATTGTTTCTTTGGCAAGCACATGCGCACACACACAAAATCCGTCAAAAGCCCCTTTTGTAAAAGATATGCTTTACAAACTGTCTCCCAACAGGAGAACAATAGAAGAGGAATGACTTTATGTGCTAAGTCCCAGCTACAGATGGTATTATCCTGCTGCAGTTCCCCTGTCTCCTGTGCCAGATGTGATGCACCCGCATACACTTATGTGGTTTCTTCAAGGGAATGCCTGGGTTTGTGTATGTGTATGTGGGTACATCATATCACTTTTCTCCTTCATAGCTGCTTAGACAAGAAGAAAGTGAGGTTTAGAGTTGGTTTTCTATGTTGAGTGTTTTTTCTTATGCTACAATTTAGCAACTTTATGGAACATACGGATTCCAGGGCAAAATTAAACTGCAGTGGTTTGGGAAACATTTAAAATGGTTTAATGGTAAGTCACAAAGCAAGAACGAATCATTTCTGCTCACAAAAGCATGAAAAGAAATCTGCAGTGGAAACTTAATTACACCCATCAGAAACAAAGAGGCCTTAAAAGAGGAGATGAGGGCTTAATCGAGAAGTAAACTTGGTAGGTAATTGGCAAAGAACCAACTGACCACATGAGCCTGGGGGTAAAATAAACACAACTTCAGTGAGATAAGAAAGGTGACTAACACCTCAGTTTCTTGCTTCCCTAGTTGCCTTGACCGAACAGTTAGTAGATCAGATGACTTTTGCACATGTACTGGAGGCACATTAATGAAGGAAAGCACTTGAAGAATCAAGAGATTTTCACAGACATACCTGATTTATGCTCCATTTCTCAGTAGCGAGTGTAGGGAAATAAGGTGGCATTCAGTGGCAAATGCTTGTATATACTTTGGTTAATACTATAGTTCTTGATGGCAATAGATGATATTTAAAATCAGCTCTTCACTGAACAAAGGTAGAAAGGGGAAAGCACACTGTTTCTCTTTCCTTCTGACTGGGTCTCACATCTTCACAAGTAACCACATGTATTTGGGGGGTGGAGGTGGGAATTGGTTGGACTTCTGTTCCTTTGCATCATCACCAATGCCCCACATAGAAATGAGGTTGTAGTAGCTAATGAGGAAGGCTGGATACAGGGTAGCCATGCGGGTCTGTTTCCACTGCAAAGATCTAGTGTCCATAAAATAAATGAAAACATAGTATCATTTTTGTTTGTTTGTTTGTTTTTTTGGGGGGGCAGTGTATAAATGGTACACGGATCTGCATTTGTAATTCATAAAATAGCCTTTTGGTCTGCACAACTACTTCTTCTAACCATGTTAAAGCCCTTTCCCAAAAGCCACAACCCTGAAATTTGGTCTGTATTTTCTCCACTGACATTGGAATTTTCTTTCCTCAATATAAGCAATGTCTGTTAACCACTATTCTGCAAAGGAATTGAAGAAAATTTTGTGTAACGTCCTTATTGGCATGTGAGAATGGTCCAAAGGTCTTTGTGCCAAACCTAATTTTTAAAAACATGTCTTTACACTAGCTCTATAGGAACACACTGACATTGTTAAAATTTAATGAACCTTTGCTTTACTATCAGTATGTGGAAAGTATGTGGCCATATATAATAAGATAATCAGACCATTCAAGTTTGTAAAGACAAGTGTCCTTGTCCTTGTGCTATTCTAAAGGCTAACACCAGGTAAGGCACTTCTGGGAAATGTATATTCTAAGAAGTCATGCAGTTAATAGGGTGAAGTTTTAATAAACCTTGCCATTTAATTTTAATCATATGAGAGGAAGAAAAATTGTAAGTTTAAGAAGCTATTTTTTTTAACAAAAGAAACCTGTTAATCATTTAGAGAAGATTAAAAATTTCCTGCACAAAAAAGAAAAAGAAAAAGAAAAGATTGTATTATTCATTGAGAACTGCAAAGTTTGAGAAGGATTGGTACAGTTATCTAGAGAACTGTGAAGCCTGAGAAACAGTTCAAGAGTTCAAATTACAAAATTGTGGACTTTGGTGGTGTTAGGAAGGGGACGACAACTGCCAAAGTCATGTTCCTTCTTCCCAGTGCTCAACAACTGAAAAGTCAATTTTAAAATGTGTTCAGTGAATAGAAAATGAGCACATCAGTCACACAAGCCCCTTCCTTTCTTGCTTCTTCCTAACTTTGACCACTTTTTACAGGGAGAGAAGTGGCCATATTTGACTTTAGGTTAAATGCCTTTCCAAAACTTGCAGCTGGAATGAAATTTTGGCTGCATCCAGCTTTTGTTCTGCTTGGTTTAGGGTGGAGAGGTTTGTTTGTTTGTTTGCTAACTTATTTTGCTGGCCTGAAACAACCTCTTTCTGTTTCAGACCTTAGATGAATCCTAGATACATCCTGAGTACTACAAACTATCTAATCTATGGCAGCTATAAGACAAGTGCATTCATATATAGAATCTAGCTCTCGTAGAGCAATTGAGCCATCAGTAAAGACTGAAAAATATTCACTAATGTTTTCATGCTCCATTAAAAAAAAAGGGGAGGGGGGTATCTTGATACACCAAAGTAAGGAGAATGAACAGAAAAACTTCTTCCCTTTTTCTGTAAGCAGAATTCTTCTGCTAGATGAGAGGTCTTCCACAGACAACAGGTTCATTTGAAACAAAGTATAGATCAAATCTGTGGGTGAGGGAATACTAATTGTCATCACTGTTGGTGGCCACGGAAAAAGGAAAAACAGAAAGAAAAAGCTTGAAAGAGAGTTCTAAATTCAAATAGCACATCAATAGACTCTTCCATGGTATCCCAAGATGTGCTAACAGAATCACAAAATCAGGACAAAGTAGATAGTAGTGAATTACAGAACAATCCAAATGAGGCAGGAGACCACTGCAAGAAGTAGATCACTGTTTCTTACTAGAGTGGTACTGATAGGGAAGGAAGAGGGACTGATTTTTTCCCCTTGTTCTTTGGCTGATTACAGCCAATTCTCTTCCTCTTCCCCCTCCATTGTCATCACATTTGTATCAATAGGAGGGAAATTACACCAATTCCAAGCCCAATGTATTCATTTCTGTTCCTGAGGATCATGTTAAGGAAATGAGAGGGTTTGGGAACTTGTGGATCAAAAGCTTTGCATTATCTGCCCCATTTTGCACTCTCTGCGGGTGCAGGGAGTGAGGACTAACAGTGGCAGACTTTCTTGCTACAATGGATGGCCTGCATCTCATACCCGTTGGCAAGAATGTTTTTGCTAACAGTCTTGCAAAGCGGATCAGGAGGTCTTTAAACTGAGTTTGGCCAGGGAGGAAGACAGTACTATTCAGGGTAAAGATTCAGCAAGTGCTGGGCAAAATAGCCCAAATGATATAGATAGAGCAGGCTAAGTAGTACTAGAGACTAACAGCGAGAGGAAAAGCAACTTAGTAAAGGACTTGCAGGAAGGGCTCATAGTCTCAAGTGTCTCTACACTAACGCACAGAGCATGGGAAATAAGCAAGATGAATTCAAACTCTTAGTACAACAAAATAAATATAATTTAACAGGCATCACTGAAACCTGGTGGGATGATTCTCATGTTTGGAATGTAGTAATGAGAGGTATAACCTATTTTGCAGAAGTAGACCAAACAAGAAAGAAAGAGAGTAGCTTTATATGTCAAGGATGTTTTCTCCTGTGAAGAAATCCATGACTTAAATCCAAGAAGCCAGGTTGAGAGCATCTGGGTCAGAATTAAGGGAGTGAGAAACAATAGGGATGTGATTGTTATTGTTATTGTACAGCTCTCCAAGCCAGACTGAGGATTTGGATTATGCCTTCCTGGAGCAGATGACCACACATTCAAAAAGGAGAGATGCAGTGGTAATGGGAGAAGCCCCATAAGTTCCTGACAGTCTTCCACCATCTCCCAACACTACCATTTAAAAAACAATTCTAGGCTGATTTTCAGGAGATTTTGTCTGCCAAATGGTCTAAAATTCATGAAACTCATTCACAAATACAATGGTTTTGCTTCCTTCCTGAACCCCATCTCCAAGGCATTTTTGGGACATAATCTTGCTGAAAATATGACTGGAAGACATATCCTGATATATGTTGGCAGTCCAACTCTGCCAGGACCACAAGGTCCAACAAGTTGCTTGCTTGCCTTGCTGATAATTTCATGGTCCAAAAGTTGGAAGAGGCAACAAGAGGATCAACTATTTTAGATCTCATCCTGACCAATAGATATGATGTTATTAATGAGATGGAAATGGTGGGATCCTTAGGGGGTAGTGATCATGTTTGATTGGAATTTGTCATTCAGTGGGAAGGAGAAGCCAAGTGTAGCCATACATGTATTCTAGACTTTAAAAAAACTGATTTCTGTAAACTGGCTGAAACTCCGTGATCAAGAATACTGAAAGAAAAAGAAGTTCATGACGGATGGGAGTTTCTTAAAAGTGAGATACTGTAGGCACAATTTAAAACTGTGCCAATAAGGAGGAAAAACGGCAGGTTCTAAAGAAACCAGAATGGTTGACGAAAGAACTCTCAGCTGAGCCAAGTGTTAAAAGAAACATGTACAGGAAATGGAAGAATGGTGAAATCACCAAAGAGGAATTCAAGCAAATAGCCAGGATATGTAGGGAAAAGGTCAGAAAAGCTAAAGTACAGAATGAACTCAGGCTTGCCAGGCACATTAAAAACAATAAAAAGGGCCTTTTTAGATATGTCCGCAGCAAAAGGAAAAACAAGGAAATGATAGGGTTGCTGCGTGAAGAAGATGAATTACTAACAGGGGAAAGAGAAAAGGCAGAGCTACTTAACACCTTCTTTGCCTCAGTTTTCTCCCAAAAGGATAGAAGTACTCAACCTGGGGGGGGAAGTGGGGAGCAGGTGGAAAAAGCAGGGGGAATGCAGAACAGAATAGGTAGAGAAGTAGTACAGGAATACCTGGCTAAACTAGATGAATTCAAGTCTCCAGGGCCAGATGAATTACATCCAATGATATTGAAAGAATTAGCAGAAGTCATTTCAGAACCATTCACAATGATCTTTGAGAACTCTTGGAGAACAGGAGAAGTCCCAGCAGACTGGAGGAGGGCAAATGTTGTCTCCATCTTCAAAAAGGGAGAAAAAGTGGACTAAAATAATTATCACCCAGTCAGCCTGACATCAATATCAGGAAAGATCATTAAACAATCAATTTGTAATTACTTAGAAAGCAATGCCATAATCACTAAGAGTCAACATGGATTTCTCAAAAATAAGTCATGCCAGACTAATATTATCTCTTCTTAAGATAGAGTTACAAGCTTGATAGATGAAGGGAATGCTGTGGATGTAGCATATCTTGATTTCAGTAAGGCCTTTGACAAAGTTCTCCATGACATTCTTGCAAATAAGCTAGTAAAATGCAGGCTGGACAGTGCTACTATTAGGTGGAATTGTAATTGGTTGACCAAGTGAAGCCAAAGGGTACTCACTAATGGCTGCCTTTCATCCTGGAGAGAAGTGACTAGTGGGGTGCCAACAGGGTTCTGTCCTGGGCTCAGTGCTATTCAATATCTTCATAAATGCATAAATGACTTGGGTGAAGGAATAGAGGCCATGCTGATCAAATTTACAGGTGACACCAAATTGGGGGGAGTTGCTAATACGCCAGAGGACAAAACCAAAATTCGAAACAACCTTGACAGACTGGATAGCTGGGCCAAAGCTAACAAAATGAATTTCAGCAGAGAGAAATGTAAGGTCCTACACATAGGCAGAAAAAATGGAATGCACGAATATTGAATGGGGAACATGCGGCTGGATAACAGTACATGTGAAAGGAATCTAGGAGTCTTGGTGAACCACAAGCTGAACATGAGTCAGCTGTTTGATGTAGCAACCAACAAAGTCAATGTGATTCTTGGCTCCATCAATAGGATTATGGTGTCTAGATCAAGGGAAGTAATTGAACCACTCTATTCTGCTTTGGTTAGAATTTGTCTGGAATACTGTGTCAAGTTCTGGGCAACTCAATTCAAGAAGGATGTTGACAAACTGGAGCATGTCCAGAGAAGGGTGACCAAAATGGTGAAGGGTCTGGAAGCCATGCTGTATGAGAAGTGGCTTAGGGAGCTGGGTATGTTTAGTCTGTAGAAGAGAAGGTTAAGAGGGGACATGATAGCCATGTTTAAATTTTTGAAGGGTTGTCATGTTGAGGAGGGAGCGGGCTTGTTTTCCATTGCTCCAGAGACTAGGGCAAGGAGCAATGGATTCAAGCTGGAGGAAAAGAGTTTCCACCTGAACCTCAGGAAGAATTTCCAGATGGTCAGAGCTGTCCAGCAGTGGAATATGCTGACTCGGAGTGTGGTAGAATCTGCTTCTTTGGACGTTTTTAAACAGAGGCTGACCGGCCATCTGTTGGGAGTGCTTTGATGTGTGTTTCTGCATAGCAGGGGGTTGGACTGGATGGCCCATGGTCTCTTCCAACTTTATGATTCAAGGATGGAGGACACTTTATTAACTACTTCTTTGTAACCCCTACTTCAAGGTTACTCATATTCCTTCAGGGTCTTCCATATGAGCAGTAACAAGATCCAATGCTTCTTAACTTCTGAAATCAGATAATGAGATGATATTGTTTATATGTTTGTGTCAAACATGTTAACTATTATGCAATAGTACTCATCATTAGAGCTGCAACATACAAACAAATGGTGAAATAATATGGAAGTTAGTCCAATAATTAAATTAATGTCCTAAGAAACGCGTTTTAAATTTTCTCTCATATTTTCATGTCATTAACTAGAAATAGTTGGTAATATATCATGAATAAATATAACTTGAATAAGGTCTGCAACACCTAAAACCTATTTCACCACTGGCAATAAAGTAATAATCACCATCATTGTTGGCATTGTTGCTGCTGTTCTCATCTCACTTAATTTTTTCAGTTCTGATGCGAGATTGAATTCCTTATCAAAAACCAAGTTTTGAAATCTGAAAGGCAAACTACTCATACCAAGCTCCTTCTGGATAGATATCTTGGTCAGACCTAGCTTGAAGCTCATTGTTACTTTAAGTAGAGAGATCATCATGTGGAACCATCTCCAGTATTGCATCCAATTCAAAATCTCCTGGAATTTACAAAATGTTCTTCCTGGGTTCAACTCCCCACAGCTCATCATTTCCCAGCCCATCAGTGATAAAGCCTAAGTCAGCCTTCTTAACTGAAAAAATATTCAGTTTTCAAGTCTTTGGCTACAGACATACATTACCCATCGCTGCTTGAGTGGAATATCAGTCTTAAGCAGCTTTCTTTCATTTTATGTTCTTATAATAAGAACTCTTCTAAAGGGTAGTGGCCGTAGATTCAATTAAGCACTACATGATCCAGAGCTGAGCAGCAGTGTACTGCACTGCATGAAATATAATTGCTAATGAGAAGGTCAATGAGCTAATTACCCACATTTAAATGTTTCATTCAAATAAATGTCTAGGCATTGACTATCTGCCTCCTTTATTTATGTGTTTCCTTTCACCAATATTCTTCTCATAGGTAATATATGGTCTCAAACATATGGATAGGTAATATATGGTCTCAAACATTGATAGGCAATGTATGAACAAAGGCTTGAAAAGTTTGATTATTTAAGTAATCTCTTGGGTATATCTGTGACGCACTCCATATAGCAGCTCTCTTCTCTAGTTGTGGACTGCAAGAACAAGCATTTTTCTTTACTGTTATTTGCAGCTGGTTGGTTCATTGGTAGCACTTGATCGTGGTACTTGGATTTATCTTGCAGCAAGAGATCCTCTTTCCCAGCTGCCTTATACTACTAACAGATATCTTGGAATGCTACTCTTCTGTTTGACTATCTATATTACCCAAATTCACACAAGTATTCTCAGTATGGACAGGGCTGTCTACCATATAGCTGTTAAAGATAAAGGCCATTTCTGCACTATACTGTTATTGTCTGGTAGCCCTCCATATTTTAGTTATGGGACATGTAGTAGGAGTTAAGTAGCAGCTTGCTTGTAACAAGGTATAAGAACCAGAGACCATTAGATAAACAAAGCTAGGAATGTAGTGATAAGCGCTACCAGGCTAAACCAAAACTTCAAGATCTCTTGTGGGTGGGATGAGAAACTCTTTGCCTTTTATGTTTTGAATTTTGCTAATTGCCTCCAGTTCACTCACTGAAGTTCTGTACTATGGCCCTTTTCACATGGCAGTTTAGAAGCGAAAGGGCCCCTTGAGCATCGCGTAAATGTCAGGAGTGGTCTGCATGACACACTCCCATTTCTGCCACACTCAAGGCCCGCAAGCGCAGAAAATATGCATTTTCTTATTTTTGGCTTTTAGCCGAAAATAAGCTGTGCTTGCGCAAGGCTCATGGGCCTGGGCTGCACTCACCTGCAGTGCAGAGCCTCTGGAACTGGGCCTGTCATGCGTCCTCTCCTCAGTGCAGCCTACAACTCCCAGGCTGTGCTGTGGAAGGAAGGGGTGGGGCATGGGTAGGGCTTTTGTGCAAGCAGGAAGGAGCTGTGGAGCCCAAGTGGCAGGGAAGCAAGAGGCTTGCGAGAGCCTGCCTGCCCAGGCTGTTCATGCAAGGCCCACACTCCAGCAGCGTGAGAAGGTAAGCTGCGGAAAGGGCCTTTGTATCACACTCTTAATAAAGAGTGTTTATGCACTGTTATAGTTGTGTGTGTGAATTCAGTTCCTGACAGTTATAGTGCTATTGTTCCACTTTCAACATCCTGTGGAATTCTGGGATTTGTAGTTTACTGAGGCCAAAGAGCTCTCTGGCTGAGAATTCTAAATGCTCCTCCCTAAACTGCAAATCCCAGGATTCCACAGAATGTTGAAAGTGGAATAATAGCACTATAACAGTGTAGTGTGGAAATGTCCAAAGAACCTCAGAAAACACATGGATACTATCATGAGCCAGCAGCACAGATATGAAAGCCCATTGTCTAATGTGAGATGATCTAGTCAAGCTAATGTGGGATTTTTTTAAAAAAAATAAGTTAAGAACAAATTATATTTCTATCAGAAGTTAGTTCAAAAAAATTTGACCTAATTTGAAAGTTTCAGTTTTTCTCCTCTAAAATTCAAATTTCATAATTCTGATAGAAATTGTTTACTCTAAATGATGGCCGAGTAACCCAATCCCACCACAAGACTGCCTGAGGTATATGTGTGTGTATGTGTGTGTCCCCACTTGGATTCAGTAGATTTAAATATTTTCTGGTTTGATTAAACTATTATGACTCTGGTTTAAATCTTATCGACACTCTTTAGTGGAGTAGACCCATTAAATCAATTTAATTTATCTATGTGTTGATTCAGGGACCTACATTTGGCTGTTTGTTTGTTTTTTAACCTAAGACTGTACAGTTTGTTCTCCCACAAGAAACTCTTATGCCATTCATCATCAGTGATACTGTTTTGCTACTGATAATATGAAAATAAATACACTTGATTATGCTCCATATAAACCCAATTGCTAGAAGGCATTATTTACTAATTTAATTATTGAAGGAGGCAATAAGTACTTTCAGCAATTTTCTTCCTGCAGTTTGGGACATTCTACACAAAATGCACACATGGTATTTTTGTACAGAAAACAACATTTTCTGGGCAAGAAACAGATTGCAGTTTCCTGAAGAGAAAATTCTATTATTGGCCATTTATTCTGTGCAAAATTTACACATGAGATTTTTGCATAGAAAACAGCATTTTCTAGTCAGGAAACAGAAACAGAAAATGTGTTTTCTACTCATCAAACAAACATGAGGCTTTTGTGGAGAATAAATCCTGAAGATTCTTATCAGTGCATTTATCTTCTTGTCAGGCTTTCCGAGGTTAACTAACATGTTTTTGACTGATTTTTTAAAAATATTTTTGAGTATTCTTTCCCTTCCTATCCAACTGACCTACCTTCTGGATCATCAATTTTCTATTTTTTTTCTCTCCCCTTAAAGTTACTAATTTTATTTATTTATTTATTTATTTGTTTGTTTGTTTGTATCCTGCCTCTCCATATGGATCGAGGCGGCGAACAACTTACAAATAGCATGTATTTCGAAACATTTCTAGACATGCCCCCAACAAGCTGGGTACTCATTTTACCGACCTGTGAAAGGATGGAAGACTGAGTCAACCTTGGAGCCCGGCAGGCTCGAGCTCACAACCTTGTGGCTTGCAGTACTGGCATTTAACCACTGCGCCACCAGGGCTCCATTCTAACCCTTCAGGAATACATTGTAGGCCTCATTTTCCTACCTTAATTTTGAATGCTGGATGCTGGCAGCTCTATGTTGCAAGAAGGATACAGAACACCTTGCTGAACTATAGAATTCTGTCAAGTTCTCAGCAGTATGTCTCACAGCAATATATAATGATGGTTAAAGGAAGAATCATTGTTACAAGGTGAGCACCAATTTGGGTTAAAATTTGCTAATTTAGAACCTGAAAGCATAAATAATGGTCCCGGAAAAATACAAACTAGAAGGTCTAAAATGGAAAGCTGAAAACCTGGTTTATTAGAAAATGGGTGTGCGTATGGGTTACTGAAAACCCAGTGGCAACTTAGTTTCAGGCTTTAGTTAAGGACAAACAAAAATATGGAAAAGTATAAATAGGAACTGACTGATAATAAACTCAAGCAGGTGTAGGGTACAGAGAAATGAAGTAATCTGATGGAAGGAAGCTAAGAGCTGAGTGAGCCCTTTGTGCTATTTTCTTGAATCGGATTGGGGACTACCTATGTTACATCACATCCTGGGGGGAAGACTGATTGTTTATATAAGCGGAGTACAGTCTTTGTTTGGATTGGACAAAATAGGACAGCTGATATGCAAGGCATAGAGTAAAAACAGAATAAAAGAAACTGAGAAGAGACTGAAGTGACACTGCTTTGGCCAGTTTCCTCCAGACTGATAACAACTGTGCTGTTCCATGCTGATAAACTGTTCAGACAAGCTGAGGCAGATAGACACTGCTGGTAAGAGAAACAACTAGGCTATGCTAAATAGATATATTTCCCATTATGAGTGTAATGGATACCTGTTAAGGATATTTATAAATATGTAATGAATACTGTAATACTCAAGAATATTAACCTTTGGAAGCCTGTGTTGACACAGATGCCTGTTTAGAGCTTATGGTTTGTCAACAGAAGATATGCCATTTCATAATGTGTAAAAAATAGCCTAAAAGATTACCAGAGAGCCTGCTCATCCTCCCGTATATACATCTCAAGATTCCATTACTTAAGAAGGCTTAAGTGGAGTGCTGATGTTAACTCTGCCTTTCTGGATTTTATTGCGATCACAAGTTGGATGCCTGGAGGATCAAAAGGGGACAAAGGGACCTCATACATAGCATGAATACCTTGGTATGAAAAGAGTAAAGTGAACACAGTTTTTAATAATCATTGTGTGAGGAGAGCCTTGCTGAGAATATGGAATAAATATAGGCTGAGGCTTTGTGTGAAAATATTGCTTTAGATGTCTACTTGAGAAGCTTTTTATAGGAAAGGCACAGCAGCAAAAGAAAGATGGTTGACATATCAGGACCTATCAGAAATCAAACATAGAATTAAATCAAATGAACAGATAATACAAGGAAGTTTCCAATGGTTTCCATATAAACAAATAGTGGAGAAGTTTAAGGAAGATTGAAACATGTATGATTATGAGCTGTTGGGTACCATTTTCCTGAGGAGAAACTTTGTGCAGATGATCAACATTTTGATTGGTAAAATGTATAAAGTTTTGTTAAAAATTTGAGATAGAAGAAGAATTTGTGAAAGATTGTATGATAA
This sequence comes from Ctenosaura bakeri, assembly GCA_948474755.1. NCBI lineage: Eukaryota > Metazoa > Chordata > Lepidosauria > Squamata > Iguanidae > Ctenosaura > Ctenosaura bakeri. The sequence continues at coordinate 198,295 of CAOLHI010003017.1, forward strand.
AATGGAGTCAAAATGTGGGACATAACATAATGCTGGAGCAATGGGGAAAAATGTGATCAGAAAGAATAAAATTTACATTGTGCTATGACGTTAAAGAGAATTCTATAAGATGGTATTTGATGCCAGAAGAAAATGGTCAGGAGGCATAATAGTATGCCAAACAATTGCTGGAAAGGTGCTGGAAACCAGAGTTGTATTTGTTAGGCTTGATGGAAGACTCATTGGAAAAGAAATATGGCAGAATTCTACGACAGATGACTGTGGCAAGATTACTGTACACATAGAAATGGAAAAGTAATGAAATTCCAACTAAAGATGATAAGTTGGTGAAGTTGATGGATTTAACAAAGATGGATAAATTAAAATTTGTACTAAGTGGAGTTTAAAGGCTTGACAGAGACCATGAACCACATGTTGCCTATGCCTGGGATCAGAGATGGGGATAACTAAGTGTTGGGAGAAATGTGAACCTTCAAGGTTTAAATTTGAAAGTCTATCAAAATGCAAGGCAGTCATTTAGACTATGCAATTTCTCCCTGCTTTTCCCTGTTTGGGTGCTAACAATATCTCCCAGTTGATGGATGGACTCATTTCCCAACAAATAGTATCAGGCTTTAAATATTAACTGCAGAGTGGCATAAGAGGATAATTATACAAATACAATGCATCAGTTCAGTGAATTGTTTTAAGATTGCTAATATGCTAATTTAGTAGCATGGAGAATTATAAAAATATTAGGGACTTCATAATATCCACTTCAGACATAAGCACTATTATTCTTCTGTCCTTTTTCTTACCATTCATTGGAGCAAGACAGAAGGTCTAGATAGATTTAAAAACAATACGTGGAGTATATGTGAAATGTGAATTTCTTCTCAATAGTGAAATAGCTTTTAAAGCACATCATGTTGCGATCACTTACAGGTTGCAAGGCCATACCAGCAAAGAAACTTCAGTTCTAGCAATTTCCATTAATTATAAGTCAAACATTATTCTTTATGCCAAATTCATAATTGAGGTACTTTGTTTTCCTCATGCACAATGTCAGCTTTGGGTTATAATACAAAAAAACCCTCATCTTTGCATATTTCATTATTCTTTGCTAATTGACTAATCTTTCCCCTCGTATTTTTTTTCTCATTGTCTCATTAAAAGCAAAAATTAGTGCAGACTTTGAAACAAGTCCGCGTGCTGCTGCTATCTTCTGCATTAAATTTCCTCTAGGACTTCTCTTTCTCCTCAACTACTATGGATAAAGTTATGTCCAAATTATCTTTCTGGATAGTCACAGAAGTTCTGAAGAAGAGAAAATATATATTTAGTTAAAAAGACTTGTTCTCAAATGACACTTTATGCTATTTATGTAGGCCAGCGGAACAGCTAGTTCGATACAACAATGGTTGTGCTAAGGAGACTTTCAGAAGCAGACTGCAAGGTGGTATAGAGGACATGTGTTTAAAGTAAGGATGCTTGAGGATTTCATTCAATCAGCATTTTGAAGGAACCAACTATAACTGCAACTTTTCCATTAGGGTGCAAACTGAACCACAATAAATCAGAATCCATACTTCTCACAGATTTTGTGATGCAGTCCTCAGCTCAAAAAAATTCCATACCGGAATTAGCAATTTTCACATCTTTTAAATATTGGAGTCTTCTTAGCTAAGTCTCTGTTAGATTTGTGCATCTGAATCTTGCATTTATTGATTTTTACTTTTACTTTTTTATTTTTTCCCAGTCTATTTGGCAACATTTCTTCAGCTCTTTGAGGTTGCTTAGGAGCCACTAGTGAACAGGAGATTCTGATTTTTGCCACAGATTTTCAGATGGATTCAGATGTGAGCTTTGACTGGGCCATTCCACACCTTTCAGTTTTTTGAAGCATACCACTGTTCAGCTGTGCATTTAAAGGTTGTTGTTCTGCTAGAGGTGAACCTCCACCACAGTCTTGGGTCCCTTGCAGAATGGAGTAGGTTTTCCTGTACAATTTCTCTTTTGTTTGGCTTGATCCATCTTGCCCTCAGTCTCCACCAGTTTTTCAACCACTGCTTTGGAAAAAAATCCAACATAATGTTGTTATAATGAGGCTTCACCATGTGTATGTGTGTGTGGGGAGGCTTTCTAAAGAAAATGAACACAGCTGGTATTTCACCACAGAGCAAGACCAAAACATCAAGCAAGCAAGCAATGTTAGCCTCATCACACCAGCACCTTTCCCCCCTTGCAGTATTGATCTACATGTTTTTTTGCAAACTCTATGTGGGCTTTGATAGGAGATTGTTTCTTTTTAATATTCTTCTTCTTCTTAGCATTCTTCAATAAAGTTCATTTTTTGTGCAGTGTCTGGGTGATAATTGTCCAATCCATGGTTTCTTCCATCTCATCTGCAGATCTCTTCAGGTCCTTTAGAACTCACATTCCATGGATGATTTCTTCCATCTTGGCTATATGTTTCTTCAGCAACTTCAGATCTCATGTTCCATGCACAGGGTCTTCATTTTAAGCTGCAGATCTGTCTCCATTGTGCTGTAGGCAGTAGAAGAGCTCTGTCAAGAAATGTGTGTGCATGCATATGGATGTTTACACCAAGCAACTTTTGACTGTATGGCTAAGGATAGAGAAGGCAACCTGGGAAAGTCTCTTTGGTCAGATCCTATAGCTAGTACCCACACTGAAGCAATGGGAGTCCACAGGTTTGCTAATATTGTAAATGAAATTATTGGACAACAACTGAATATCTCCAGACAAGATTCAGCCTTTCCCAGTATGACATCCTGCAGTGGGAAAAAATGCAATACATACAGGAAATGAAACTGATAGGGAAAGTTTCCTGTGGGTTAAGCCTGATCAGCTCAACACTTCTGTGATGTCTTTCTCCAGTGGGTGCTTGTCCAAGACATTACTGTTAAGCAAAACACCAGATAATATCCTTCAGGATATCAATATGAACATTCTTTTGTATGAGAGGTCCCTTTTGTTCTAGAGCAACTTCCTGACCTCAAGCTTCTCTTCCCAACTCAAATCATTTAAAAAGACCCTACAGTCAAGAGGTAGTTGGTTCTAGGGGCGGTGTCTACTTGAAGTTTCAACTAAGTGTTCTGACGAGAAAATGCATGTCTCCTGCTTCTGGAAGACTTTGACTGAAACATTGCTCAGTCCTGACTTTGTTTTTCACCTGAAATCAGTCTCTCAGGCCCTTTTTGCATGGCATTTGCCATGCGAAAGGGTCCCTGGAGCACCACATGACTGCAAGAAGTGGTCCACATGATGCACTCAGTCGCACGATGCTCTAGGGGCTGGCAGGTGCTGACCACACGTTATTTCATTTTCTGCTGTGAGCTGAAAATTGTGCATGATCGCACATCACTCCAGAGCCCCGCACACACTTGCTGTGTGTGCAAAGCTCCGGAGCCACAGTGCTTGCACTTCCTGCCCCAGCACAGCCTGGGAAAATCCCAGGCTGCACTGCAGAAGGGAGAGGAGGGGCTCTCACACGAGCAGGCAGCAACTGCAGAGCTGAAGGAACCAAGACGCGAGAGCCTCTTGGAAGAGGCTGCTTGCACAATCCCCGCAGTCCAGCTCTGCAAACAGGTGAGTTGTGGAAAGGGGCTCAGTCTCCCAGAGATTCTCATGACTCATTCTCTTTTTCCAAGGCCTACTCTGAGTTAGAAGATATTAATCAGCTTTTCTTTTTCTTTCTTTCCCCCTTTATGCTGATCCAGCCAGAATTGCAATGCTTTCCACCTTCTTTCCAGGAAGATCCAATTAGTACCAGGGAGAGGTAATTTTTGTTACTCCTCAACTCTATCTTTCAGGAAAAATTCTCTTTGTGTATTACAGTTCCCCTGTCTGCCCTCTCTTTCTCTGGTAAGTGTGAGTGGATTAGGAAAAGTATTAAACTGATCTCAGTTTTTGACTTCTTCTTTCTTTCTTCTTTCCTTCTGCTTAGCAACACCTAAGCTTTAGACTGTTTAACTCTAAAGACTCTCAGCCTTGTAAGTTTTCTTATTTGAGATATGATTTCCCTATTCTGAAACAATGGGCTCTAGTAGGTACTTGTTTGTATTTTGCATATGTTTTGTGCCATTTATGAAGCTTTATCATAGTACAAGTGCTAATGTGATATAGAGGTTTAAGCATTGAACTACAACTCTGGAAGCAAGGGGTCAGTTCTCTGCTTGGCCATGGAAACTCACTGATGATCTTGGTCATTTCACATACACCCAGCCACAGAAAATCCTGTGATAAGTTCACTATAGGGTCACCATAGGTAGGAAGTGACTTGAAGGCACACAACAACAAAAATCATAGTATGTGCTATTCCCCAAAGAAACCAGTGTGTACATTTTGATTCTTTCTCATTTTAGATAATTCTGTATAAATGTTGGGCCCTTTCCTCATCCTACGTTTTTCTCAGCACTGGGGTGGAGTGATCGTGCAAGCAGCCTCTTGTGAGAGGCTCTCGCTTCCCTGCTTCTTCAGGTCCACCTGAGCTTCCTGCTCTCACAAGAGCCCCACCTCTTCCTTTCGCAGTGCAGCCTGGGACCTTCCCAGGCTGCACTGAGACAGGAAGCACGACCAGCTTGGCTCCTGAGGCTCTGCACACCAGGTAAGTGAGCATGGAGCCTGGGAGCAATGCGTGATCATGCAGCATCTTTGGCTGAAAGCCGAAAATGCAAAGGCCCGCAATCATTGCCTGCTGGCCCCTGGAGCCTTGCGCGATTGCGAGGGCATCATGCAGATTGCTCCTCGCAATTACACGTGGCTCCAGGCCCTCTTTCACATGGCAGATGCCGTGTGAAAAGGGCCTTGGTTATTGTCTGCAATTTGCTGAAGGCACACTACTGCCTGTTACAAATCTGTTACAGGTTTTGTGTGTTTTCAGAACATAAATGAGTTTATGCATGTTCTTTGACATCATATCTATCCTTGGTTTTTTTCTTGCCTCTGTGACCAATGCTTTCCATACCTGATCACTGAGTTTTAGTGGATGTTTTTCTTTAGTCAGAGTTTAATCATATCCTTTCTATTTTACAATGATAATAAATTTAATGGTGCTCTGAGGGATGCCCATAGTTTGGAATTATTATTTTTTAAAATAGCTCATTCCAGATTGTACAGCTTTCTTACCCAGGCTTGTTTTGAATTTTTTTTTTTTGGTCTTCATGATCTACTTGTTTCAATACACTTTCCAACAAAAACTGAGGCCTGCCAGAAACAGGTTATTTAATGTGATTGTTGTTGTTATGTGTCTTCGAGTCATTTTTGATTTATGGAAACCCTATAATGAACCTTTTCTTGGCAAAATTTGTTCTGAGGTGTATGCTTTTGCCTTTCTCTGGGGCTGAGTGAGTATGACTTACTCAGGTCACCCATGGGGTTTACATGGCTAGCAGGAATTTGAATCTTGATCTCCATAGTAATAGTCTAATGCTCAAACCCTAGCTCCATTTAATGCGATATTAAGTGGCAGCTACAGCAGTGTAGTGTAGAAAGGCCCTTTGTGTCATGCCCTTTTTTTGACAAATTTGGCAAAGCAAACAGAACTGATATTCTCTTTTTATCAGTATGTTGGTCCTACTCAGAAAAAAATAAATAAGCATTTGTTCCAAGAGATAGGATAACATGGAATTCACAGTGGGCTCAACAAATTTACTAAGTATACTTTCTACGCCTGTCCTAACCATGACCCTCATCATGACTCTAACTCTCAATACATTGGAATTATAATTGGGGTCAAAAATACTCTACAACTCACAAGTGCAAGTTTGTGTTTCTTTTTCTGACCTATAGGAGTTAAACAATAATTTTCATTTGGATGTTTATTTCATTTCATTTCATTTTATTGGAATTTCTTTGATGTCTCTTCCTGCAGGGCCCTCCCAGAAAGTCCATGTGTGCTTTACAGTTTGAAATTCCAAAAATATTTGTGTCCGCAATATATGACTGAAATGTACTGAAACAAAAATTCATCAACCCAACCAATTTCACAGCTGCTACAAACCTAATAGAACATGGTAATTTCATGCAGAGGTGGCTATGCTTTTCCCTGAGCAGGTGTTAGAATTTTATATCCTACCAGATGTTGCTGGACTGCAACTCCCAACACCCCAAGCCAACATAGGCAGTGGTAAAGAATGGTGGTACAGTAGAAGAAAATCTCAAGAGCCTAACTTCTCTTGCCCTGGCCTAGAACAAAATCCAAAGAAAACCTGGAAATTTCTATACAGCTAAAACATCTGTAGGAATTTTGTGGCAAAGTGCAATTTCCGTAAGATTAGAATTTGCTTTTCTTTGGGGCTTTCTTATCTGCAAATTGTTGACTGTTACATGCCCTAGGTTGCCTCGAAGTCTGGCCTACAGTGATGTTCAAACATGGTTGGGTGTCTTTCATCAGGTGAAATGTCAGATACAGTTTGAGGAAAGATAGGTAAGATGTGATATTTTTGGTGTGTTCTACACAGACCTGCAGAAAATGTTAATTCTGAGTGACACAAGTAGTTTCAACATTTTCTGTGGGAAAAGGGAAGCCTGTAATTTGGAGTAATACTGCCTGCACGCTGTCAGAAGAGAGAAGCAAAAATCTTTATTTCTATTAATGTTTTCAACCCTCACTATGCCTATCCCAAAGCATGCATATTTTATGGGATATGCAAGCACAGCAGAAAAATTCAATATCCATTCGAACGAGCGCTAGTGTTTTTCCTTGTACATGA
>CAOLHI010003018.1:0-207550 GCA_948474755.1 Ctenosaura bakeri
CCAGTGGCTTGCCTGCCCTGGGCCCCTCGCACCTCCCTTCCCCCTCCAAACTAGAATTCGGCGTGCTCCGTGTGTTGCAAGGAGCTCCCATCCATCTTCCTGCATTACTGCAAACCCGTGTTTGATTGTTCTACCATCCCACGGAATAACAATGTGTACTCTCCTAGATTACCCCAGGGAACCGGTGTTCACGGCTTAGCTGCGCTACTCATTTGTAGAGGCCAGAAATGTAATTTGTGAGTCTGTGTATCTGTGTGGGGAGGCGGGGGGAGAGGGAAATCTAATGCAAATCATCACAAGAAGTTGTAGTGGCGGCAGGGGTGGCGGAGAGGACCAGGTGGCTTCTTTGTAGGGAAGGGAACAGCACTCTTGTGAGGGAGGTTGCTCTCCAAAAAACAAAGCCAACGCATTTCTAGGTTGCCTGAACAGGAGAAGTGTCCAGATCAAGGGAAATTATATGAGCACTTTATTCTGTTTAGGTCAGATTTCACCTAGAGTCCTCTGCCCAGTTGGAGAAGACTCCTATGATACCTGTCTTTAAATATTTGAAAGGATGTCATGTAGAAAATGGAGCAAGCTTGTTTCCCACTGCTCCAAATGTAGTACAACCCTGTTCTGCTTCGTTCATACATCATAGAATCCTAGAATCGTAGAGCTGGAAGAGACCCCAGGGGCCATCCAGTCCAACCCCCTGCCATCCAGGAACACCCTCAAAGCACTCCCAACAGATGGCCATCTAGCATCTGCTTAAAAGCCTCCAAAGATGGAGATTCCACTACACTCCAAGGCAGCATATTCCACTCATCATCTGGATTCCAGCATTCGGATTTGGATGCCAAAGTTTTTAGATGGATATTGGCAAGCCAGAACATGTCCACAGGACATTTCCAACTTATAGCGACCCTAAGGTGAACCTATGATGGGGTTTTCCTGGGGCTGAGAGAGTGTGATGCCCAAGGTCACCTAGTGAGTTCCTGTCACTTGAACAGGGAATCAAGCTCTGATCTCCAGGGTTGTAGTCCGATGGTCAAACCACTAGACCATGTTGGCTCTCAATTGAAATCTGTCCTTTTGTAATTTAAAACCATTAGGCCTGGTTCTACACTCTGGGGCAGCAGAAAACGAACCTGTCCCTCCTCTCTGTGTCTGTCCTTGAGATGGAAGCCATGCCCTATGAGGAGAGGCTTAGGGAGTTAGGTACGTTTAGCCTGACAAAAAGAAGGTTAAGAGGAGACATGATAGCTGTGTTTAAATATTTGAAAGGATGTCATGTTGAAGCTGGAGCAAGCTTGTTTTATGCTGCTCCAGAAGCTAGGACATGGAGCAATGGATTCAAACTACAGAAAAAGAGATCATTTGCTGGGGGTGCTTTGGGTGTTTGTTCCTGCATGGCAGAGGGTAGGACTCCATGGCCATCGTGGTCTCTTCCAACTCTATGTTTCTATGATTCTGTGTTTGAAGAGTACAGTCATATCGAGTCTTCTCTTCACATGCCCAGCTCTCTCAGCCTTTCCTCAGATGTTTTGTTCTCCATACCTCCATACCTCTTATCTTTCTTATTACCCTTCTGAAAACCACCACCTACCACTGGTGATGATCTCTCACTGCCACGGTAGCTTTGTTCTGAGCACTTGGAACGCTGAGGAGGTGTGTGATTCCTTGCCCCAAAACTTGCCATGCAACGGAGCAGAGGCTGAAGCAAAACCAAAGACAGCTTTTTGCTTTGCGGTCAAGATCAAATAAACGGGAAGAAAAAGTTAAGCAACCCAGAGGCGGTGTAACAGCTGCAACGCTTCTGTAGGAGACTGTAAGACTGTTCTAACAACAACTTCTTCTTTTGTTCCTTAAAGAAACTATTTTCTTTTTTCACACACTGAGAGGTGGATGGAAAAATCACAGAAAGCGCTTAGGGTTATGTTCTGGCTCCAACTCAAACCCTGGTCGTGGGAGACTCCAAATTGGATTTTGGCTCTGGTTTGGAGCAAGCTGAGCCCAGCTGCCCAGCTAACGCAGCTGTTTCGGTTTGTTGGCTCTCTTCATATCTCCTTTCCCTCTCTCCATGCACTTGTGTGTCTTGTTTTGCTCCAGTTAAAAGACTCAGCAAGGGTCTACCAACCACAATGGTCCAGGTCTGTTCGGCTACAGCTGCTGGTCTCGCAATTGTACAAAGGCTGACCGTGATGGGGAAAGAGAAGGCCGCTTCGTAATTTGGACAACAATTATTTCATCTCCTGCCCTCTCTCCCACTCTGTTGGCAGCTATGGATTTTTTTTTTCTCATTGTTGCGTTTTCCGAGAACTATAAAAACAGAAAGGTTACTGCTGGGTTTTGCACAGAAGTCTTTCCCATCTCTCTGGGATTTCTGGTGGCTCTCTGGGGGTTGAATCTACTCTGGCATTTTGTCCAAACTTTAAAGGAGCTGTCCAAAGTGCTGGACCTGTTCTGGTGCTTGGTTTCAGTGCCTCTGATGGCTTTTTTGATGTTTGGGCTAGAATACAAAGGGTATTCGTACTGAGACGGGGGCCACCAACAGTTTCTTGCATTTTGCAGTGTCCTACTTTGCCACTTCATAGAAAAGCCATGACAGTGAGAACAAGCTGTACCAATCTCTACTAAGTTGGCATGCAACCACGAGAGCAGATTTTGCCAACTGACGACCACCCTGGGTAAGCAGGGAGAAGATCATCACCAGAAAGTTAGCCACCCAGTGACAAACTGGCCACCGCAACAACAAAGACAAGGCATGGGTCCACACTCCACACTTATACCGGTTTCAGACCATGGTAACTGCTGTTGCTCCATCTTATGGAATTCTTTGGAATTCCTTGATGCTACAGAACTAAAGCTCTCTAGCAGAGAAGCCTCCAGACTTCCCCGAATTAAAGATCCTAGAATGCTGTAGGATGGAAGCACTGCAGTTAAAGGGATATGAAGGTGCTATAACTTACTCAGTGTGGATACATCCAATGACAGCTCTGATTTGTTGTGAGCAGCAACTCATCTGCCCCCATCCCAGACCTTCCCAGCAAAAGCCAATGTAATTCTGGGCTGCATCACTAGGAGTCTAGCATCTAGGTCAAGGGAAGTGATGGGACCACTCTATTCTGCTTTGGTCAGACCTCACCTGGAGTCTTGTGTCCAGTTCTGGGCACCACAGTTCAGGAAGGATACGGACAAGCTGGAACGTGTCCAGAGGAGGGCAACCAAAATGGTTGAAGGCCTGGAAATCGTGAAGCCCTGTGAGGAGCAGCTTAGGGAACTTGGTAGGTTTAGCCTGGAGAAGAGAAGGTTAAAAGGTGACATTAAATATTTGAAAGGATATCATATAGAGAACGGAGCAAACCTTTTTTCTGCTGCTCCGGAAACTAGGTCACAGAGCAGTGGCTTCAACCACCAGGAAAAGCGATTCCATCTGAACGTGAGGAAGAACTTCCTGATGGAAAGAGAAGTTTGACAGTGGAAAAGGCTGCCTTAGAGTGTGACGGCGTCTCCTTCTTTGGAGGTTTTTAAACAGAGGCTGGATGGCCCTCCGTTGGGAATGCTTTGATGCTTCCTGCATGGCAGAATGGAGTTGGATTGGATGGCCCTTGGGTTCTCTTCCAACTCTATGATTCTATAATTCCATGATATTCGTGTGCCTACTGCCTCTGATACTAGGGGCAGCGTAGAGTAATAGCCACTGATTGCCTTGTTCTCCATGAATTTGTCTACCCTTCTTTTCAAATACTCCAAATCGGTGACCATCCCTTCCTTCTAGAAACAAAATACCATAGCTCCAGCATCTGTTGCATGTAGGAGGACACAGACATCCTGTTTTGAACTCAGTTTTCATATCCTTTTAACTACATGTGTTTTTATGGTAATTTTCCACCATTTCCTCAGCCGCCTGAAGTCCTGGCAGGAGAAAGACGAGATATAAATCAAGAGATGGATGAATCAATGGATAGATTGCAGGACAAATGTTTCCCCTCGATTTCAGTCCCTCTGCTTCTTGAAAGCTAAAGGAACCAGAGAACTGTAGAAGAAGGAATGTTGTTTTATAGCAATAAAGATATTTAAAAGGAAAAAAAAGAATTATAGAAGAAGGAGTGAAGCTGTTTGTTTTGCAAATTGCATGCATTTTCCTCCTCAAGGTCACGGCTCGGGCTCAGAGACACAAGCGGCCGTTAACCTCCCCGCAGAGAGGCCTTTTCTGGTTTCTCATCACCATTTTTAATGATTGGGATATTGCACTGGTGTGACTTATAAGTGCTATTCTAAGGGATAGGGAGTCGATATATTTGTTTCCCCGGTTGATATACGGCAACGATAGGAAGCCATGCATGAAGTTTATTAAACCGGCTTAATTTTCTATCAGTTCTGAGAACTATCGATCCTGTCTGTAGAAGTTATCTGACTTTTTTTTCTTCTTTGTAATGCCAATGCAGGTTAAAACAAAATCATTTAGAAGCCAAAGGAGAGCTCTGGATGACGGGGTAGTGTGAGGAGGGCCAAAAAAGAAAGAAGGGACCAATTCCGCAGGAAACTGACAAAGATCAAAAATATCGGCCATAATCTGACATCCCAGTCTGCAGTCTGTAATTTTGGGACTCCACAGCCATGTTGTAGAAATGCAACGAAACTCTAATGAATTGTGAAGATCCAGGCACAGGCATAGAGGCTGCAGTGGAAACCAGGCATTTCTGATACACGTAGATTCATAGACTTGGAAGAGACTCTAGAAGCCATCCAGTCCAACCCCACTTCTCCCATGTGGAAGGACACAACCAAAGCCCTGCTGACAGATGGCCATCCAGCCTCTGTTCAAAAACCTCCAAAAAAGGAGACTTCATCACACTCCCAGGCCAGCAGTGGACTCCGCTGTCAAATTGCATCAGGAAGTTCTTCCCAAGGTTTAGGTGGAATCTCTTTTCCTGAAGTTTGAAACTATTGCTCCATATCCTAGTCTCTGGAGCAGCAGAAAATAAGATTGCTCCATCTTCAAATATTTCAGCACAGCTATCATCTCCCCTCTTAACCTTCTCGTCTCGAGGCTGAACATACCCAGCTCCTGACGCCATTCCTCATTTGGCATGTTTTCCAGGCCTTCTACCATTTTGGTCACCCTCGTTTGACCACGTTCCATCTTGTCAATATCCTTCTTGATACTCCTCACTGCTGTCAGACATCCACTGCTACAGCACCCCTGTATCAACCCTGCAGTGCAACCTGTACACTGCATACTCTTGTGTAGGTAGAAAAGAATTTGTTCTGTCCTATATCTAACCATCTTTTCTTCTAGCTTTATGTTGTCCACACAGTGGTAGAAATGTCTGGCTGACTCCTTCCCAGCTTGCCTGAAGATACGAGGATGGGACTTTGGACCACCTCTGTGCAAAACATGTATTCTATGCCTTAGCAATGGCCTTTCCCCCCAGTGGTAATCCAGACCACCAAGACTGTCTAATCTCCCTGATCTCCTGCCAAGGAGATGTGTGAGTGGAGGGGGTAAGGTCTCCCACAGCTGTTTGCTCCAGCCCCCCAGAGCAATCCTTCATTAGCCCCCTTTTGTTGCATGGGATTTAATTGGCCATCCCTGTTGGAGTGCTGCTTTATCTCCGAATGCAAGTTGCAGGCTTAACACGGTGGGATGAAAGAAGACCACCTTGAAGACCTCCGCCGCCATAGACGGGGTCACCATGATGTGGTCACAGCGGCATACCTTCCAGCTGATCACATGGTCCAGAGCATAGTTAAGCCGTGTCAGCTGACACTTCAGATTCGGCATAGTTCGGGGTGGCAGTTGACCTTGCAAACCCTTCTCGAGTAAAACAAGGACAGCAGTGGGGAGGAAAAATGAAAAATTGACTTGCACATCACCTTCTTCCTGGAGTTCCTTTGACTTAGTAGCTGTGCTCTCCTCCTCCTCCTCCTCCTTTGGGTATTTTTTTGTTCTCAACCTGCTGCTGTTGATTAACATTTCCCTGCATTGTTGCTTTATTCCACCCCGCTCACAAAAAAACATAGGCCTCTTGTTTTCTAGATAGCCTTTCCAAGTGTCTAACCCAGTACATAATTTCCCCCTCTTGTTTCATGCAACCCTTGTCAGCTAGGCTCCAGCAAACTGCCTTTGGCAGGCAACGGCTGGTGGATTCATTTGCAAACAAAGCGTGCCACCTCAAAGCCATTCTGATGAGCCCTGCTATGGTACGGCCAATCAGCCACTCAGACTCTTCTGAAAATGGGCTCCCTGATTGGTTTTCCTAAGAGCCGAGAAAGGTGAGAGGGGTCCATCTTGGGTATGTATCATAGTCTGAAGCCAGGTTTGAATGCAGTGGGGACCTTAGGGGAAAAAATAGTGGTTAAGATTGTTGGAGAGGTGTTTTCAATCAGTTTAGTCTTGTAGTTGATGAAACACAAAGGGGAGAGGGTCAGAAATCACTTCAGGGAGGGATAGATTTTGGGAAGCCTTGAGCAGTGAAACCTAAAAGGGGATCTCACTAGTGCTGTGCCAATGTCCTTGGCGGTTTGTGAGATGGCCTGATTTCTTGTGTGTGTGTGTGTGTGTGCGTGCGTGTGTCTATTAATTTCCTCTCTGCAGTTAGTACTGGTATAATGAAAAGATCCTGCCATTACCCTTCTCTCGCAGGCCTCCTTTGAGCTAATAATTCCCCAAATTATAAAGAGAGCTGGCACCACTACAGGACCTCAAAGTTCCCCTACCTTTTAGGGTAACAGTCATAAGTCAACAAGTAATGTGAAGACACATACATGCAACAGCCGTTTCTGAACGGGATATCTGTTTTCATTTATCACTCACCTTTCTCCCAGTATTAGGAACTCAGGGGCTAATAAATGCATTGGTGGAGCGGGGTATCAAACGCTAGTCTCCACGGTTGTAGTCCGGTGCTCAAACCACAACCACTTGGCTCTCTGGATCTCCTCCAGTTCAGACAAAAAGAAAATTTAGCCCAGAAAGCATGATTTGCCCAAGATTACCTAGTATGTTTCTACAGCTGAGCAGAGATTTGAACCCTGGACTCTCAGAGTCCTAGGACTCAAACCCCTATACCGCTCTGTCTCTGGGGGCAAACCGACCATGTCTTTAAGCCACCTGTGGCCATGTTGGGGTGAAACATTACCCATGAAGAATAAATAATTTTGGAAGGATCTGTGACCACTATAGACCCCACACGATATCTCCGCCTATGACTTAATGGGGGGAGGAAGTGTTTTGCTACAATTAGTCGAAAGAGAGAGAAGGAAAGGATTTTAAAACAAACAGGCGGGCAAGCCAGCAGAACCTTTGCAGATCTCCATAGGGGATCAATGTATTAATCTTTGTAACTTTGCTGAAAAGCAGTCCTTGGAAAGAGTCACTTAGCTTGTTGGGGACGAGGACGCCGGACTTGAGACCTCGCTGTTACAAATAGCAGAGCACATACAAGGCCACAATCCAGATCATGAGCGTGAGGCCCAGGAGGAGATAGTGGACACTGCCAAGAAGATGGCACTGGCTCGGTAAGCAAGGGAATGCCCACTTTGGAAGCCCCTGCCTGGCTTTTTGAGGGTACGGTTGGCAGTTGTGCCTGATGTCCCAGCAGGAGAGCCAATGGCATTCAGGGACAAGGATAATGTAAGCCGTTGGGTCATAATGGAAGATCCTCTTGAGCTGAGTGGAAGCCGATTCGCTGATGAAGACGGAAGGGATGTCCACCTGCCGCTTGGCGTCCTCCTTTTCACTCAGCATGGTCACAAGGGCTTGGGAGTTGATGTTGTGGACGATGGCGGCGTGGTAGCCAGCCTTCTGGGCATGGAGGACCTTGGTGGTGAAAGGACAATCGTACCTCCGGATCAGAGCAACGTAGGCAACCGCAGAGATGTTGGACAACGGAGCAGCTCGGATGGGGTAGCAGGCGTTGGCCGGCTTGGCTTCCACGAGGTAGCCCAGGAGACCTTCGCGGGAGAGCTGAGGTCCAAAATTAGAAGGCAGGGCTTCAAAATCTTGGCTGATGCTGTTGTGGCTGTAGACGGCACGGATTAAGGCTTCATTGGCAGAGACACAGAGGAGGGCGATTGCTATAACCACGTGGAGTGGAGCTGGAGTAGCGACATGCATTCTGGGGCAGAGCAAAGATGAAGTCATCTATAGGCCTTTGGAGGACTTTGTGGACAGAGGAAGCATCAATTGGGTGATTCCTGGATCATCCATGAAACCAGTTTAGTAGATAGTTGAGTAGAACACACCATTCCCTGGGGGAGAGGGTCGTGGGAATCTTTCTCTTTGAGCTGGGCTAGTTTATCTCCTTTAAGAGCTTCAGACCATCCCACATATAAAAGCTGAAACACTGACATTTTTCTTGGTGCCTTTATGACCTCATGACCTCACTCACCAGCTCTCCCTTTCAGCTAAGAAACTCCTCCGTACAACTGGCTGGCCAACCAATCTCCAAACTTTCACACGCTGGAAGCCAACAGTTCTCATATTAGTAGGGAGGAAGACTCAAAGAATCGCAGAGTCGTAAAATCATAGAGTTGGAAGAGATCCCAGGGGCCATACAGTCCAACCCCATTGTCCCATGCAGGAAGACACCCTCAAAGCATTCCCAACAGATGGTCATCCAGCCTCTGTTGAAAAACCTCCAAAGAAGGAGACTCTACCACACGCCCAGGCAGTTGTGTATTCCACTGTCAAACTGCTCTTTCCATCAGGAAGTTCTTCCTAATGTTCAAATTGAATTTTTTCCCCTCGAATTTGAAGCTATTGCTCCATGTCCTAGTTTTTGGAGCAGCAGAAAACAAGCTTGCCCCATTGACTACATGACATCCCTTCAGGTATTTAAAGATAGCTATCAGCCCACCTCTCGGGTCTTCTTTTCTCCAAGCCAAACCGCAGTCAAACTACTCCAGAGTCAAGTCACCCTGCTGTCCCACAGTTCTTGTACCATGCTTCAGTCACTCCACCATCTTGGCCTTTGTATCTCAGCTTGCTGTTTATTGTATGTCTTTAAGTCATTTCTGACTTTTGGCAGCCCTAAGGTGAACCTATCACAAGGTTGTCTTGGTGAGATTTCTTCAGAAGGGTTTTGCCTTTGCCTTCCTCTGAGGCTGAGAGAGTGGGACGTGCCCAAGGTGACCCAATGGGTTTCCCTGACTGAGCAGGGATTTGAACCTTAGCTTCCTGGAATCTTCATCTGATGCTGTAACCACTACACAGCACTGGCTGCAGTCCTCCAAAACATGGAATACCAGCAGATATCTGTGGCAGATCTCACCACCATCTCTTTCCCGAATGTGTTCTTACACTCCCAAATGTACCATAACGTCCCTGTTCCCAGGCGCTTCTTTGATACCCAGCCAGCTTCTCGCTGACATCTCCTGCCACCGTCGCCAGCTGAGGGGGATCTCTTCCATTCTCCATGCTTGAAGCTCCTCTTGGCAAAGATCAAATCTCCCTTCCATGCCCCTTAAGAGCCCACTTCCTGGCAGGCAGCTTCCCAAATTACAGATTTCATGGGAGTGTGTGTTTTTGGGAGAACGAAAGATAGGTCCTTTCCATGTCCAGGGCAACTGCATGTACTGGAACAGGAGAGATTGGAAATACAGAGGCAGGCACGAAAGCTCGGTTGAACTAGGGCCACAACAAATTAAATCCAACAAGAATGATCAGCAGAGGGGAACTGACATTCAGTGACAATCAACCATAAGCTAAAGGCCTAGAGCCTGTGAGATTAGGAGCCCTGGGGACGCAGGGGTTAAATGCTGGTACTGCAGCCACAAGGTTGTGAGTTCAATCCTGCCGGGCTCCAGCTTGACTCAGCTTTCCATCCTTCCGCAGGTCGGTAAAATGAGTACCCAGCTTGTTGGGGGCAATTTCACCTCAAGTAGCAAAATGTCTTGGCCTCCCTGGGTGTCTATTCAGAATACCCCACTCTTGTCTCTCAAATCTAGAGTGTTTCACCAGGTAGAATCTGGATGGTGTATGTGAGCTGCAGCAGGCTCAGGAGAAGATCCCATGTCAGTGGGCAGATGATTCCATTCTAGGTTTTCCTCGGCCCTTCCAGCTCTCCAACATGCTGAATCCTATTGCCCAAAATAGGTTTCACACTTTGGACAGCTCCTTTGCAGGGATCCAAAATCTGGAATGGATTTCTCTCTCCCTTGATTTGGTGTCATGAATGGCAGCATCCAGCTTCTGGTGTGCTAGAATTTAGAGTCACCATCCAGATGTTGCCTGCACAGCTCTGTCTTTCCGTGATGTATGTTGCATTAAAATACATCTGGCTCTAAATCAGCAGAGTTCGAACGAGAGATTTACCACTCCAGAAGGCAGGTAGGAAATCCTTCACTCCAACTAGCTTTGCAAATATCTTGTGCTGACATTAAACCCTCCTTTCTTCATAAACCAAGTGTTCCCTTCCTTACTTTAAACTTAAAAATGTATGGCAGATGTGGAACAGACCCACCAGTGATGCAGAATTTTCCTAAGAGAAGAAGGCAAGACTTCCCAAAGCGCAGGGCACATTTCTCAGAGGGGAACAAGCAACGGGCTTGAGGAAGACAGATCCTTCCTTCTAAAGTTTTTGGAGCTTTAGTAATGGGAAGTAAAAGGATCCTATTCCCTGCTTCCAAAGTGGCAGACGGCAAAACTGCAAATGTGGAGGGCCAGCTCTCCTTAAATTGTTAAAAATGTATTCATTCAACTCTGTCCAGAAATTCTGGAATATAGGTTGGGGTATAGATTTGGCTCCTGGACTTGGGACTTGGCTTGGAAGTATCTTGCAAGGACTTGAGACTTGAAGGTAGAGCCTTGAGACTTTACTTGGGACATAATCCTATCCATTGCTAAATTTCTGTCATCAGCTATTAAGATCAGAGAGGGAGAGAGAGAGAAGCATCAAAACTATACTTTAATACTTTAAGCTCAAGCTAATTGTATTGTTTTAACAAGATGAAATTAATGAATGCCTATTTATACTTTATCTAGTAATCCACATTGTCTATAATTTTAATTTACTTCATGTGTTTATATACTATTTTATGCATTTACATCCTATCATGCTTTTATACCCTGTTTATAGTCTATCCTATTTATATTTTTATATTCTATTTTTAGTAGGTGTACCTTTTCTATATGGTACAATTGGATGGTTTGCTACGTTGGGTCTGTGGACCATAAAATAAAGTTTGATATGATTTACTTGAGACTTGGAGTAAAAGACTTAAATCCATCACTGGGACATACCTAAAAATGTGTAACACACCCAAAGTTACCCAGTGGATTTCCATGGGCAAGCAGGAAATCGAATTCTGGTCTCCAGTGCTCAAGCCATGATA
The DNA here is from genome assembly GCA_948474755.1 of Ctenosaura bakeri. Classification (NCBI taxonomy): domain Eukaryota; kingdom Metazoa; phylum Chordata; class Lepidosauria; order Squamata; family Iguanidae; genus Ctenosaura; species Ctenosaura bakeri. The sequence goes on from CAOLHI010003018.1 coordinate 11,317, forward strand.
TCATCGCCCTGCTGGATCTCAATTCTTTTTTTCTCTCTTCCTTCCTCAGTTTTCTTTCTGTTTCCCTTATCGTTCCTTCTTCCAGGTGATGCACTCCTTCCCTGTTCCCCCAAATATCCAAAACCCAACTTTCTTTCCTGCCAACGACAATTTCTCCCCCCCCGCCTTGTTTGTTGGTTCGTGTCTCCTCTGGGGATTAGGAAAGCCAAAGATGGAGCTGAGACTAATCCAGGACTCGCCGTGTGCAGGGATGGGATAAGGACTGGGAGCCAATTAAAAAAACTTGGCTGGAGCATGAGCCAAACCTGTCCTATTTCAAAATTGGCATCCATGATTTGCCTGTGTGCAGAGAAGTTGTGGTGGTGGTGGGGAACGAAGGAGCAAGGCTGCTACCGTGGTTACTGAATGCCGTCCAATTCTTAAATTTACTTATTTTAGGAACAGCACCTGCATTAAAGCACACAGTGCGCTGGAAGCAAATCCACCATTCTTTCCTAAGTGTGGTGGTTCAAAATTACCCTAGGAAAGCCAATTCCTCATCTTGTCTGAAGTGGGAAGCCAGGTGTGGGAACTGCGCAGCCTTCAGTAGGAACCTAACATCTAGGTTGAGGGAAATAATAGTACCATCCTATTCTGCTTTGGTCAGACCCCACCTGGAATATTGTATCCAGTTCTGGGCACCACAGTTCAAGATGGACAAGATGGAATGCGTCCAGAGGAGGGCACCCAACATGGTCGAAGGCCTGGAAACCATAAAACCCTAGGAGAAGCGTCTTTGAGAGCTGGGTATGTTTATCCTGAAGAAGAAAAGGTGAAGAGTTTCCGCGGTGTTAGTCCTTTTTGGGAAATTCCCTGCAAGCTAAAACTGTTAGGAATCATCCTTCTTTTAGCAGAGTAGCAGAAAAAGCATGCCCCAGTCTCCGTGTGGCTTCCCTGAACTGAAACTGACTAAGGAAACAAAACAAGGCAGGCAGTTTTAGGTTACAAACTTAGTAAAAATTACTTATGGCTTTTACAGTTACATATTTATTGGAAAGTCTGGATGCTAAGTAGCTAATGGATGGATAAGGTAAGAAAGTAGCTTCATTCTTAAAACACCATCTTCTTGGTGGAGATGCATTCTTAACTCACCATCTACACAGTGGAGATGCGAAGTAGGCTTAGAGAACAGGAAGAAGAAGCAAAAAATGGCAAAGAAGAGAGAGAGAGGTCTGAGAATGGGGTCTTTTTTAAGGCCAAGGACCCCAGAAACTGTCCTGGGTCACATTATCTGGTTACCCGGAAGCCAAAGGTATTTATAGCCATGCATTTGAATAGCAAGTAGTGAGATTTTACAAGAGAAGGGAGAAGGCCTTGTCGTGCATAAGGAAATGAAACTCTATGCTATCTAAGCTGCACTTGCCCTAGAGCAAAGGGGTGGTGAGAGAAAATGCTGGAATTTTCCAACAGTATTTTGGTCATTGCATGATTGGAACAGAATCCTGAGCTATGTAGTGACCAAAAAGGTGGATTGGGATGGCATTAAGTCTGACTTCTGCCACTGTAATTCCCTAATAGGATCCTGCCTTTCAGTCTTTCTTTTTCCATTCCCTCTGAAAATAGAAGTCTTCTGGTGCTTGGAAATTTGATGTCTACCATCGGAGGAGATGGAATAAGTAGCGGGGGGCATGCCAAAGCACAGCCTGTCCAGATGCTTTAGGCTCCCCCCATCTTTTTTAAACCTTTCTCCCAGTCGCCTACTCTAATTTGGACCCCCTTCTGCCTGATGGGGATCGCCAGCCGTTGTTTGCCGATGCTAATTAGCAATTAATTAGATTTTGCAACGCCCCCTGGTGAGAGGGGGGACTTCACCCCCAGCACTAGCAGAACCCTCGCCCTCGCCTTTGCAAAACAAGCAGAGAACAAGAAGAGGAACCGTCAGCGTGGCACAGAGGAAAGCAGAATGAAAAACGAGGGTAGGGAAACAGATGCCGCTTGTTTCGGAGGCTCAGGAAATGGATGTCACTAAACAACAACAACAATCAGTGAAAAGGGAACAAAATGTTTCAGCGTGGAGTGCTCGGGTGCCAAGCCTGCATGAGAGCCAACCAGGGTACTGTAGCAGTTGCTGGCTTCCATATCCATGCCGGCTTTTAAAGTCTGGAGACTCTAAAGCAGCTCTCCATGGTGCTGAACTTGTTTTGGAGGGTTAAGCACCTTGGAGAGCTCCCGTAAAGCCTTGAGTGAAACCCAGGGTGGACTCACCGCATCCCTGACATGGAATCAGCTGGTTTCTCTTGCTGAAAGCATGCTTTCACAAGTTGCTCAAATACAAGCCCCTCAAACCTCCCTTGGAATCCTGTGTCCACAATTCATGAAGCATATGGACAAGCTGGAAGACGACAAGCACCGGCAAGCGGGCTTCAATATGCATCAGGTCTGGTCCATGACATCCTGGAATGGGTCCAGAGGAGGGCAACCAAAATGGCAAGAAGCTCTGAAAGCCATAAAGCCCTAGGAGGAGAGAGTTAGGGAAGCTGGGTACATTTAGCTCAGAGTAGAGAAAGTTAAGAGGTGATGTGATAACCATGTTTAAATATTTGAAGGGCTGTCATATGGAGAATGGAGCAAGCCTGTTTTCTGCTGATCCAGAGACCAGGACACAGAGCAACAGCTTCAAACTTCAGGAAAAGAGATTCCACCTAAACATTAGGAAGAACTTCTTGATGGAAAGAGCTGTTTGACACTGGAATAGACTGCCTCACAGGCCTCCCTTTGAGCTAAGAATTCCCCATTGTTCCACAGAGACATTGGCACTGCAGATGGACCTTTGAGTCACCCACGTTTTGGGGCAATAATCTCAACATGTGGAAAACAGCTAGTTTCATCAAGACTGTTGAATGTCACCTCCTGTCCTCTTCCATCGCCTTCTAACAGCTTCCATCAAAGCCAAGGAGATTTTAACCTGGGTTTTAATTGGAGAGAAAGAGTTAAATTTCTCTTTCTCCATCGGCATGGTCCAGAATCCAAATCCTGACCAATCTTGCCCCTATGACTGTTTCTGTGGAAGCATTTGGGGCCTTTTTTAAAAGACGACATACTAAATTATATGAATTGTTTCAATTGCTGCTTGTCACAAGTTTCTAACATCTTCCCTGAATGCAAAATGGTCTCTCTTTGGCTTGCTGGCTTGCTTTCTTTCTTTCTTTCTTTCTTTCTTTCTTTCTTTCTTTCTTTCTTTCATGTTTGTTGTTGCTCCCATTTGGCATGTTATCGATGTGGCTTCTGCACTTTTCAAAAGTTTTTTCTTTCCTTTAAAGTGCATTTGTCCATTGCTCAGAGAATAAAATAGATAACATCTATTTGCACTTAATGTCACGTCAAATTTGGTCTGCATTCACCGCTCCTGACATCACCTGCTTTATGGTATGGAAATAAGATGGGGATGAATATGCAATGAGAGTGAATTCTTATCCGAGCTTCGGAAAGTTACTTATTTCAATACAGCTCCCAGAATTCCCCAGCTGGGCACAGTCAATGGTGTACTTGGCTGGGAGGTTCTGGGAAGTGCAATAAAAGAAGTAACTTTTTCAAGCTCTGAAACCTGTGCACACTTTTTCAATGTTCTTTCGTGACTCATGGGGACCTATCCTAAAGTTTTCTTGGCAAGATTTTCTTAGCGAGATTTATGAACAGGGAGTAGACTTAGGAAATACGATGTGCCCAAGATCACCCACTGGGTTTCCATGGTTGATTTGAATTTGAATCCAGGTCTCCTGGAATTTTAATCCAGTACTCAAACCAACACACCATGGCAGCTAAGGTAGAATCACAGTGCCATACTTTTGTAGTGTGAACGGACTCAGGATCATTACAACCTATGGAAGAAAAGAGGGAAAACCTTCCATATGAAATGCTCCATCTCTAACGCTATCTCCTTCCTTTCCAACTGCCCTGTGCTTTCTCAAGCATTATTGTCTTTTCTAGGGAGTCGTGTCTTCTCATGATATGACCAAAGTATGACAGCCCCAGTTGTGTCATGTTGCTTTCCAGGAAATGTCCAGGCTTGAATTGCTCTAGAACCCATTCATTTGTCTTTTTAGCAGTCCAGAATATCTGTAAAACTCTTCTCCGGCCCCACATTTCCAGTGAATTGAGTTTCTTCCTATCAGCTTTCTTCACTCTTCAGCTTTCCTTGAAAAAGAACAAATCTCAATGTCAATTTCAGAAATAGCAGAGATAAAGTTCATGAAATCTGTGTGTGTGTGTGCAAGCATGTGTGTAAAAGAGAGAGACTGTGTGTGCATGTGTGCGTGTGTGTGTGTGTATGAGAGAAATAAGAATTTCATACCAATTTAATAAGAATTTCAGTCCAAGAGTTGTGAACTTTGCTGATGGATTAATGCGGGATGTGCCATTTGAAATGATATTTCTTGCGAAGGTACATTGGGATCCAACAGTTTCAACCTGTATTTTAGGCTTTATGTTTGGGAACCGGGGGAAAAAAATAACCTAAGATAGATTTCTTCATTTTATTTGAAGGGAGAAAGAAAATTACTTTCCCCATGAAGTTGCAATCAAGGCTGTATGAAGCCATGGCTAACACAGCAGTGATCGCTTGAGCTCTCCAGATGCTGGCAATGAGAGAAGCATCATTACACTATCATCCTTCATCCCTGCTTTCTGTCCTCCTTTTTGCTTTCAGACCGAGGACATATATTACACATAGACCTGCATTAACAAAGCAGATGTAGAATCGCAGAATCATAGAGTTGGAAGAGACCCCAAGGACCACCCAGTCCAACTCTGTTCTGCCATGCAGGAAAGCACCATCAAAGCATTCCTGACAAATGGCCATCCAGCCTCTGTATGAAAACCTCCAAAGAAGGAGACTTCACCACATACCCAGCCTGTGTATTTCACTGTCAGACTGCTCTTACCATCGGGAAGTTCTTCCTAATGTTTAGGTGGATTCTCTTTAGCTGAAGTTTGAAGCCATTGCTCCATGTTCTAGTCCCTGGAGCAGTAGAAAACAAGCTTGTTCCATCTTCAGAACAATTCATAAAGGAAAAGAGAAATGTCTGATGCATTTTGGAAGTTCCAGATACCCGTCAGAAGTGCTTGACAGAAGTGCCTGATGGCCGTCAAAATCCTCTTGCTGGTGCAAGAGTCTTTGAAGCAGCAGGAAGCAAGTTTGCTCCATCCTCCATATGACATCTCTTCAAATGTTTAAACATATGTTGCCTCTTAACCTTCTCTTTTCCACACTAAACATACTCAGCTCTCTAAGAAACTCCAAAGAAGGAGACTCCACCACACTCCCAGGCAGCAGCATATTCCACTCTCAAACTACTCTTACCACCAGGAAGTTCTTCCTAATCTTGAGGTGGAATCTTTTTTCTAGAAGCGTGAAGCCGTTGCTCCATGTCCTAGTCTCTGGAGCAGCAGAAAACAAGCTTGTTCCATCTTTCATATGACATCCGTTCAAATATTTAAACATGGCTATCATGTTCCCTCTTAACCTTCTCTTTTGTAGACTAAACATCCCCAGCTCCCTCAGCCGCTCCTCATAGAGCTTCATGGCTTCCAGATCCTCCAGCATTTTGGTCGCCCTCCTCTGGACACGCTCAAGCTTGTCCATATCCTTCTTAAATTCAGGTGCCCAGAAGTAGACACAGGATTCCAGATGAGGTCTGACCAAAGCAGAATAGAGCGGTACCATTACTTCCCTTGATCTAGACACCAGACTCCTATTGATGCAACCAAGAATCGCGTTGGCTTTCTTGGCTGCCGCATCACTCTGCTAGAGCAAATTTTCAGAAGCTTTCCCATTTATCACTGGAGGACAGATCAAGACAGCATTTACATCCCTAGCAGAAAGCCCTAACATCTTCTTTCTTATGGTATCTTCCTTCCTTCCACTTTTACGCAGTCTCAGAAGTGGTCTGCGCACATGCAGAACCAAACTCTGCCTCTCTGCGTCCCATTCCAGCTCTCGACGGGATGTAATTAATCCTCGGCTTTGGTTTAAGCGATATTTATTGGTGGGTGGAAATAAGTCTTTCTCCGCGTCTACGTTCTCTTATCCACCTTACACAAACAGAACGGCCCCCCTCGCCTCCCAATTACATCTTAGTCCAACACACTCCGCCAAGGGGAAACTTCACTGCGTGCTCCTTATCGCCAAGAAAGCAGCTTGTCCTTCATTGATTTCCTCTTTTCTTTTTCGTCGTCGTCTTTTTCCTACAGAAAGAAGTGCAAAAGAGATGCGTTGGTCTGGCAACCTGAACTCAAATCCTGTTAGAGACAATGTGAAGCTGATCTAGGGAGCTTTGTTTGAGATATTTGATCTCTGCCATTTCTAGTGCGAACTGTCTGTGGTCCCAGACTGAGAGAGAGATGGGACACATGCTACGGATGTGATTCTTCACTCAGTTTCCTCTCCAAAGTCACAAAGAGTAATCTTAGCAATTTGCTTGCCCTCGTGGAAAATCATAGAATCATAGAGTTGGAAGAGACCACAATGGCCATCGAGTCCAACCCTATTCTGCCATGCAGGAACAAACACTCAAAGCACCCCCAGCAAATGGCCATCCAGCCTCTGTTTAAAAAAACCTCCAAAGAAGGTGACTCCACCACACTCCCAGGCAGCATATTCCATTCCCAAATGGCTCTTACTGTCAAGAAGGTCTTCCTGCTGTTTAGGGGAAATCTCTTTTCCTATAGTTTGAATCCATTCCTCCTTGTCCTAGTCTCTGGAGCAGCAGAAAACAAGCTTGCTCCATCTTCAATGTGCCAAACCTTCAAATATTTAAACATGGCTCTCATGTTTATCAACCAGATGCCAATTTTGCACAGAAAAAGTGCCTCTCTGTGAAAATGCTTGTCAGTTCCAGATTCTTCTCATCAGGGATTCTTAATGCCCAAAGAACATGTTTTTTGACAATTTTGGGAATATTTTCAAATATCCTTTCCATCCATAATGCGCACTGAATCAGAAATCAGTGCCACGAGCAATTTCCATGTTAGGGATGCAGTCTGATCTGGGTTTTATTCCAGACTTTAAAAGAGTTAGCTAGTTAAATTGTGGCCTTTGGATTCTACATCATGGGGCAGTGAAGCCACTCGAGGTTTTATTCCAGATTTTCAAGGTGTGACCCAAAAGTTGAGCCGTATTCAAAGTTCAATACTTTGGATACGGCTAGAACAAGTCCATTAGTAGATTCACTGCCCACCCAAAACTGAAGTTTTCGGTTGCCCATGGTGTTGGGAAATGCGAGCAACTGTAGTGTATCTCTCAAGCACAGTAATAGGTATTTATTAGCAGAAGGTGAGCAGCAACCATTCCCACACCATAGCCATAAACCCACAAGGTCTAGCAAAGAAAAAAAAACTGGATTAGCCTTCCTTGTTTTCCAAAAAGGAGTGTTTTTTGGAAAACTGCGATGCACCTAACCCACTTTACTTTGACTGCAAACTCATCTTGTTTGTCTCCTGTGTATATGAAGATACTTCGTCTCTTAAAAGAGGGCATACCTTCTGGAGAGCTTCCCCCATGAATTCTTCAAAAAAGAGTGAACAATCTGGAAAACATATTAGATTGGTCTACATTGACACAGTTCAGACTAAAACCCAGCAATCCTACGGCATCCCTCTCTCTCTTTTAGCCCCTCAGACACCTCGAGGCTGGCTTGAAAAGACGCTCTGCAGTTCAACAGCTTTGTTGTCTTAATTTTCCTAAATCTGTCCTCTCATTTTTCCCCTGCCTTTCATCTTTTGTCCCCTTCCATTCTTTTTTTCCTAATCTGATTGGAGATAATGACCCGGCGAGCTTGAGTCTCTTTGCCACTGAAGTCTGGGCTATTCACCTCCTCGCCGATCGCCACTCGGATAAGGAGGCACTCAACTGGAGGCTGAGCCTTTCCCGAAATGGAGCGGAGACGTAAATAAATAAATAAACAGCCCTGATCCTATTATCTCCTTCCTGGGCGCACTCAATTCGCTTTGGAGAGACGCAGCTTGGCATGACAAGCAATCCAAAAAGGTGCTAAAGCAAAGCCCAGCAGTCTCAATAAGGGTGGAGTGGGGAATGCCTTTGACTCAGAACTGACCTAATTCATCTGGATACTCAAACCCAGGAGCAGATGGATGGGTGAGAATTATAAATTGTTGTTGTTAACTGCTGCCAAGTCGTTCTTGACTTCCCACTCTAGTCGGCTTTGATCGGACCTCATTTGGAATCCTGTGTCCAGTTCTGGGCACCTCAGTTCAAGAAGGATATGGACAAGCTGGAGCATGTCCAGAGGAGAGCGACAAAAATGGTGGAGGGTCTGGAAGCCATGAAGCCCTATGAGGAATGGCCTAGGGAGCTGGGTATGTTTAGTCTGCAGAAGAGAAGGTTAAGAGGGGACACGATAGCCATGTTTAAATATCTGAAGGGATGCCACGTAGAGGAAGGAGAGGGCTTGTTTTCCGCTGCTCCAGAGACTAGGACAAGGAGCAGTGGATTCAAGCTGCAGGAAAGGAGATTCCACTTGAACCTCAGGAAGAACTTCCTGACGGTCAGAGCTGTCTGGGAGTGGAATAGCCTGCCTCAAAGGAGTGTGGTGGAGTCTCCTCCTTCTTTGGAGGTTTTTAAGCAAAGGCTGGATGGCCATCTGTTGGGAATGCTTTGATGGGTGTTCCTGCATAGCAGGGGGTTGGACTGGATGGCCTCTGTGGTCTCTTCCAGCTCTAGGATTCTGTGGTGACCCCATATAAGAGAACTCCACGTCACCTTATCCTCAACCGCCCTGCTCAGGTCTTGCAGATTCCTTGACTGAATCTCTCCATCTGTAATACGGTTTTCCTCTTCTTTTCCTACTCCTTCCACCTTAGGAAGCATTATTGCCTTTCCTACTGAGTCCTGTCTTCTCATGATACGGCCAAAGTACGACAGCCTCACCTTACTCATCTTGGCTTCTCGGGAGAGTTCAGGCTTGGTTTGCTGTAGGACCCGTTCCTTTATCTTTTTAGCAGTCCAGGGTATCCGTAGAGTTCTCCTCCGGCACCACATTTCATAGGAGTTGGTTTTCTTCCTGTCGGCTTTCTTTGCTGTCCAGCTTTCACAACCATACACAGATGTGGCTTCCTTGATTGAATTGATCCACTTATAATGCAGTCTTCCTCTTTTCCCACTGTTTTTTTACCTTATACCAAGCGGTATTGTCTTTACTAGTGAGTCCGGTCTTGTTGTGATATGGCCAAAGTGCAACAGCCTCAGTTTAGCCATCTTGGCTTCCAGGGAGAATGCAGGCTTGACATGCTCTTGGACCCATTTATTTGTCTTTTTAGCCATTCAAGGTAGTCATAGGACTCTCCTCCAGCCCCACGTTTCAAAGGAACTAGAAACGAAGAAAGAAAAAGAAGAGGAAAAGGAGGAAGAGGTAGTAGAAGAGGAAGAGGAAACAGAAATCAGGGGAGAAGAGGAAAAGGAGGAAGAGGTAGTGAAACTGGAAGAAGAGGAAGTGGAACAAGAGGAAGCAGAGACCAAGGAAAAGGAAGAAGAAGAAGAAGAGGAAGGAGAAGAGGAAGTAGAGATCAAGGAAGAAAAAGAAAAGGAGGAAGAGGTAGTAGAAGAGGAAGAGGAAATAGAAATCAGGGAAGAAGAGGAAAAAGAAGAAGAGGTAGTAAAACTGGAAGAAGAGGAAGTAGAACAAGAGGAAGTAGAGACCAAGGAAAAGGAAGAAGAAGAAGAAGAGGAAGTAGATATCAAGGAAGAAAAAGAAAAGGAGGAAGAGATAGTAGAAGCGGAAATAGGAATCATGGAAGAAGAGGAGAAGGAGGAAGAGGTAGTAAAACTGGAAGAAGAGGAAGTAGAACAAGAGGAAGTAGAGACCAAGGAAAAGGAAGAAGAAGAAGAGGAAGTAGATATCAAGGAAGAAAAAGAAAAGGAGGAAGAGATAGTAGAAGCGGAAATAGGAATCAGGGAAGAAGAGGAGAAGGAGGAAGAGGTAGTAAAGGTGGAGGAAAAAGAAATAGAAGAGGAGCAAGTCAAAATAATAAGGAAGAAAAGGGAAAGGAGGAAGAGATGGTAGAAGAGGAAGAGGAAGTAGAAATCAAGGAAGAAGAGGGAAAAGAGGAAGATGTAGTAAGAGTGGAGGAAGAGGAATTGGAACAAGAGGAAGCAGAGATCAGGAAAAAGAGGGAAAGGAAGGAGAAGAAGCGGAAGTGGAGACCGAGGAAGATGGAAACGATTAAGCATAAGGATAAAACAAAGTGAAAACAAAGGTGAATTTAACATACAGAAGATGAAACCAATGAGGCAAAGATGAATGGAATGGAGGATTTTTTTGGAAAAAAAAGATATTATTTCACACATCCTCAGCCCCAGAAAATGTAAATAAAAGAGATGAAAGACGGCTTTTACTGCTGCAGGCTGTGAGAGAGGCGAGTCAGCGAGGCCGACGTCCGTTGTTTCTGAAATGAGAGACAGAGAGAGAGAGAAAATCCACCCCTCTGAGTTTCATACAGTGACAAGTTTAACAATGAAAAGAACTCCCATTGAACCTTTTTTCCTCCTTTGAGAAATGACAGCCGGCAATGCTCTCCGAAAGAGATATTAACCTTTGAAAGGAGCTCTTAGCCCCCTACCTGGAGCTGCCGAAGGGACCACCCATGGCCAACCTGACAAGCCCAGAGCTTCCAAATGAATGGCAGCGACGTGCCCTAAATCAAAGGCGATCAATAATTATATATCAAGGGAGCAGCAAGAGGCAATGGACACGGAGAGGGCCAGGGAGCGAAGGCGGCAAGGAGGGGAGGGAGAAAGGGATTCGTAGGCCGGGGAATGTGCGTTTGCGGGGAATGATTAAAAAGAGTAGTTAAACACACTGATTGGGCTCTTAATCTCCTTGCTGGGCCTGCAGGTCTCTAGGGTTGGGAGGGAAATTCACTTAGCATTAACATTCAGCAACATCTGACCTGTATGGGATTGTAGACTTGGAAGAGACTCTAGAAGCCATCCAGTCCAACCCTCTTCTGCCACGCAGGAAGACACCATCAAAGCATTCACAACAGATGGCCATCCAGCCTCTGCTTAAAATCCTCCAAAGAAAGAGACTCCACCACCCTCTAAGGCAGCAGCTTCTTCCCCTGTTGAACTGCTCTTACCCTCAGGAAGTTCTTCTTAATGTTTAGGTGGAATCCTTTTTCCTGAAGTTTGAAGGCACTGCTCCATGTCCTAGTCTCTGGAGCAGCAGAAAACAGGCTTGCTCCATCTTCAACATGACATCCCTTCAAATATTCAACATGTCTGTCATGTCACCTCTTAACCTTTTTTTAATCAGGTTAAACATCGCCAACTCCTTAAGCCGCTCCTCATAGGACTTTATCATTTCCAGACCCTTCACCATTTTGGTTGCCCTCCTCTGGACACGTTCCAGTGTGGCAACCTCCCTCCTGAACTGTGGTGCCCAGAACTGGACACAGGATTCCATGAGAGGTCTATCCAAAGCAGAACAGAGTGGTATTATTACTTCCCCTGATCTCAACACTGTACTCATATTGAGGCAGACTAGAATCGCATTGGCTTTCTTAGCTGCTGCATCACATTGTTGTTGGGGTTGTTTGTGGGATTTGAGTTTTGCCCACATCTCCAGAGGGTTGCAGGTCCTCCAACCTACCCTAAATCTTCCTGGCTGGTGTTTATCCAGGAGGCAGGCTCAGCGGGGAGGGTGAGATGAAAACCGAGTGGGCTCACCAATTCTACACCGGATTCCAGGTGGCATCTGAGCAAAGCAAAATAGAGTGGTACCATCACTTCCCTTGACCTAGACACGCTAATCCTCTTGATGCAGCCAAGAAATGCATTGGCTTTTTTAGCTGCTGCATTACACTGCTGGCTCATGTCCAGCTTGTGGTCTATTAAGACTATGATTCCAAGATCCATTTCACATATACCAGATCCCTTTCACATGTCGTGTACCATAATTGATGAAGAACTCAGGAGAACTCAGAAGCCTGCACACTTTGGTGACATTTTGACCGGTCCTTTTTGGATGTACTGATTTCAATTACTGTTTTTCTCCTTCCCTCTCCAACTATTTCTCCTTTTCTCTTTGGCCATCTCTGACACATCCTCCCTGCACAGCGGGCTGCTAGTACAGGGGGAGAGGAGAGATCTTTCTTGCCAGAGGTCTGAACTGGCTGCTTGCAGAAGGGTTTTGAAATTGGCCTGAGACTGGCAGAAAACCAAGAAGAGAGCTGCAGGCCGCCCACCCCTTGGCTCAGCAACATCTGTGTGCCGAGCTGTCTTCTGTTCACCCTGCCAGCAATGCGGCCACAAGGTAATGCCTCGAGAAGGCTCTCCCAGCCTTTATAACTATGATGGGAAAGTGAGAAAGGGAAAAACAGCCTTGCCTTGTCCTTCCCTCCCTTTTTTCACTGGGGGGCAAACACACTTTTGGGAGTCTGAGGATGGAAGGAAAAGACACGACACCCACTCTCCTTTTGCTTGCATAGAGTTTCTCAGCATTGGCAGGTAGATGAGCTACAGTTGGCGTCCGCACGCTGATTGCGGCTCTGTAAATAGCCCTTGGCTGGCGTGCAAATTTATAGTTTTGTTTATTGTCATCACCGGACATCTGGGCTTTAATCTTCCCAGCCGAACAAAGCCGGAAAGGGCAGGGGATTGGCGAAACAGCCTTGCCGCTCGGCTAGGAAAAACTGTCATGGACGAACAAACCGGCCAGATGGACAGGACATGGAGGAGGGGAGGAAAAATCAATGGTGCGACAGAGGGAGGCAAAAAAAAAGAGTCGTGACTCCATTTCACGGACCGGCATCCAGCTGCGGTGCCCAGAAGCAAAAGATGGCTGAAGGCATTTGGGAGATGGGGCAAGGAGTGGCCGCTTTGGAAACCTGACTCCCCTGCAGGCCTCCTTAGCTAGCCTCTGGATTTGATGCATTCCCACTGTGACGTGATTTATTGGCCTAACACAGTGGCAGCCAGGGGACGGCCTGCCTATCCCAGCACCAGCTGGTGAGTGCCGTTACTTGCCTTGAAACCCCTTTGAGTTAAATCAGGGCTCTGTCAGGCAATGCTTTATTTAACAGGAGTGTTGGCTTCACTTTCTCCCTCCTCCTCCTCCATTTTTCCACTGGGGAAGAGCTTTCACATTAATTTGCTGGGAAAGCAAGGATGCTCAACTATGCACGGACACTCACACTCAAAGCGGTTTGCTTGCAAGGATGTGGGGAAGGTGTTCTGGGTTTTATCCCAGTCTTTGAAGGGGCTGCTGTCCAAGGTGCAGAGCTAGCCACCAAATAATTTCAGGACCTTGGAGAGCTCCTTTGAAATAAAGCCTGCAATGGATTTACTGCATCCCTAATATGGAAGCCATGGGTGTGACTATGCACACAAGAGCATGCAGAACCTCAGACAAAAAACACACCACAGCCAAACATTAGCAGCTAAACATTAGCAGCTCCTGAGGGTAAGAGCAGTTTGACAGTGGAGTGTGCTGGAGTCATCTTCTTTGGAGGATCTTAAACAGAAGCCGGATGTTTTGATGGTGTGTTCTTGCAGGGCAGGAGAGGGTTGGACTGGATGTCCTTTGGGGTCTCTGCTAATTCTAGGATTCTAGGATTCTGGGCTTTAGAGTCTAACCACATCTGGAGCCCACTCCTAACCCAGCTTTAGCGAGCGGCAGCTTCACGCCGGACGTACTTTCTGTGTTTGGCTTCCGCAGAGCGAACAATTTCACTTCAGGGAGGGAGAGCGGAGAATCTTCCCTGTGTCTTTGGTACCTAAGGTTAAAGCTGTGAAGATGAGACCTGCCTTTCTCTGTGCGAGGGAAGAGCAAACAGTTACAAAAAGTCATGTAACTGTTTTCCCACCTACCTTAAGCGTCTGTGCAAACAGCACAGGTTGATGAGCTGCTTGCCAAAGTTAATGCCAAAGGAGCCATGAGATTTTCTTTGAGTCTTCTTAGATTCCTGATGAATTTTTTATCTCCTTTTAATTCTTACCTAACTTGCTTCCTCATAATTCTACGGGCGGCTTTGCATTTGCAATTTAGGCAAGGGGTCTTTAGATTTCTTTGGCCTCAGTAAACGACAAACCCCAGAATTCAACAGGAGGTTGAAAGCAGAATAATAGCACTATAACAGAGTAGTGTGGAAAGACCCTGTGACATCTCCAAATCTTGCTTAGGAATAAACACATCCATTTTGTCTCTTAAGATGATGCAAGTATGGTTTTGGAGCTACAAACTCCTGGATAAATATTTGATACTGTTTAACATGCAAGCCCCCTTCCCTCCCCTTAAGTTTCCACCATTACCTTTAATCATATTAGAACAACATATCATCGTGCCCTTTGGTAATGATAACTAAAAATTTTCCCGTGCCCGATTTCCAGCATCCTGACATTTGCCAACACGCACACCTAACAGATTCGGGCTTTAATTTTTAATGTCACTCAGTGTTACCAGGGCCCCTGGTTAATTAATTTTTTTTAATAGGAAAAGATACTAGTTTCCTTTCTACTGCCTGGAAGGCAGTGAGTTATAGTGGTGAGGGTCCACCCCTAGCTGGGGAAAGCGAAGCCTCCCACCTTTGCTCTAGGAAGTTCATGAGCTTCCGCCAGACTCTGCGATCCAAAGATTTTATTGATGGCTTCAAGTAGTTTTATTCCACCAGCCTTATTATTGTGGGACATATCCGGGCATCGTCACATCATGGCCTTTTGTAAATCTCTGCCCATTTGTCCTCTAATGCAGGGATGGGCAACTGTAGAGGTCTGAAGAGCTGAATGAGCCCACATGGAGTTCTTGGAAGACCAGCCACCCCACAAAAAAGAATCACCCCTCCCAATGGCTATCAAAAGCTCTCTTAAGGATCATTGGGCATTTTGTAGCCATCTTTTTAGGATCCTTTGGGCCAAGGTAGGCCCAAGAGAGGCTGTCTTTTTAACAACAGGAAGTGAGCAGAAGTCATTTCCTGTTTCCAAAAAAGAAAAAGACTTCTCCTGGGCCTGAACTAGTCCAAGAGTGGCTCTGAAATGTGGTGGAAATGCTTTCAAACATCCTAGAGGGCGTGCCCAGTCTATCTATCTATCTATCTATCTATCTATCTATCTATCTATCTATCCATCTCCATCCATCCACCTATCTATCCATCAAACTGCCTGTCCATCTACCCATCTTTCCATCCATCCATCCATCCATCCATCCATCCATCCACTCACCCATCCACCTACCTCTCCATCTGTTTACCTGTCTACCTTCCTATCTACCTAACCATATATTCATCCATCCATCTCTCTGTCTATCAACCTACCCATCTCTTTATCTATCTATCTATCTATCTATCTATCTATCTATCTATCTATCTATCTAGCTATCCTATCTCTGTCTGTCTAACCACCTCTGTATATCTAACCATCCTTTCTGTCTATCCATCTACCCATCTCTTTATCTATCTATCTATCTATCTATCTATCTATCTATCTATCTATCTATCCTATCTCTGTCTGTCTAACCACCTCTGTATATCTAACCATCCTTTCTGTCTATCCATCTACCCATCTCTTCCTCTATCTATCTATCCATCCATCCATCAACCATCCATCTGTTATAGAAGGCATGTCCTAGAGAGATTATGATCACCACCACCACACATCCTCTGATCCCTGGTGGGAAGCCCTGGTGGGGAGGACACATGAGGTCTACAGACCACAATTTGCCCACCCTTGCTTTAAACGTTAAAGGTTAATATTCATAAAAGGAATGTTGAACCTCTCTTGGAAGTCCCCGAGTCTCCACCAGGTTCTATGGTTCAAGAGATGGGCTGGTTCAGCTAGGCTTCGTGGTTGAACAGCTGGGCTTCTTAAGTTCTGTTTGGAAGGGTCCCATACCTCATCACCTGGGCCCTCAAGGCTAGAGGACATTAGCAAGATGGGGCTCCTGGCCGTCTGTCTCATCACTGAGCTCAGATATATACTGAGAGAAGAGAGAACCGGGTTGGGCTGGCTTCCGTGGAGGGCTCTGACTCCACAAAACCAAACTATAAAGAGAAGGAGAAGATAGAAAAAGCCCCCAAAAAGATTATTCTAACACTACAGATCCAGCTAAGCAAAACTTACTAGGGTTGCTGGCTGCAAATTATTCCGGTTTTGATTTCATTCTTTTTTCTTTTTCCTACGGCGAGCTGTGTCTTAGTTTCTGAGCATGCCGAGAGGCCGATGCAACCACTCCAGGCCCTGCATTCAGTTGCTCTCAGCGCTCTGCTGAATATTTCATGTGGAGGCATGCAGGTGGAAAGGAACAGAAGAAGAAACACATGGAGAGAAACACATACACACACACACACACATACAGCAGGCTGTTTTCAATCCAGACCTCCTTTTCCACACACCCTTCTCCATTCCTTCACTGCCGCTGCTGCCACCCCCCTGGACTCCTGTGCCGTATGAATGATTCATAACATCTAGGCTTTGTCATTAGGAGAAAAGATGCCACATGGTTTTAAGTTAATTTAAGTCAATGCAATTCTGGGCTGCATCAATAGGAGTATAATGTCTAGGCCAAGAGAAGTGATGGTACCAATCTATTCTTCTTTGGTCAGACCCCACCTGGAGTAATACTTTGTCCAGTTCTGGGCACCACAATTCAAGGAAGATATTGACAAGCTGGGACATGTCCAAAGGAGGGCAATCAAAATAAGAGAAAGCCTGGAAACCATGAAGCCCAAGGAGGAATGGTTTAGGGAGCTGCATATGTTTAGCCTGGAAAAGGATAAGAGCTATGATAGCTATGATTAAATATTTCAACAGATGCCATATGTAAGGTGGAGCAGCCTGTTTTCTGCTGCTCCAGAGAATTGGACAGGGAGCAACGGCTTCAAACATTAGGGAACAAGATTCCATCTAAACGTTATGAAGAATTTCCTGATGGTAAGAGCTGTCTGACAGTGGAATATCTGCTGCCTCAAAGTGGAGTCTCCTTCTTTGGAGCTTTAAACAGAGGCTGAAAGGCAATCTCTGAGGAATGACGGTGCATTCCCGCATGGCAGGGGGTTGGATTGGATGGCCCTGGTGGTCTCTTCCAATTCTATGACTTGTGTCCTAATCTCTGGATCAGCAGAAAACAAACTTGCTCCATCCTCCATGTGACATCCCTTCAAATATTTAAACATGGCTATCACATCCCTTCTTCACCTGCTCTCCTCCAGGCTAAACATCCCCAGCTCCCTAAGCCACTCCTCATAGGGCTTCATGCTTTCCAGGCCTTCTACCATTTTGGTTGCTCTCCTCTGGACACATTCCAGCTTGTCCATCTCCTTCCTGAACGGTGGGGCCCAGAATTGGACACAGGATTCTAGATAGGGCCTGACTCCCCCTTCTGACTTCCAAACTAGATCTTTAAGGTGTGCTTTAGTTGTGGCTTCTTGCATGACAGGGTGTTAGTCCCGATAGCTTTTGTGGCCCCTTCCAATTCTAAGGGCCTATTATTCCACTTTCAACCTCCCATGGAATTCTGGGGTTTGTAGTTTCCTGAGGCCAAAGAGCTCTCTGGCTGAGAATCCTAAAGGTCGCTCTCTAAACT
This sequence comes from Ctenosaura bakeri, assembly GCA_948474755.1. NCBI lineage: Eukaryota > Metazoa > Chordata > Lepidosauria > Squamata > Iguanidae > Ctenosaura > Ctenosaura bakeri. The sequence goes on from CAOLHI010003018.1 coordinate 28,884, forward strand.
GCAAACCCCAGGGTTCCATAGGAGGTTGAAAGAGGAATAACAACCCTATAACAATGTAATGCAGAAAGGCCCTAAGCTTCTATGTTTCTGAGACTGATACATCAGGAGTGTGGATTGATATGGAAAAGTGAGCAAATGAGCAGCAAGAAAAGCTGATGGCCCAGGCAGATTTCCTGCTGACATCCAAGAACCGGGTATTGCAGTCTGTCTGGGGGGATTTGCATATCCCTCCTCATATCTTGAAATGAAATCCATTTTAATATGACAAGCAGGTATTGTGTGCATGCAAGAGCGTGGGCCCACACACCGAGAGTTTGTTTGATTCCTCCATGTTCCTGGCGAGATATTATCTCTCGGTAACTTTACAGAATTTTCTTAGAAATCCGGGCCCCTGGAGGTGCCGTGCCGGCTGAAAATAAATGATTAAAGCGATCCCCCGGCATCATGAACAGTTGTTCCCTTTTGTCAATGTTTCCATAGGTTACACAATAGTCTCTTTTTCTCCCTGTTTGCAGGGTAATTCTTGGGAGACTCATGGGAACAGGGTTATCAGATGCTAGACAGTTTGTGACCTGAATTGCAGAAGCACAGAAGGGGGTCCCTTCCGGCCAACGTGGTGTAGCGGTCGCTGACTCTCGAGTCCAGGGTTCAAATCTCTGCTCAGCCAGTGGGTGGCCTTGGGCTTTTACCCCAAAACATGGGTGACTCAGTGGTCCTTCATGAGCAGCATCATTTCAGCCCCTTGGGGAGCTCTTCTGATGTCCGAGGTTGAAAAGTTTGTATGTACCCAATACATACTACATATGTCATGCATTAACCTATTTTCCCCATGGATATCAAGAAAATGCAAACCACCGAAAAACCTTACCCAAAACAAAATTTAAAAAGCCCAATCACTATGAATGAATATTCTTTGACAAACATTAAATTCTTCACATGCCTAGGGCATTAAATGCATGGCCATACTTTCAACACAAATATTCTGGACAATATTGGCCTTTTGAATAACACAGGCGGCAATTTTGGTAGCCGGATTGTTCAACTACATTATCATGCAAGAAACGAGAAGTCCCCATCCTGCCATCGTTAAGACTCAACATCACTAGCTTCAGTCCCATCGATTGAGGTTGCAAGACTACTTGACCTTTCCAAGGCCTCTGGTTGTCCTTTCAGGTCCATCTCGCCATTAACGACCATTTGTTCCCCTTTAAAAGGCTTATAATGTATGGATTAACTACTATCGTGCCCAACATAACTGGTTTGCCAAGCTACTGGGAACTTTTATCATGCTTGGTTGCCCCATAAGGAGTGGTCGATACCCAATTAGTATAATCTGGACCTATTATGTGGTCTTTAGTCCACCCCAAACCACATGGTGTTATTCACCGAAAGCCAATAACCTACCCATCATCCACCTGTCTGGCATTGACCAGGATTTCAGCCTGGGTGTGGTGCACCAAGGGGTTGCTTCTACTCAGATTAAATACATACCAGACAAGGTCTCTCTCTTTTTCTGTACAGTAACAACCAATGACAGCCTGGCCAAGTCAGCGCACGCAGGGCCTGGCTTTTTCTCCCCCCGAAATCGCTGGGCGACCCCATGCTGCCGTTAAATCAAAGCCCCAAAGGAGTGACCTCAGTTATGTCCCCGTGGGCACTTGTCACTGTCAACCACAATCAACCTCACGGAGGAGTGCCGTTGAGTAATCTCTTTCCCCCGGGTGGCCCCGAGCGAGACGGTTTGTGGCTGGAAGTGGCCAGCAGGAGGTCCTTCCTCCAGAATCTGTTGCCATGACAAAACGGTGGGAAGCCTTTTCTTGCCGGGTGCCTCTCCTTCTCCCAAATCCTCCCTTCTCCCCATCCTGGCTGGAGGCAATTCTTTCCCCTCATCACTCTCCCTCTCTCTCAACCTCAGCAGCCCCCCAACGGTCGCTGCCATGCAATGTCAGTGAATTTTGGAAATGGCGTTTCGAGGAATCGGGGCAGTGGGATAGAGTGTTTTCAAATGCTGGTGCTCGCCTTGACAGTTCCCCCGTCCCCAAACCCTTCAAGGAGAATCCTCAGTTGCATGCATCTTTGTAGATTTGTATCAACAAGCCAGTTTTCAGCTGAGATTTTCTTTTATACTGGGAGAGTGCAAAGTTCCGTCAGCATATTTACACTGGGAGTCTGTTTTCCAGGAGGCTGGAAGTCTGCGGGAAGGACTTTGGGCATGGAAGGAGGTTTTCTGGTACCCCTGCAGCCAATAAGTGTTTTTGGGGAGAGGCAGGGAGGGGGCCAGCATGGCCTAGTGGTTTAATGCATATTCGTATGCTTCATCCTCACGCAAGGGTGTGTAGCGACTCTTACTTTGGCTAGCTTTTGACAATGCCTTTCCTTCTTTGGGGTTTGTAAACCCGCAGTTCCAGAAATATATCGGCAAGCACAATCCCTCTTCATTGTTACGTGTCAGGGTTTATAGGCAGCTCCACCAGAAAACACAATACAAAATGTGGGGAGGTAGGAAACAATAACAGAAAACGACAACTAGGAGATGAGAAGCCCTTCATAGGCTGAGACTGGAAGAGATGGGGGTATTTTTAAACAGGAGGTAGAGTAGAAATGAGGAAGACTTCTTTGCTCTCAGATTCCATCAAACCAGGAGCTCTGTGTTAGGAACAAGTGGAGCAATCACTGTTTGTTCATTCCCTTCCCAGCGAAAAATGAGGCTTTCTGAATGCGGGGAAATGCAGTAAGGAAAAATTAACACACAGGTAGGATTTCTTTCACGGTTTTACCCTGTGTTTGCACATCTTGAAATTGTTCTCCGCCAATTTTCCATGTAGGGTTTGGGGTGGCCCCAGACTGGAATTCATGATCGCAGTTGCAAATGTATAGCCTGGAGTTAGGGCTTCATAACTCATTCATATTGACAATCCCAATGTTTTCTGGGGCTGAGAGTGTGTGACATGCCCAAGGTCACCCCATGAGTTCCCATGGCCAAGCATGGAATCAAACCCCGGTTTCCAGAGTCGTAGTCCAATGCTCCAACCACTACATCATGGTGGCTCTTCAGATAGCTTGGATCTAGGGCTTTCTAGGTCAGGACCAGCACTTTGAACTGGGCCCAGAAACAGGATGGTCAAGTTGACCCAACTAACCAGGTCCCTTCCCTGCCTACTGCTGAAAGAATTAGTGAACCGGGGGAGAAAACAAACCCAGAAGTGAAATAAGCCAAACAAGCCACAAAGAAAAACTTCCACTGAGCTGGCCTGCTTGCTTATGACTTCCGAGACCTATTTTCCTCGCTCTAACTACCTGTTAATTAAACCCTTGGTTTTAATTAGTTTCATTATTTGCTTCTTCCCTCTCTCTTTATTTTTATCTAGGCAAAGCGGTCCCACAGCTGCCTTTTTAGCAGGAGTTTTGTGGGGTTTGCTTTGCTCTCTGTGTGTTGCGTTGCATTCGGGTTTTGCAATTCTAGGCCAGTGGTCTCTCTCTCTCTCTCTCTTGTTTTTGTATTTGTGGGACAACCTCAGCACTTAACCAGGAAACTGCCATAGGGGAGACAATTCCTCTCACTGGAAATTAGGACAATCATAGAATCACAGAGGAGGAAAGAACTGCAAAGATCGTTGATTCCAACCCTCAGCCAGTGCAGGAATCTGTAGCTGAAGCATCCTTGATAGGCAGGAATCCAAACTCTGCTTGAACATCTTCAACAAAGAAATCATAGAATCACAGAATCATGGAACCATAGAATTGGAAAAGACCTCAAGAGCTATCCAGTCCAACCCCATTCTGCCATGTAGGAATATACTATCAAAACATTCCTGACAGATGGCCATTCAACCTTTCTTTAAAAACCTCCAAAGAAGGAGACTCCACCACTCCAAAGCTGTGTATTCCACAGTCAAACTGCTCTTCCCATCAGGAAGCTGTTCCTGATGTTTAGGTGGAAATCTCTTTTCCTGTTCTTTGACTCCATTGCTCCATGTCCTAGTTTCTGGAGCAGCAGAAAACAGGCTTGTTCCATCCTCCATATGACATCTCTTCAAGTATTTAATAGTCTAAGCCGCGATCGCTTCTCTGCTTCCTCTCTGCTGGATTCGTAAATATTGCCCACTTCGCCCTCAACTCTCACTTTCCAAACTTTCCTCCCATTTCCTTCAGTTAGCTGTCTATGATTGTGAGGCTGCTTGGATCTTGTGTGTTATTAATTCCTCCAATAAAACAAGCAATCTTAGTTTTGACTCCCCGGCTGGTTTTTCCCTGCAGCTGTACATGGGTTTAAAATATCTCATATGGTTCCCCCTCTCTCACAGGCCTCCCCTTTGAGCTAAAATTCTCCGCCATTTCACAGAGGCACTGGCATCGCGGGTGGGCCCCCCAGTCATCCATATTTTGGGGCTACACATGGTACTGAATGTATTTGGGGGGCAAGAGTTCAGCACTTTGGATACTTCCTTTAATGTAGAAACTAAAACGTGGAACGGAGTCACCGCTCCATTGACAGCAGAGCTATGGCCGACAGTGGACCTCGCTCCTGCCACAGCCTTGATAGTCTAGGTTTGGGACGGAGAGAGTCGCATTATGTCAATACCAAACCCGTCTGCAATTACCAAAATAAAGCAAGAGTGTCGCGCAACTATGCAAAAGAGCTGGCACTCTCCAAATTACATGACAGGCAAAGTGACAGCTTTTTATTAGCGTGATAACAGCCAGGAGTTTTAAAATAGAGTAATCGGTGCAACAAAAGCAATTTCACCCCCCCCTTTGCCTTCCCCTCTCCCCTCCCTCCAAAATGCTCATTCTGAATGGATGCTCTCGTTTTAATCAAGCGGCTCATCACGAACGCACAAACACGCGCGCCAGGAAAAAAAAAACGCCTTTTAATTAACAGAAGTCAAGAGTTATATTGTAATTTGAATGTTTACTGTTCAGACTGGCTGATGAGATTGATGGAAAACAAGGTTGTTGTGATGGGGCGTGTGGGAAGAGAACGAGCTTTGTCATAGTTTTTATGGGAAAGGGTTTTGCAGGGAAATGGGAGTACAGGGGAGGTCCAGGTCGAAGAATAACCTGGAAGCAGTGTCTCAGTTTTACAAAGTGCCTTTAGGTAGAGATCGAAATTTTGATCATTTTCCTTGTTTGTCCTTCCTTCCGTCCTTCCGTCCTTCCTTCCTTCCTTCCTTCCTTCCTTCCTTCCTTCCTTCCTTCCTTCCTTCCTTCCTTCCGTCCTTCCTTCCTTCCTTCCTTCCTTCTCTCCTTTTCCTCTGCCTGTTTTCCATGTCCTTCCTCCCTTCCTTTCTTCCTTCCTTCCTTCCTTCCTTCCTTCCTTCCTTCCTTCCTTCCTTCCTTCCTCTTCCCTCTTCCTGTTTTCCTTCCTTCCTTCCTTCCTTCCTTCCTTCCTTCCTTCCTTCCTTCCTTCCTTCCTTCTCACAGGCAGTCCAACACCTTGTCTCAGTGCTCTGATAGAGTCATTGAAAAACACACAAGTTTTCAAAAAGGATTCCCAGTTTGGGACTTGTTCTGTGCAAACAAAAAAGCCAACTTTTTTTGGAAAGAAAGCAAGATCATCAGCACCGGAAACAGGGTTTTCTGCATAGAAAACAAGATTTTTCCACCCACAAAGCAGGCTTTTCTGTGCAGAAAACAAATTTTCTAGTACATTTTCTGTGCAGGAAACTTGTTTTGCCTCAATCTGATCAACCAGACTGTACAGTAAACATTCAGAAAGCATGCAGATTGGTTTCTTTCACAGAATAAACCCTGGGAGGTGAAGACTCTCTCTGCCAGGAATACTGGAGACAGTATTCCTGGTAAAGTAGAATCGAAGAAGTTCCCTTTTGGCCAAGAATAATTCCCAGTCTGATTCAGGGCCCAAATTCAGCTTTGTGATTCTACCTGGGAAACAAGGGCAGACTGGTATTTCAGTCATGCTCAACAGCATGCGTGCCTCATGTCAACCACGCTACAGCTCTGGCAGGTAGGTTAGACCAGCTTAAGGTCAGCCGGTGCTTGTCATAAGATTGGAAACATTGCTCTGATCTCTTTACACCCAGACTCCTGTTTTGCTATTATAACAGCGGGAATATCTAGACAGTATAGAGCTTTCCCATGTGCCTCTAGCCATATTTCACTCTGGAACTGTCCAAGGAACTGAAGCTATTTTGAAGCTCCAGTTCAATATCTTGCCCATCTCCTTTAAAGTTCAGACTAAATCCCAGAGCACAATTGCCGCTGCATGGCATGGAGGCCACCATTGACAGTGGGAAACCTTCTGTGGCAATGTACACATGATGGATTTGATGCTTTTGGAAAGATATTTCTAGCTCCTCCATTTGGCATTTTGCTACACACACATACACACATCTCCACAAAGTGTTTGTGCTTAATCTCGAAAGCACCAAGACATTAGCTTTGCCTCATTTGCACAGCGTCTGGAAAACGAACAAGCTTTCTCTTTTTTTAAAAAAAAAAAAGAAAAATTAAAAGTGAGGCCAGATGGACTCCTAAAAGCTTGCCTTATGATATTTATTTAATTTCCCCCTGTTTTGGAGCCTGCTTGAGGTTCAAAGAAGAAGCCAAGACCAGGGAAAAGGAGAGACTATCCCAGTATTCTGGGGCTTTGAGGCAGTCTTAGTCCCCAAAAGTGACTTTTTCTAGACTCTGGATCCTGTACTTTTTTTCATCAGCTGGCCTGAATTTCAAAAGTCCTTCTAGCATTTTGGAGAACTCCTCTGAAGTCAGATTATAACCCAGAGTGGATTCCTGACATTTGAGTCAGGATCACAAGGGATCACTGCTGTATTATTTCATTCAGAACAGGATCCCTGACTGGTTGGGCTCTCTCATGCTAATAATCATCTGGGCTTCAAAGCCATGGTCTAGGGGCACATGATGTAGCAGGGCTGGTGAAACTTCGGCCTTCCACATGTTTTGGACTACAGCACCCACAGTTCTTTGACTGAGTGGAGCTTCTGGAAGTTGAAACCCAAAAATATCTGAAGACACAAAATGTTCCCACCCCCTGTGATATGGCTTCCTTGCCAAAATTGATCAGGTTTGTCTTTGCTCAGTGTTTGAATGGGACATCACTTTGGGACACGATGGGCTCTACTATCATAGAAGTCAGGATAGAAATTTACTAAGCAAACAATACGTAACATACCAACATCATCTTAAGTTGACTTCATTTACCCCTTCGAGACAGCATCCCAGCATCCCCTCTGATTGGCAACCTTGCATTTCGAGATCCTCCTCTCCACGCTGTGATCCCTGATTGGCTAGGACCATCAATGGCCTTTTCTTGGAGAAAGAAGAAGCTGTAATTAGGAGATGGGGAAAACATTTTGCCAAAGCAGCTGCACAAGAAGGAAAACAATAGCAACAAACAGGAATAGAAACAATGGACGTTCACACTACACAGAAGAGTTCTGAAAACATCTCCTTCTTGCTCCAGAAAAAGGAAATTGAAACGAGAGAACGACACTTTCTGTACATTTCCAACTGCAGGGTGAAGGCCTGGTTTGATAGAGAGAGTTTTTTCTGCAAAAATTTCCCCACCCTCTCTCATTCATCGGTATGCACCACACAAGCCCGACGTCTTTTCAGGTGCATGCATACATTTGAATTCTATTCCACAGCAATTATCTTGTCTATAGGATGGGAGGGAAGGAAAAACACCTTTTGTTGTGTTTTTCCTTTTCTGAAGGGGGGAGTCGGAAGCAGAAAGAGAAATAGGATGGGTTCGGAGAGAAACAGCATCATGAAACTTTCCCTTAAAGAGAACCGACATTCCATCTCCCAAAGGATATTGTGGAGTGGGGTGAACCAAGTCATTTGCTGCTTTAGCCAAGGGTCAGTTCGTCTTCCCTCCCAATTCCATTGACAGAAGCTGACTGGACCGGTATTTGAATTGATGCCAGTGATGCTAATGGTTGCTACCGCCACTTTGATAATATGAGCCCTATCTGATGCCCTCCATGTCAGTCGGGCAGAGAATCCACTTCATGGCTTAGTGCAGACTTTGAGGGAGCTCCCCAAGGTTCTGAAGGCCTTTCGAGGGTAGGATTCAGCTAACTCCCAAGTAGATCAGCACCAAGGATAGCTCCGTTAAAGTCCAGAGTAAGAGGAGATTCGCCTCTCTACTGACCTTCGCCACCACGTCTTCACTCCGTTCACCGATGTCTCTGTCCAAAGGAAGAGTCAGTGCTGTTGGACAACTGGAGAGGATGCAGATAAGGGCAACCAACCTGATTAGAAAGCTGGAATGGACCTTGGAAAAATTCCCTTGTTGATGTACAATTCCCAAAAGTAGAAGAACCTAAACAATTCCCTCCACTAGAGGAGAGATTGTAAGTCTCAGGTAGAGTGCGCTGTACTTCCAAAGCTAAGTGGTTGTCTTCAGGGGTACAGCCCAATGCCATGCCTCTCTCCCTTGAAGAACAAGCCTTGTTCATAGGCCACAAGAGACCTCTGGTCCAACCCCATTCTCCCATTCTGCCATGCAGGTGTACCTAATCCAAGCGCTCCCAACAGATGGCCATCCAGCCTCTGTTTAAGAAACTCCAAAGAAGAAGACTCCACCACACTCTCAGGCAGCAGCATATTCCACTCTCAAACTGCTCTTACCACCAGGAAGTTCTTCCTAATGTTGAGGTGGAATCTTTTTTCTTGAAGTTTGAATCCATTGCTCCATGTCCTAGTCTCTGGAGCAGCAGAGAACAGTCTTGCTCCATCCTCCATATGACATCCCTTCATAATATAAACATGGCTATCATGTTACCTTCTCTTAACCTTCTCTTAACCTTCTCTTCTCCAGGCTAAACATATCCAGCTCCCTAACTATTTCCCATAAAGCTTATTTTCAAGCCTTTTACCATCTTGGTCACCCTGCTCTTGATGTGTTCCTGCTTGTCAATATCTTTTTTGAATTGCGGTGCCCACAACTGAACACAGTATTCCAAGTGAGGTCTGACCAAAGCAGACCAGAGTGCTACTATTATTTCTCTCAACCTAGACCCTATTCTCCTATTGATGCAGCTTAGAATCACATTATCCTTTTTAGCTGCTTCATCACGCTGCTGGCTCATGCTCAGCTGGTCTACTAACATTCCTTAAGTCAGAGAAGGAATGTTAAGTCAGATTAAAAGACTGGGGCAGGTTCACCACTCCTCAAACATGGAAGCCATGAATTGCCAATGAATTATTAAATCCGAGATAAGGTTGTGTGGTTTCTGGTCCTCAAAGCCTTTGTTGCCGGACACTCCCCTGTGCCTCCAATTCACCTGCAGCAAGCCAAACTATGCTCCCTCATACAAAAAGACTGTGTGTTTTCTTTGTGTTTTCCCTTTTCTCTCTCTCTCTTTCCCTCTCTCTCGCTCATTCTCCTTGGGGAAGAAAAGCCGACAAGGCAGTTTTGATGGATGAATGTGGAATGTTATCGGAAAGAGTCCCCAGGGAAGAAAAATCAAGCAGTGTTATTTTCATTGCTTTCAAACATAGGAAACGCCAGCCAGGGTTTTCGACGGAGAGGCTGCCAAAGAGAGAAAGGAAGGTATGAGCAGCATCGCTTCCCAAGATCAGCCTGACCTGACAGGTTGTCTCAGCCACTGAAGCGGCAAAGCGAGAAACACTAGCTGGGTTTCCGTTGGGTGGCTTACACGTGTGTAAGCTCCCCTTACGGAAGAGGTGGGGCAACTTTGTTCCACGAGGGTGTTACCCTGAAAGGTGCAGGACCTTGAGGTCCACCAGCAGTGCTGGCATCTCCTTGGGATTTGGGGAATTATTCGCTCAAGAGAGGCCGGCAAGAGGAAGATCTTTTTCCCTGTGAATACCAGTACTAACTGCAGAGAAGACTCTAGTTCAACAGGGTATCTCATTGGAAATTACCACACACAAGAAATCAAGCAGTCCCACAAACTATACAAGGCTATTGGAGGGAAGGCGAGAAAGGTTGCATAGAGTTTACTGTAGTTTCCTGATGCCAAAGAGCTCCCTGGCTGAGATTTCTAAATGCCCCCCCCCCAAACTGCAAACCCGAGGATTTCATAGGAGTTTGAAAGTGGAAGCATAGCACTATCACAGTGTAGGGCGGAAAGACCCCAAGACCAAAAGGGGAGAAGACACACACCTATGAGACTGCCAGTAACTCACTGATTTCTGGACCTGTTGGTTTATACATGGTGTGCACGTGCACACATACTGTGCACAATGTTGTTTGCGCCATTAATTTTACAGGCAAAATTATGACTAGGGCTTGACAGTGCTTTCCTTGAGCATAGTAAACTTTAATTTGATCTTGATGTTTTGCTCCATGCCAATCCGTGGAGACAATAAACCGACTTTCATTGCAGTTGACCACATTGTGGCATCTTTCTCTGGGGATTGCTACCACACCTTACAACCCCTGTCCTGCTGGAAGGCAAAATTGATGAGAAATATTATTTTCTTATAAAACTAGACCCTTACAATTGTAAAACGTGCAGCAGAAGGACACTGGCAGTAAAGGTGCGCTAGGACAGGATGACCTCAGCGTGGCCAGGTCATAAATTCAAGAGGATTAGATGGAAAGCCCTGATGTTAATGAGTTTGGGATAATCCTCTCAATGACCCGACCTCTAAATACAATAGAAGATGAAACTGCCCAGGTGAAACAGTCAAGCACCCAAGCTGTGTGCGTATCCTACAGAGACCTTCCCTATCCTCGACACTCCAACCACTACACCACAATGGGCCTCAAGTGTTGGAGTACCATTCATTCTTCGATTAATTCTGGCTTCCATCTCAACATCATTGAATTTCTTCCAATCCCACCTGCACTATCTTCCCATCCATGTTTCATAGAAGTCTCTGGAGCAGCAGGAAACAAGCTTGCGCTATCTTCCATATGACATCCCTTCAAATAGTTTAAAGTCCAAAGTCATAGAGGCTGAAACTTGGACCTCCTAAGTGCCTCTGCAATGCTCTAACCACTACACCACATGCAGCCAGAAAAGGCTCTCTAGCAGAAGACCTCTGTTGTGTAAGACAATTCCTAATTGTTTGAGACCATCCATTGCTCTATATGAACACCCAATAATGAGAAGGGTGGGGAAAAACAATGATAAATGAAGGCAAACCAGGAAAAAAATGTGACAGCAAATACCCAAAGGCACATTTTCACCATCTAGAATTCGGCCCTTCATCCCCAGAAATATTCCTGCCTCCTCCGTTCTCATTGAAAGCATTTTTTTTCAAACTAGAATAAAACTGAGGGTCATAGATTGAAACTTAATCTGTCATCTTTATATTAACCTCTTTAAAGACAAACATATTACTTTGATGGGACGACAGCAAATATTTTTCTGAAACAAGACCTTTGGATAGAAATCTAAATACGCAAAGTATTTTTTTTTCTTTAAATTAAGATCAGAGAGAGAGGTGAGATGCTCGTTCTCTGAGGAGAGCAGGTTTTATCCTTTCTCCTTCCCCCCCCTAACCTTGTGCATTTAAGGTCCATCAGCCATCCCCCTAAAGCTGACGATAAGCCTTGCTCTAAAGAAAACCATTTTCAGATGTCTTCAAGGGGTCTACAAAAGGTTAATTAACAAGGAATCAATTAATGGCTCCCTTGCCTTTCCCTTTTGCTTTTCATTTGGTAGAGAAGCGAACATTCACAGTATAATAACCGCATTGGCAGGAGCTCATGGTCTTTGGTGGACCCAAGGCCCTTTACTGCCCCCTGTCTGTCATCTTCCCATACATCATCCTTCCTCAGTGCAGAAAAACTGGAACAAAATGGCCCCAGGTTGCTAGGGGCCAAGATCAATTCAAACCCGTCTGTTCAGGAAATTTTAAATCAGTTTCAAACAACACAGACACATGAGGAGGCCTGTAGACTCCATGTCAGTAGGGCAGGAGATTCACTCCAGGTTTTCCTTTAGACTTTGAAGGAGCTGTCCAAAGTGCTGAACCAGTTCGGTTGAAATTGGAGGAACTATCAAGGTGCTAAATATGTGATGCTGCCTCGGAGTGTAGTGGAGTCTCCTTCCTTGGAGGTTTTTAAGCAGAGGCTTGATGGTCATCTGTCGGGGGTGCTTTGAGGGTGTTCTTGCATGGCAGGGGGTTGGACTGGATGGCCCCTGGGGTCTCTTCCAACTCTACATTTCTATGATTCTATGATTCTATTACAGGGTTTTCTGGGGCTGAGAGTGTGTGACGCGCCCAAGGACAACCACTGGCTTTCTATGGCCAAGCAGGGAGTCAAACCCTGGTCTTCAAGGTCATAGTCCAGTGCTCAAACCACTGTACCAACATGGCTCTATTTGAGGCGTTGCAACTATTTTCATATACCCCTGGCGCTGAATATATTGGGGATAGCTTTCAGCACATTGGATAGCACCTGTCTGGAATAAAACCGAAAGGCAATTTACTGTACCCCTGATATGGAAACCATTGGCTCTCACCAGTCTTGAGCAGATGGATTGGAGGCAATTGCTACATATGTAATGGTATAGATGAGTTGAGAGCCAGAGTGGTGTGGTGATTTTGAGTGTTGGACTAGAACTCTGGGAGACCAGGGCTCAAATCTCCACTTTGCTATGGAAATCCACGGGGTGACCTTTGGGAAGTCACACTCTCTCAGCCTGAGAGAACAGCAATGGCAACTCTACTCTGAATAAGGAAAACCCCAAGGATAGAGTCACCACATTGGAACCAGCGTGGTGCTGTAACCCCAGGAGATCAAAGTTCAAATGCACACTTAGCCACGGAAACCCCATTGAGTGGCCTTGGGCCGGTCACACTCTTTCAGCCTCAGAGGAAGGCAAAGAAAATCCTGCCAAGAAAATCCTGTGACAATCTCACCTTGGGATAGGTATAAGTCAGAAACATCTCGAAGGCACCCAACAGCAAGGACCATATAGATAAGGTAGGACAGTGGCTCCCAATCGTTGGTCCTATAGATGTTTTAGACTTCAGCTCCCAGAATTCCAGAGGGTTGGCCAAGCTACCTGGGGATTCTGGGAGCTGAAGTCCAAAATAACCAGAGGACCAACGTTTGTTAGGTTAGGGTTAGGGCTAGAATAAGGGTTAGAATAAGTAAGGGCAAAGGATCGAAGCCTCCATTTGAACACTTTTCTCTCTTTTGTGTTGGGTCATTTGGCCATTTGTCCAGCAAACCAAAGGAGACAGATATCTATATCTGCTCAGGGATGGTGTCCAGTGGAAAACAGGCAACACTTCCTCCATAAAGAAACTCTGTTGCTGGAATGCCTACCAGCAAAGCTCAGACACCGCAAGGAAGGCATTCATGAATAGACAAATTGTTTCAGCCCCGCCATCCGCCCTCAACGCTTCTGCTCTCGAGCGGTCGGAATAAGCCCGTCTGATAGCGTGCGTCTGACTTATTTATTTTATTCCCCGAGATAATGAGTCTGGCAGCGGGTTAATAAGTGTCAACCGACAGAGAATGCTAAAAGTTGTAAAGATAAATTTGTTGTGCGGAGGGAATGCTTTTTTTCCCTCCCCCTTCTTACCTCTCTTTGTTTGTTTGGCAGGGTGGTGTTTCATTTTTTTTTTTTAAATGCATATCTATTTTTATACACAGCGTAGTGAACTTTACGTGGGAGGAGATGTTCCGAAGGGCAACACAACTGGAGAAAAGTGTGGATGGTTACCAAGGAAATCGGAGAGGATGGAGGAGGGATGCAAAAAAAAAAGTAATGTTGGGCAAGGGGAGAGTGATGGAAGCGTGGGGATGTCGGCTGAAGATATACATGAGGGATGTTAGAAGATTCCAAATTGCCTTCTCATTACTACGATTAACAAGAATATTGATTAACTGCTTCTATTGATGTGTCATGGGACTAACCTCTGGTTTGTTAACTTTGGTATGGAACCCTTATTGCCAAAATCGGGGGTACATTTGTGACATCAGCGACAACCCTGTTTGTGAACATTATGAGAGTTACATATGGCTGTGTTCCTCCAGACAGAGAGAAAAGTTAGGTAAAAAATAGCAAGTAATCAGTCTTGAACGAAACCTTAACCTTGCTGATGGATGTTTTATTCCGCTTTCCTGATTGAGAAAAATAGTATGGAAACGTGAAGCTTGAAGAATAAAGTTGTCCTTCTGGATCGCTACGGCTGCGTAGGTTGGACTGAACATAGCTCTGATTATCGGCAGGATCCTTTGGCCAAAGAAAACTCTTTTGTGTGCTTTTGTTGCATTGCATACTTTGCATTTTGTGTTGCTGCCTTACTTCCTACCCAGTTTCAGAGCTCATCCCAGCAACACGTCCAACCCCTTCGAGATTTCGCCCCGCTTGCAGAAAGATGTGTCAGTTCTGCTTTGCGCTTATTAAGTCAACATTGTTTTAATTGCCATCAAGTCAACCTGGATTTATGGAGTTCCTATGGATGAGAAACCACCAAGTCACTCTCTCATCGTTGACCCTGCCCAAATCTTGCCAACTCATGGCAACCGTGGTTTTACCCCAAAAGGTGGGTGACTCAAAGGTCTACCCGGAATGCCGAAACCTCAGTAGAAACTTGGGGAATAATTAACTCAAAGGGAGGCCTGTGAAAGGAGGGGATAACCTAGCAGGATCTTTCCACCAGTGTGTACCAGTAGATAAACACAGGATTGGAAGTCCACCTTCTTTTGAGGTCTTTAAACTGAGATTGGATGTGCATTTTCCAGAAGTTCTCCAGTTGTGTCTTCCTACATGGCGGAGGGTTGGACTGGATGACCGCTAGTGATCCCTTTCCAACTCTAATATTCTCCGAGATGGACAGTGAGAGACGGCAGGGGGAATGAGCTGACTTTCCTCAAGCTCAGGTATCTTCCTTTCTGACACAATACCTCTGCTTGAATAGAAAATTTCTCTCGCTGGCTCAGACATCCAAACGCCGCGGCCATGCAAAGTTTTCCGAGACGGAATTGGCATCCGACAGAAGACCCGGTGGGTTTAAACACTTGCTTTGTTATAACAAGCTCGACAGCAGCTGGGAATGTATTTTAGATGCCTGTTCTCTTTTTGAAAAAGAAAAGGAAAGAGGAGAGAGAAAGAGAAAAAGTAATAAAAATGGAGGCTTTTTCTTGGAGACAGCGGAAGGAGGTTGTGTCAATCCATGATCTGTTTCACGCTCCCGTGGAGGGGAGAATCTGAAGAAAACATACATAGTCTCCTTTCGTGAACCTCTATCCCACCTCAGCAATGACAAGATGGGGGACACCAGAAGAAGGGGACCAATCGATGAAGAGAATCTAGATTTTATTTTTTCAATCAATTTTGCATTTTTGCAATTTTGCAATTTTGCATTTGCATTTCTTTCAAACTCTCAGGCTCTTGGTATTCCAGGCCTAGGAAGAAAACAGGGTATTTGACCCTTAACCATGAAGGTGAAGTGATGAAATGATAGCTATGTTTAAATATTATGTCATATGGAGGATGGAGCAAGGCTCTTTTCTGCTGCTCCAGAGACTAGGACATGGAGCAATCAAACTTCAGGAAAAGAGATTCCACCTCAACATTAGAAGGAACTTCCTGATGGTAAGAGCAGTTTGAGAGTGGAATACGCTGTTGCCTGGGAATGTGGCAGAGTCTCCTTCTTGGAGGTTTTTAAACAAAGGTTGGATGACCTTTTGTCTAAGAGAATGCTTTGATGGTGTCTTCTTGCCTAACAGAATGGGGTTGAACTTCCAACTCTATCATTCTAGGATTCTATGCTCCACTATGGGACCAATGCATGTTGGAGAGAGAAGACTGCTGATAGAAAGAGAAACAAACCCCTTTGAAATTTAGTCCTTCTTCTGCTGACTTAACAGTGGCTCTGTGAATTTCATAGCATTTTCTCAGGGAAGGAAGAATCAGTGGTGTTTTTGCCATTGCCCTCCTCTGAAACAGGGCACCTGGGATTCGTTGGTGGTCACCCATCCAAGCACCAACCAGGGCTGGCCCTACTTAGTTTCCAAGATTAGGGGAATCTGGGACCTTCAGGGTACCTTGCCTGGCACCCAAATCCAAATCGCCCTCCCCAAGTCCCTTCAGCAGTGTCGGTGTCATGGAGTAGCTTTAACCAGTCCTGTTCCGCTCATTTCAAAGGGAGTTTCCACCTCCCTGCACACCAGATTACAAAGTCAACCTCCATGTTTTAAGCATTCGGGATCAATATGACGCTGAGCAAAAATCCGTACGGCTGTTTACACATGGGCAGATACAAATCCCCAAGCGCGGCCAAGGCAATAAGGTTCCCTGGCGCTCGGCGGAGCCTTATCAGCCGGAAGCGTCAGCCAGGGGCCGTGCTCCGGTGCAGCCCAATGGAAACCTCTTTATCTCCAAACCGCTTCCCCGTGAACACCAAATGGCAGCCCATCACAATACTGTTTCATACTCTGCACCAGTCCATTTTCAAGCCTCCTTGCTCGACTCCTCGCGGCTCCCCCCGGTGCTTCAGTGTCTAATCTTTTTTTAAAATAGCTTGAACACGTAAAGTAATATTTCAGGCTGGGAGAAGGGAGGGAGAAGGTGGTACACACCGAAAGAACAGCCCTTCCTGGCCCTGGAGAGGCCCAACATAAAATTGATTTCAGATCTTTCCAGACTGCTTTTCAACTTTGTTCACCAGAGCAAAAACCCCACCCCCAGCCCCCCACCAAAAACCCCCAAATTTGGGATCCCATCTGGAATTCTGCAATTGTTTTGCAACGACACCCTAATGCTTGGAAAGAAATGGGCAATGATAGATTTGGGAAGTTCAAAAACAAAACAAAACATTGAGACACTCGTCATGTATTTGGGGGGCATTGCAAAACTTGAAGGCCCATAACAGCAATAACAAGTAGGAGTTTGGCCTCCAAAATCACAGCCCAGGGGAATTTTCAGCTCCCCAAAATGTACCTGTTGGTCAGTTTTTAAAAACTTGCAGTTTTGGGGGGGGGATTCAAGGCATTCAAAGACTATGCAAGATACCCCCGAGGTTTGATGTGCCCCTCAGCCAGAAAAATTCCCACACCCTGATCTAGTCTTTCCATCTCAATCTTGTTTGTGTCTCATTATTCCCATAAAAAAATCAAAGCCTCACTACTGACGGTTATTTACACATAAGCCACGGGATAACAACTTTAATCTGTTTGATTAGGGGAAGCTCAAATCGAGGTCCCCAGAATTTATCTCTCAGCATTGTCAAACTTAATAGTAGTTTCGGAGATAAACCTCATTTGAAACTCTGGCTTCCCCGCTGAGCTAATTAACACCCGTTTAGGCTCTTAAACCTTTGATGGGTGTTTCGGTTCCAGAGCGTTGGCAACTGGCGCAACCTCGCTAATAAATCAGACACAAAAACGGTATGTAGGCCAGGCCGCAGAAGCAGACGGGGGTCAGGCCAGCCAGGTGCGGAACAGGAGGCGCAGCAAGAAAGAATCGGAGGAGGGAAGGAGCAAATGTGCCTTTTTTTGCAATGCAGAAACCAGGTAGCATTTCTGTTGTACCAGCACCTGGTGAAAACCGAGACGAGTGGCGGAGTGGTGAATTTGAAAGATGTGGATCCTATTGGTTGGTGGGTTGAATCTCCATGCAAGAGAGAGACTGAAAAGCTCAAACGGGTTCAGAGGAAGACGGCCAAAATAGGAAAAGGCCTGGAAACTATGAAGGCTTGTGAAGAGCAGCCCCAGGAAACCCTGTTGATAGGTTTGCCTTAAGGTTTCCTAAGTTATAAATGGCTTAAAAGCACACAAGTGCAGCACCCCTTGCAGAACAGCTATGCTACCCTGGTGCATACAGTTTAGCAGCCCCTAGTTTGCCACCAACATGGACAGAAACAAGGAAGCCACTAGCCACAGCTGCAGTAGTGATCTCCGTGGAAAAACAGCCTGGCCGACAGAAATCCCCCTAGACTTAAAGGATCTATCTATGATGCTGGAAACTATACTGTACTTTAGCACTTTAGACATCTCCTTCAAAGCTTTCCATACTTCAGTACCTTGGAGAGCTACTTTGAATCATAGAATCCTAGAGTTGGAAGAGACCCCCAGGGCCATCCAGTCCAACGCCTTGCCATGCAGGAACACTCATCAAAGCATTCCCAACAGATGGCCATCCAGCCTCTGCTTAAACACCTCCAAAGAAAGAGACTCCACCACACTCCGAGGCAACATATTCCACTACCGGACAGCTCTGACTATCAAGAAGTTCTTCCTGAGGTTCAGGTGGAATCCCCTTTCCTGCAGCTTGAATCCGTTGCTCTGTGTCCTCGTCTCTGGAGTTTGAGAGATCATAATGGAACTTTGTACAAACAATGTCTATCGCTGGCAAGAGATACCTTTGAGATCAGCATATGACTGACCATCTTTATTTCATTCTCTCATCTTAAGTGTGAACGCTGGTAACATTACTTCAAGCCTTCTCAGACCCCCTGCAAGGACATTGCAGTCACGCAGGAGCCCATAGATCACAGGTTAAGAACTGGTGGTGTAGATTATTGCCATGGAGGAAAGGGAGTGATCCCCCAATGCCACCTCCCCAGCTCCAACCCACAGAGATTTCACCCAGATTGCCAGCACAGTGCGGTGGAGGAAGGTGGCTTTTGCCTCCTCCTGCCTCCTTTAATCACAGAGGGAAAAGACAATGAGAAGAACAGACTGGAAAGGACAGAGGGATCCACGGAGGTCCCATCGTGCCCCAAAGGCTTGCCACCTCCACTCCGGCCTCCCGTCAGATGTTCCCTCCTGTCAGCAACTGTCTTTGTTCCTCAAAGACAGCCGAGATGTGGGGAGGGGGGAAACCTAGGCTATCCCATAAGCCTCTGAAGCTGGCTGGATGTCAGGAACGCAACGTCTTCCCTCTGCTGATTAGCTCCGCTGACAGCTGTCCCGGGAGCTCATGATGGATGGCGGTGCTTCGGTTCCGCCTCAAGTTCCGAGTCTATCGCACGGCCTACTGATCCCCGCCGGGCTAGAAGGGCTTGTGAAAGATTAGTGGAGATGGCTGCCTCAGGAGCAGGGGGGAGAAGGGACGCTCCCAGGAATGACAAGAGAGGAAAGCAGAGATGCCGAATGGGGGTGTAGGGCTGCCAAGTTGGGTACAGGCCCCTAAGAGACGGGGGACTTTGAGGATCACCTCCAATGCCAGGGTCTCCTTGGAATTTGAGGGGACTATAGTTGCGAGAGAAGGGTAACAGCAGGGTCTTTTCACCTGTGCATCCCAGTAGTAACTGTAGAGAGGACTCCAGTTAAAGGTCAAACAGAGTATTTTCTTTGGATCGTCAAAAAAACACAAGAAATCAGACACTCTCAAGAACCATACTATCCGAAAGTGAGGCGTGAAAGGTTACATAGAGAGAGAAATTGGGTGAAAAGCCTGATAGCTATCCTTCTCTATATAGAAGACTAGCGTATATACCCGGCGTTGCCCGGGATTTTATTTTTTCATGGGTAATACTTGTTAGAAAGATTTGAGATCCAGTGTGTCTAACTGGCCAAACTGTCTTGTCCAGTACCTGTAACTTTTCCCCATATTGCCCAATCCAATCTGTGTTCAGAGTTATTAACATACACAAGTTGGGTTCCTGAGGGCATACACTGCCCTCCTCCTTGCTGCTAGGCCTCATCTCCGTGGCAACTGGCCTTTTCAAGGCAAATACAGTTGACTGAAGCCCAAGAGCTCTCTGGCTGAGGATTCTAAAGGCCCCTCCCTAAACTCCCTAAATCCTCAAGAAACACAATTGTTGACCATCTTTTCAAATATTTGTGAATAGCCTTCCTATCTCCACCAACCACCATGCAACTCCAGGAATGTGAAGTTTTGTTGTGTCCCTTAGGCCGTTTCTGCACTGCAGTGTCACACTGCTATTATTCCACTTTCAACATCCTGTGGAATTCTGGGGTTTGTAGTTTTCTGAGGCCCAAGAACTCTCTGGCTGAGAATCCTAAATGTCTCTCTACGTTAATAAACCACAAAGCCCAGGATTCCATAGGATGTTGAAAGTGGAATAATAGCACTATAACAGTGTAGTGTGGAAATGGCCTTAGAAGCAAGAGCTCAGCCATGGCTTCTGCTGTCAGATGAATTCCTGTGACGATTTTCTGCTTTCTGTAGGTGGAGCGCTTCTGGGTTTTCTTTGCTCTATCGCCGTCCTCCCCGCATTTGTCATTCCTTGGTCCATTTTCCCCTGCAGGTTAATTGGCTTCGAGATCTTCCTGGGGGTGGGGAACCCTCACCTTTGCTTGTCAGCCAAGGCCTCCGTTTAGCGGAGCTGCCAAGCGCTCTGGGTTTGAAAAAAGGCAGCCGAGTGGGCTTTTAACCTGTCACTGAAGCAGCTGCAGCGGTGGAAGGAAGGAAAGGGGGAGAAGGGTGGAAGAAGGCCATGCTTGATATCGCTCTAATTGCTCTTGGCAACCAACCGGCTTGCTTGCTGGGCCAGCTCTGCGCCATCAAAATCACGGCCTTTAACTAACATTTGCGGAAGAGATGGCAGGAAGCGGGTATGGGGGAAGCTGGTTTTGCTAATTCATTCACTTCCGTATATTTCTTTAGGGTACTCATACCCCCCACCTTCAACCAAAAAGGCCCCTGGGGTAGCGTACAAATCATTAACTTGATAGTTCACTGTCCTCAGGCTTAAATAAGATGGGACTCACAAGGAAAGGGAGTGGCAGTGGGGGAAAGGATTAAATCCAGCAAGTGCCGGCTGCTCTTCTCTCCCTCAGAGACCAGAGCAATGCCAATGGGAAGAAAGTGGGAGGATTTCCCACCAGCCACTGTGGCCCAGGTACAACGGAGGTGTGCCTGGCTGCTCTTCTCTCCCTCAGAGGCCAGAAGGGAGGGACTCTTACC
Organism: Ctenosaura bakeri; assembly: GCA_948474755.1. Classification (NCBI taxonomy): domain Eukaryota; kingdom Metazoa; phylum Chordata; class Lepidosauria; order Squamata; family Iguanidae; genus Ctenosaura; species Ctenosaura bakeri. The sequence goes on from CAOLHI010003018.1 coordinate 49,685, forward strand.
AATCACTGGGGTCAAGGCACAGTGGAGCTCTGCCTGTGTCCTATCTCAGTCCTGGCACAGTTGATAAATCAAACAAAACAAACTGAATATCTCCCAGTTTGTTACTTATTTCCAGGCAGTAAGGAAGGAGTCATAAAGTCCAACATAAACAAAGTCCAGCAGGGTTTCACGGCAAGGGAGCGTCCATGGTCAGTCCGAGTATTTGTCAAGGTAGCAGGTCAGACAACTCCTGGAGGGGAAAGACGCCAGCTAAATAGGTCCCGAGCCTAGTGCAGCTGAGGCTTAATTGATTGTTGCTGGTTATAAATCCCGAGAGAGCAATGCTGGCTCCCTCTTTGCTCCCTGTGCACTGTGGAGCTGGGTCTAGGTAAGTGTTCCTCTATATCTGAAGAGGCAGGACTCTCTGTTGGAGCTGGCATCGCCCCTGGTTCTGTTTCTGGCACTGTAACCTCTCTCTGTACAGCAGGCCCTGGCATGCCTTCTGTTTCAGCCTCTGGCATGCCCTGTGTTTCAGTCTCTGAGTCAGAATCCATGCTCTGGAAGCAGGGCATGACAGCCTGGCTGCTCTTCTCTCCCTCAGAGGCACGAATGATGGCAATTGGAACATGGAAGGAGGACTCTCACCAGCCTCTCCCCATGCAAAGGCATGATGGAGCTCTTCCCAGCTGCTTTTTTCTCTCTCACAGACCAGAGCAATGGCAGTTGGAACATAGAAGGAGGGCTTCTCACCAGTGACTGGGACTCAGGTATGGTGGAGCTGCTCCAGGCTGCTCTTCTTTCCCTCAGAGGCCACAGCAATGGCAGTTGGAGCTGCTCCTGGATGCTCTTCTCTCCCTCACGGGCCAGAGCAATGGCAATTGGTACATGGAAGAAAGGACTTTCACCAGCCTCTCAGCCCAGCCATGATGGAGCTGTGCGTGGCTGCTCTTCTCTCCCTCAAGAGCCAAAGCAAAGGCAGTTGGGACATGGAAGAAGAAGATTCTCACCAGTCACTGGTGAAGCAGAAACAAAGTCCAGTGTCAATCCAAAGGTGAGGACAGGACAGGACAGACCAGCACCTTGGATATCTTTCTTGAAATTTAGGCTAAAACATGACCTCACCGTCCCACTGGCAGAAAGATTCCCAGCTGCCACAGACCTTTGCTTTTATTTCCAAAGGAACTTTCAGAAAGAGGCCTAGAATGACATCTGTCTTTTCTTCTCAGCGTCCCCTTCCCTTGGGTGAGACTTCCTTTCCATCTAGGAAAGGGAGAGCCAATTACTCAGAGACAAACTTGTCTTTGGAGATGAAGCAAGAGCGATTGCTGCGTATTTAATTCATGATCCTCCATGTCTATTTTTGGCCAGCCCATCAGACCACTTCCACTGTGCCTCTTTTCGGCGACTATTTCTAGAGAAGGAACAAATCATTCCTGCTCAAAGCTGCAGGGGTTGGTGGCTTTCGTGTCAGTGGGGCAACACATCCTCGGCGGGTTGCTGTCTGAACTTTAAAAAAGTTCTCTGATGTGCTTCTGAACCCTGTCACCCGGATGAGGTCCACTACTTTGGGTAGCTACTGTAAAGTTCAGACTAGAAACTGAAGCGGATTCATCTACTACTGAAAGGAAACCAGCAGCTGCCGTTGGTTGGAGAGGAAAGTAAACACCCAGAGCAAAGGACCCAGAAAGGAAAAGCTGTCTAGAAAGAATAAGAAGCATTCTATTATCCTTGAGGGCATATATGTGAAAATTAGTCATAGAATCATAGAGTCATAGATTTGGAAAAGACCACCGGGGCCATCCAGTCCTACCACCTGCCATATTGGAATAAACAGTCAAAACAATCCCATCAGATGACGATTTAACCTCTCTAAAAATATCCACTACACTCCACTACACTCTCAGGCAGCAGCACATTCGACTCTCAAGTTCTTCCTAAAGTTTATGTAGAATCTCTTTTGCTGTCGTTTGAAAGCATTGCACCATGTCCTAGTCTCTGGAGCAGCAGAAAACAGGCTTGCTCCATCTTCCATATGACATCCTTTCAAATATTTAAAACATAGGTATCATGTCACCTCTTAACCTTCTCTTCTTCAGGCTAAACAACCCCAGCTCCCTAAGCCTATCCTCATATATATACTCCATGGTTTCCAGGTCTTAGACCATTTTTGTTCAATCTCCTCTGGACATGTTCCAGCTTCTCATGGATTGCGCTTGATGCATTCTTGGTGCCGAGGTCATCTTTGCAATTCATTAACAGGATTTTGCTTCTACAATGTAACCAAGGGTCCGCAAAATCACGTAACATAGACCATGATGTCGCTTCTTGGCTGGATAGTATATTTGTTACTATTCATTTCACGCTGGAATAATGGGCTTCCTGATTCTCCAGAAACCCAAGAGGCATAGATCAGCAACAAATATTCCTTGTAGTTTATGAAGCCTTTGGTGGAATTACTGTATGAGGAAATATGCAGTTTTTCTCCAAAACTGTGACTTAAGGCTGAAAGAAAGACAGATAAAGACAGACAGACAGAGGAGGAAAGGAAGGAAGGAAGGAAGGAAGGAAGGAAGGAAGGAAGGAAGGAAGGAAGGAAGGAAGGAAGGAAGGAAGACGTCTCATGCACTCGAATTCAAAAGAGGCCATTAATTTGTCCTTCACCACCAATGGTGTTCCTGTTTAGCCACCCCCAAAAGAACAGAGCTATTTGCAACACAAACAGGTAGCATTTTTCTCAGCTATTGCTCTTCTAGGTCAGCCGGCAGTTTTTCCAAATTCTTCCCCTCCCTCTTTCTCCCTCCACCGGCCTTGTTTTGACAAAAGCAAAAAAGGAAGAAACTGTCAGATAAGGATTTTAAAAAAAAAGGAAAAACCCAAGCAAACCAGAGATTACAAATTGGAAACATTTGGGGGCACAGGCAGGAGGCCGCCAGCTCAGCCTGGCCCTCTCCCTGCCAGCGACTTTATTCGGAAACGGAACGACAAAACGCTTGTCTCGTTTCCAGAAACCGTCTGTTTCCGAGGTGATCCGGAGGCTGCAGACTGTCGAGGGGACGAATCGGCCGGCCCGCCGATGACCTGAAATGCTGCGCCTGTGGCTGAGCTGATTGGAAGGAGGGGTAGGAGCGTGTAGTGCTTAAAGCAGTGGCAATTTTGGTGGGCAGGTGAGGAAAGAGAGGGACGATGCTCGGAGACACCAGACTGTCACCTTGAACCGTGTTCAGTTTATGGCTGGATCTTTGAATTCCTGTCCAAGGTGCTCAAGTCTTTTCTGAGGATGATGGTTCAGGACCTTGGATAGCTCAATACATGTTGGAGCAGATAATCTATGGCTTACTAGATAATTTGTTATTCTTGTGTGCCTTTGGGTTGATCGGTTTGCCTCACGGTCACAAGTCAGAAAGGACTTGAAGACACACAACCATCACCAGAGGTTGGATGAATCTCTCTCTAGAGTGCTTTGCTTAGGTTTTCTGACACGGCAGCAGGTTGGACTGGATGACCTTTGTGTTCCCTTCCAACTCTAACCTTTTTGGTCTTGGTTTTTGGCATCTTTGGAAGTGTCACAGACCCTCGGAGTGAGAAAAGTGGACCCTGGACCCACCCAAGTTTCCCATCACTGCCTTAGAGCTGGGAATCAGCAATGTTTCCATTCAACCGACCGTGCATCTTGTGTAGCTAGGAAGCTGGCATGTTCGTTTTCCTCTGAGCATGGCTGGGGAGAGATGCTAGTTTTATCCCACAGAGGAGGACAACCTTAAAATCGACAGGACACGTCAAAGCGTTACCTAATGATAGTTGATCCTCTCTTTGGGACTGAGACTGGATTGAGGTTCTAGTGTTCACGCCTTACTTTTCTGTCTTTCTCCCCCTCCTCCATACTTTCTTCTTAATGGCAAAACTGTCCCGTTAACATATTTTTGATGCATTGCCTTGGAAATAATGTTCAGGTGAAGATTTGATTGCTTCCCTGGAGAGTGGAGAAACAGTGGGGACCAGGAGGGGATGGAAGAGGAGAGGGAGACCAGATGGGAGGGAGCAAAAAAGTGAGAGGCCAACTCATGCTCAGCCTCAAAACAGGAAAAGGTGAGAAAATAGGAACTGTTGCCACACCTTACACACACACACACACACACACACACACACACACACACATCCAATTCTATGGGATGGCGTAATTGATGAGAAATATCATTTTATAGCAACTCTATCTTAGGGTTTCCTTGTCCAGGTTTTTTCAAGGGGGAATTGTCATTGCCTTCTTTTGAGGCTGAGAGAGCGTGACCTGCCCAAGGTTATCCAGTGGGTTTCAATGGCTGAGCAGGGATTCAAATCCTGGGGTCCCACAGTCTTACTTCACTGCTCAAACCGTTATACCATGCTAGCTCTCGTATCTCCATTAGGAGCAAGCATTTTCTAAAGCTAATGGATCTTAATTGTCCATTCCAGACCAAAGTATCTCCTAAAGACCACATAAATGAGTATACAGTCACCCCCCCCATTCGCTAGGGTTAGGGGTACAGTACCCCTGTGGAAGAGGAAAAACCATGAGTAACTCTAGGCTCTCCCAAACTGTATTTAACACACAAAGAAGTATGATCACCGTATTCAACCCACCGTGGATTCCTTTGGGGTGTCAGGGTTCCTTCCCAAGGCAGAATTGGGGGGCTGGGGGGGCTTACGGCCAACCCCACTGCTGCCCCACACCATTTTTAAGGGGGACTTACAAGCTTCCTTTGCAGTTTCTCAGCCTCAGGAGGCCTGCAGTCCCTATTAAAAATGGCCTGGGGAGGCAGCAGAGTAGACAGCGAATAATCCGTGAATAATCAGATCCGCAAAAGTGAAACCCACAAATGTGAAGGGCCGACTGTGAATAATAATAAAAGATGCTGTAGGGAAATAAAAAGGAGACATCATCCTCTTGGCGTGAACCCTAATGATTAGTCCCTAGTAGAGTGGGTCTGTTCAGTGGCCAGTCAACACATAGGTAAACCCCAAGGAGTCCATGGGACTACTTTAGTTATGACTAACAGTAGGACTTGGGCCCGTCCCTTGCTGCTGGAAGCAGATGAAATGTTGTATCCTTTGGGGGATTTTTTCTGCTCTTTTGGAGGGAAGGAATGATCCAGAAGAGCCAGTGTGGAGTAGCCTTGGGCTACAACCTTGAAGACCAGGGCTTGGCCATGGAAACCCATTGGGTATATCACAGACTCTCAGCCTCGGAAAACGCCAAGACAGGTTCTCCTTAGGGTTAGCATGTCAGGAAGGACTTGAAGTCGTGTGACCACATCTTGGTGCCCACCCCAAGAGTATTCCAGAGGCCGCAAGAAAGCGGGACGCACGGCCTGTTCCCAGGGGACAACTTTTTGCAGAAATCCACAAGTGTTGTTGCGCCATTCCCATTGCCGAGCCTGGGCTTCTTTTCTTTCTCCTTTTCCTTGCCAAAAGTTAACTTTTCTTGCAATTGTCGCTGGAAGCTTCCACTCTTCTGGTGACCCAATTTCCGCCTCCGAGGGTTAAGCGCTCCCTGCGGTACGCCGTGGCCCCTCCAGCGCCTTGCCGCCAGACGACGCCATTTAAGCAAATGTTCCCAGCCTCCGGAAACCCTGGCGCTTGCTCCATCTCCTTCACAGTTGGAGTTGTGTTTTAGCGGCTCAAACCATATTCCACTAAATTAGAGCTGCGCTGATTTAGACAATTACTGGGTCAATCGTGCCTCCAATTCCCAGTTTCATGCCGAGATAACAGCAGCCTGGGGGGGGTGTTTGGGGGGAGGGAAAGAAAAACAGGGAGGTGGACAGAGAGAATTTTTGCTCACTTATTAGGGGTTAGCTGCAATCTGGAGGCTGTGATTTTTTTTTTTTTTTGGTCAGGAAAGACAAATAAATGTGCTGAACACAAAAGGATCCTGAGTTAAAAAAAACCACTGGTTTGGGAAGGAGTTTATTTTTGGAGAGGGGGGTGTCGTTGGTTAATGATGACCCTTCAATAACAACCGTGCTCCCAAAATAACTCCGTCTCCCACTGAGTGGACAATCGAAGATCAAGAGACAGGGAAAAGGAAAGAGAAATAAAATAAAGCAGGTTGAGATCCTGAAATGAGACGTGAGCATCCTCTTGCCCTTCAGTTCCACATTGCTATGGGAAAAAGGACTTGGATCTGTTTTTCCCTGCCTTTATGATATACGGAGACAACCCAGGGAGAAGACCGGATGCGTCTCAGTCAAGCAGGCGGCAGCCACTCTTGAATTCTGGACCCGAGGTTTGGCAGGTTGGGATTCGGCAGTTGCTGAGCTACCACCCGGTTTGAAGGGTTGAAGGAAGAACTGCTAGGATATCAGGCTGCTGGAAAACTCTACCATTCTCTCTCCTCCCCACTTCTCTAGGGCAAGAGTTTCTGTCCCTTTGCATGTCAAAGCCCTTTGCCTTCCCACCTAAAGCCTCACTCTTGCTCTAAATGCATAGCGATAGTATTTGGGTGACCCAGACAGACCCTGGGGTCACTGGCCTTAATAAAAGACCCCATTTCTCTCGCATTTCTCTCTCCTTGCCTTTTTGCTGCCACTTGCTTCCCTTTGACCATGTTTCGCCTCTCCACCAAGAAGATGGTGAGTTAAGAATGGATCTTAATCTTTTTGTTAGCTAGTTAGGATCTAGGCTCTCCTCGTAGGGCTTCGTGGCTTCCAGGCCCTTCACCATTTCTTCTGGACACACTCCAGTTTGTCCATATCCTTCTTGAATTGTGGTGCCCAGAACTGGACACAGTATTCCAGATGAGGTCTAACCAAAGCAAAAAAAGGGTGGTATTATTACTTCCCTTGATCTCAGCACATTCCTCTTGATACAGCCTAGAATCACATTGGCTTTTGTAGCTGCTGCATCACACTGTTGACTCAAGAGCTGTTCAACAGTGGAATATGCTGCCTCAGTGGAGTGTGGCGGAGTCTCCTTCTTTGGAGGTTTTTAAAGAGAGGCGGGAGGGCCATTTGCTGGGGGTGCATTGAGTGTGTGTTCCTGCATGGGAGAATGGGGTTGGACTGGATGACCTTTGTGGTCTCTTCCAACTCCATGATTCTATGATTCTAATTATTCAAATCAAGGACTATCCTGTACATCTCATTAGTTTGCCTAGCAAGAAGATCTATGCTGAGTCCTGCCCAGAAGAATATACCGTTGCAACTTGTGTCTCCTCCTTTGGGGTCTTTTTAGGGACACAGCCGGTGACAGGCCGTTGCTGACACAATTGTGCAGATGAGGGGGAAAGAGAGAGACATAGCGAGACTCACTTTGACTCAAAGAGAAAGCTCTAACCAGGGGTGTGATCTTTTGTGACGGGACGGCAACATCGCACAATAAGGAACTACTTGGTCCTGTCAGACAGATTTCTGTCTTGGTGGGAAACAATTATAATTCAGGATGGCATCGGAACAAACCTGTTCCCCAGAGTGGCTTGTTTTGCAGTTGGCAATCCCGGTCTGTGATTTAAATTTAGCAACAAAAATTAAAATTGGTTCCCATACTTAATCTCTCACCGCCTGGCCTACCTTGGAGGGTTGTTGTGAAAAGGAAAAAAGGACCACGCACACAACCTTGAACTCCCGCCGTGATGGTTGGAGGAATAAAGGCAAATAAATATACAGCTGGCCCTCCACATTTGGAGCTTGACCTTTGCAGATTTGATTATTTGAGATTTTCTTCACGTCCTGCAACCTCAAGCACTTCTTTTCTGGGGGGACCTTCTCTCTCAGTGGCTCAGATCAGGTCGTGTGGCCCTTTAAAAAGGTGCTGGAAAGGTGCTGCGGTTGTGGAGGGCTAACTGCATGATCACATTGGGTTAAGTCTAGTAGCAAAAGAGGAAAAAAAGTTTGTTTTCTCTCTCTCTTTTCCCTCTTTGAGAACTGCAGGCAACAGAAAGCCTTTACCCATGGTTATTAAGATCCCATCTGGTCTCTCTTTTGCAAAGATCGGGTATTTGCCTGCTTCCAACAGTGGAAAAAGCTGTTCCGGGCTCAGAGAAACGGCACATTTTGTGCGAGAACAGAGGTATACCAGGGAGAAAGGGAGCAGCGAGCAGGAAATTTCATTTGCAGCCTTGGGAAGGAAAAAAAAAGAGTTTTATGTAACTGTAGGCTGGCGAGTATATTTATTGAAGTGATTAACAAACAGGACTGAGAAAAATGCAAGCAAAATGTTACAGGTTCTGCCTTTTTCAGTCGCAAAAGATGAAGCCAAGAGGCATCCGAGGGTGCTGTTTAGGGGAGACCGTTTCCGGCCTTGTGCAGCTCCTTCAGCGTTTAGACTCATACCCAGAGTGGATTCACCGTCCCCCTGACATGGGAGCCACCGGCTGACCCTGATTTTAGCCACCAGCAGTACTAGTTTTCCCATAATGTAAGCCGTGGATTGGTTTCACTCAATGTAATGACTGATAACGACTTATGGAGACCTCCTCCCTTAGCAGACCAGACCGCAATATTGTGGCTAAAGTACCGGCACATTGGACAAAACCAGCGACTATGGAAAAACCAGCAGTGATAAAAACAACAGCGCGGGCTTGGAGTGCGTGCAGACATGATTCAAAGAATCATTAATTCAAAGCCAAGACTAGACTGGCAACGGACCTTTTCATCGGCCGCCCCTGGACTGTGGAATGACCTACCGGAAACAGAGATTTGACAGCAAAATACACTGTCCGAATTTTTAAAAGTACTAAAGACCTGTCTCTTCCTTGGGGAGCCTTGGGGAGAGGTGGGTAAGAAATAACATCATGGAATCATAGAGTTGGAAGAGACCCCAAGGGCCATCCAGTCTAACCCCATTCAAAAAGACACCATCAAAGCATTCCTGACAGATTGCCATCCAGCCTCTATTTAAAAATCTCCAAAAAAGAAGGAGACTCCACCACACTCCCAGGCAGCAGCCTATTCCACTGTCAAACTGCTCTTCCCATCAGGAAATTCTTTCTGATGTTTAGATGAAAGCTCTTTTCCTGTAGTTTGAACCTATTGCTCCGTGTCGTAGTCTCTGAAGCAGCAGAAAACAGGCTTGCTCTGTCTTCAACATGACATCCCTTCAAATATTTAAGCGTGGCTATCATGTAAAAATTTTGTTGTTGTTTTTGTTGTTGTTGTTGTTGTAACTGGGTAATAATTCCATCTCTAACTGGAGTGCATGCCTATTAGAAGGTTCAAAAAGTAAATTAGCATCGAGTTTGAGACTTGTTGGTATGTAAGCTGGAGTTTAAAAAAGATGCTTTTGTGGTTATATCTAACTACGGAAATATCGACAAAATAAATGTGTGCTGAAACACTGCACAAAAATTTTATAGACATTCATCTCATGCAGTTTGCCCCCGCCGCCTCTTTCTACTGATGCCACTGAATACAGGCCTGTTTTTTCCAAAAATCCACCCAAATTTTGTATCGCCCGGGGAACTGAGGATCAACCGGGACCAACCAGCATTGCCTGTGATCTGAAAGAGCTGCAATTCTGTTCCGCTGTCACTCTCCGGAAGCTGTTCTGAAGTCTGGGTTGAAATTCATCTCCCTTCCAGAAATTCCCCTCTCTTCCAGAAAGACCTGGGGTGTTGGCCCAGACCTCTATCTTGGTGGCCATCCCTCTCTGTTGGATTGCAATCCAGCCCAAACCTTTGATGTCTTTCTCTTTGATGGCTGTGCAATAATCCATTATAAGATTAACCGGCGAACTAGCGGCCCATCTTCGACAAACGGCACCGCAATTGCCCAGCGCCTTGTGGAACATGAACAATCCACCAGAGGAGCCAAAAGCCCCCCGAATTGGTTTGGTAATTGTGCCCGAGCGGGAAAATCCAAAGCAGTTGAATGACAAAAATAACAGAAAAAGGATTGGCTCCCTTTCACAGAGCTGTAGTTTAGCCTGCCTCGCCATCTTCTCCTCTCTCTTCCAAAAGCACAAAATGGAAGACGGTTGTTGTAGCTCAAGTTCTTTATCTTTCAAAGAGAGGGAGCAAAATATATTTGCAAAGAATTGGAGGTTTCCCAGTGAACCCCTTGCATTTTGTTTTTTTTTCTTTCTAAAGGCATTTCTGATTAATAAATTTAGAATTCATCTTTGATGGTGGAAATCCACTCTAAGTTAGAAGTCATGTTGCATTGTTGTATCATTCAGATAGATACATCGATGGATGGATGGATGGATGGATGGATGGATGGATGGATGGATGGATAAGATAGATAGATAGATAGATAGATAGATAGATAGATAGATAGATACATTCATTAATGGATGGATAGATAGATAGATAGATAGATAGATAGATAGATAGATAGATTAATTAATGGATGGATGGATGGATGGATGGATGGATGGATGGATGGATGGATAGATAGATAGATAGATAGATAGATAGATAGATAGATAAGATAGATAGATAGATAGATAGATAGATAGATAGTTTAATGGATGGATGGATGGATGGATGGATAGTAGGAGGAGGGATGGATAGACAGATAAAATAGATGGATAAAAAAATAGATAGATAGATAGATGATAGATAAATAGATAGATAGATAGATAGATAGATAGTTTAATGGATAGATGGATGCACAGATGGATAGTCAGGCAGACAGAGGCACAGACAGATAAAATAGATGGATAAATATTATAGATATAGATAATAGATAGACAGATGACAGGTAGACAGACAGACAACTACATAAGAGACAACAACACAAGAATTCTATATCCCCTTCCAGTGGATATGTCTGAAGAAGGTGGAAGCTACAACATTTGCTGTTTTTTTATATATAAACAGTTGTTTGCAATAATGTCATTGCATATAATAAAATAAATATGTAGCAATATTAATATAGATTGAGCAATAGATAGATTGGTGGATATATATATGCATGTGTGTGGCAACATGGTGTGGTTTCCATGGTTGTGAACATTGGTTGGAGCATTGGACTACAACCCTGGAGACCAGGGTTCAATTCCCCGATCGGCCATGGAAACCTGCTGGATGACCTTGGGTGCATCACACTCTCTCAGCCTCTAGAAAACCCCATGATAGGGTCACCTTACGCTCACCATAAATTGGAAACTAAGTGAAGGCACACAACAACATACAGTGCAAACACATTTCAGGGACTACAAGTCTGAAATTCTGAAGGTAGGCATTTTAAGTCACGACATCACAGCCTCTCTGACCATCTCGTCCAGGCATTTTGGACCAAAGGGAGAATTTCTGGATCCATAGACTTAAGACCCTAATAAAGCATGACTTCGGCTTAAAAGATAATCCATATAATAAAACAATCCATGAATAATCAAACCAGCGACCATTCAAACCATGAATCTGGAGGGCCAACTTCATGTCCATCTTGGATGCTGTAAAATTTGAAGCGGGTTCGATTGGTTGTAATAAAATTATTGAAAACAGGCATTTATAAAAAGCGCCAAATGTTTTGGCTTCTGCCTTCATTGGTGCTGTCTGCTGGAATGGGAGAGATAAACAGCATTCTCCAGCTATTATCTCTGTCTTTGTCTCTATCTCTATCTGTATCTCTGTCTCAGAGAGAGATACGACTGATACCACATTTTTCTCTCTAGGCTTACACATTACACACACTCTCACTTTGCGGAAACCAACTGTGACTGATTTTAGTAAGCTTTTTAAGGCAGTGTGAAAAAAAACCCCACTCTTTCCAATTATATTTTTTAGATCTTCCTCCCTCCCCTCATGTATGCACATATTATTTTCTTTCATGTGCGTGATCCCTGATTGGTTGGGATGACACTTGTACCACCATCGTCTGTTTTAAATAGGTTTAATTCTCTATGTAGCTTAATAGCATTTCAACAATAACTTTGAAAAATGTTTTTATGCCTCCTTATTAGTGCTTTTATCTGTGTTTCTTCAGTATTTTTATAAGCTGTCTTCAGTCCCAGTTTTAGGGGGAAAGGGGAATATAAGTGAATTTAATGATAATAAATAATGGGGGGAAATAACTGCATCCAATCCAAGAAGTGAGAAAAAGAGAAGCAGAAAACCTAATTGTCGTTTACCAAATCTTCCTCCCCTCCATATATACATATGTTATTTTCTTTCATGCGTGTTATCCCTGATTGGTTGGGATCACACTTGTATCACCGTCATTGGTTTTAAATAGGTTTAATTCTCTATGCAGCTTAATAGCATTTTAACAATAGCTTTGAAAAACCTTTTTATGCTTCCTTGTTGGTGCTGTTATCTGTGTCTCTTCATTTTTTCTATAAGCTATCTTGAGTCCCAGGGCCTTTCTGCACTACCCTGTTATAGTGCTATTATTCCACTTTCAACCTCCTATGGAATCCTGGGATTTGCAGTTTAGGGAGAGGCCTTTAGGATTCTCAGCTGGAGAGCTCTTTGGCCTCAGGAAACTACAAACCCCAGAATTCTACAGGAGGTTGAAAGGGGAATAATAACACTGTAACAATGTAGTGCGGAAAGGCCCCCAGTTTGGGGAAAAGGTGGAATAACCTAACTGGTTGCTATTTTAACATAAGCTTTTGTGGATCTAAACCCGCTTCTGCAGATAAAGTGCAGTCCAAATTCATCAGTCATTAATCAAAATCCCTTTCCTGCATGAAGAAATGGGTTCAGATGCACAAAAATTTCTGCTAAAGTAAAGACTAATTAGTCTTTAAGGTGCTGCCACGTTGCTTTTTCCCTTTTTCTCCCCTTTCCGCGTTTTCCTTCCTTCAGTTTTGCTAACTGCTGCCACGCACACAACTTCACAGAACCAGGCCGCGCGTGTGCCCCCCACGGCTCCTCGTCTGATTTTGCGCCGTTATGACAAAGCGGAGACAGCGGTTGTTCCAGACGCTTGCCAATCACCAGACCTCTGCCATCCCGTCTCAAATGAAGCGTCTCCACGTCTGTCAGATTAAATCCCGAAACCCCTTTGTTCAAAGGAAAAGCGGCTTGTTTGTTTATTTCTGGCGCCTGCCCTGCTTGCATCCCTCCCCCGCCCCACACTGAAAAAAACCCCTCCTCTAGCATGGCTGTGCTGAGCATCACACTTCATCTGGCTGTTGCTGGAACACCTCTGCAGTGCTCCAAGCAGGATGGACGCCAGCTTGGTTGTTTGCAACAAAATCTCTCTCTTTTTGTGATGTCTTGTGTCTTCATACATGGGGGGGGGTCTTTCTGTGTGCTTTGAGCTGATCTTTTTTTTAAAGAAAGAACCTGGGACTGTTGGAGAACTTTGGGGGACTTGTAGGATCTCTAGGAGCCATCAGTGTGGCTTCCAAGGGCTGCAGATGATCCACGGACCACACCTTGCCCACTCCTGTTATAGAAGCAGTAGCTGTGTTCCCTTCTTGGCCCGCAGCTTCCAACAACCATAGATTGTATCCCTTTCATCTTTCAGGCTTCATTTAACTTGTCACGGCTAATACATCCATCGACAGACATGAGCTTCTGTAAATCCATCTTCTCGCTTTTTGAGCACGTAAGAAAAGTCTTGCCAGATCAAAGGAAACACACTTCTTAATCCAGCGAACTGTTTCCCGTCCGTGCTGCAGAGGTTACCCGCTGTCTCTCTGCGTGACTCCCTGCTCCAGGCCTCTTTTGCTTCAGGCAATCTCCTCCGAATGGCCAGAGACAAATGCCTTGCCGCCCTCAAAGCAATGGCATCGGTCAGTTACGGATGAGATGAGGTTGCTTGTGGTTGGAATCCGCTGGCTCCATTGTACCTCTGGATGAGTCACTGTTCTGGGCTTCCCATCAGAAGACTGTTGTCATGCTCTCATCCCAGGACCCAGATGGGACCCTTCCCAGCAGCCATACCCTAGAGACTGAGAGGGACAATGCTTACAGCAGCCAGTGTAGGTGGAAAAGCAAGAGCCCAGGAGACTCAGAGAGTTTATATAGTAAGGACTCATTAATTAGGCCAACAGCTGGGTAAGACTCTGAGCCTATATAACTAGAGACCAGAATGGGAGGAAGCTGTTGGAGCCAACCAATCCTACCCCTGGTAGCAGCCCAGCTTACTCTTGAATTCCTTGCTCTCGCTCCTAGAACTCTTGACCTTCACCTGGACTATGGATTTTGGACTATGGACACTCTCTTGACTTACAGTAGACTCTGTCTCTCTAAACTGACTGGGAACTTGGCTGGCTAGCAAAACAGGACAATGGTGATCCATGGACCATATGTGACATGTGGGCCTTGTGGAATGATAGAGTTGGAAGGAACTACAAGGGCCCTCCAGTCCAACTCTCTTCAATCCAGGAGTCCACAGCAAAGCACTCCTGAAGGATGCCTGTCCAACTTCTATTAAAAGACCTCCAAAGATGGCAAGTCCACCACACTCCAAGACAGACTATTCCACAGTTGGACAGCTCTTGCAGTCAAGAAGCTCTTCCTCATGTTCTCTTGTCATCTGAATGCATTGGCTTGTGTTCTGGTCTCAGGAGCAGCAAAAAACAAGCTAGCTCCATCTTCTATATGACATCCCTTCAGATGTTGAAAGATGGCCATCAAGTCACCTCTCAGGCTCCTCTTCTCCAAGATAAACGTGCTCATTTCCCTTCAATCCTCTTCCTCTCATAACTCAGGAAAGTGTAGGTATAACAACTCAGCCTCAATGAGTGTTGATGTCTCCATCTTCTATATGACGTCCCTTGAGATGTTGAAAGATGGCCATCAGGTCACCTCTCAGTCTTCTCTTCTCCAAGGTAAACGTACTCATCTCCCTTCAATCCTCTTCTCCCCATAACTCAGAAAAGTGTAGGTATAACAACTCAGCCTCAATGAGTGTTGATGTCTCCATCTTCTATCTGATGTCCCTTGAGATGTTGAAAGAGGGCCATCAGGTCACCTCTCAGTCTCCTCTTCTCCAAGGTAAACGTACTCATCTCCCTTCAATCCTCTTCTTCCCATAACTCACAAAAGGGTAGGTATAACAACTCAGCCTCAATGGGTGTTGATGTCTCCATCTTCTGTGTGACGTCCCTTGAGATGTTGAAATATGGCCACCAGGTCACCTCTCAGTCTCCTCTCCTCCAAGACAAACGTGCTCATCTCCCTTCAATCCCCTTCTCCCCATAACTCAGAAAAGTGTGGGGATGACTCAGGTGTTAGCAGCCCGGCCTCAACGGGTGTCCTTCCCATAAAGCCAGCAACCCAAATCGGCCACATTTATTAAGAGAAGCGATGCTGCTGGGACCAAGCGGCACATGTCTCCATTTTCCCGTTACCGGAGGGACCGTACTGGACTCCTCTGGCGCCTCGGAGCTCCATAATGGTAACTGGAGACACCGAGACGGATTTGCCAGTCGCCATGGAGACCGCACACTTACACAACAGAACACGCCGGCTGGTGGCCTTGGAAAAGGGCGAGGAAAGTTTCAAACTGTGCGTGTTGTGCAAGGGGACTCAGATGTACATCACAACCATGTTGCTGTTTCCTGGAAATTAATGCTGCCTTTATTTAAAAAAAATATATACACACACAGACACAGACCCCAACAGACATGGAACTATATTTGCCCGAGAAAACCAAACTACTGCGATTTCTTTGTATTTTCTTTATGAAAATACTTCTCTCCTTCCATGCGCGCAAAGGTTGGAGGGCAACCTACAGGCGAGGAAACAGTATTAGACCATTTAAAGTGGTGAAAAACAAAGTAAACAACCATTTAGGATGATGGAAGGGAATATAAAACAGTGTACACAATAAGGTCGGTGACTTGTTGGTTTTTGCAGAGGAGAATAATTGGATATTTTTGGAGATCTAAAGATGAAGAAAGGTGAGAGGAAGGGAAAGAGGGAATAAAGAATGGGAGGGAGAGGAGGAGGAGAAGGGAGAAGAAAAAAAGGAGGAGGAGGAGGAGAGAGAGGAAGGAACGGAAGAGGAAGGTGGTAAAGGAAGAGAAGGGAAGAGGGAAGGAAGGGGGGAAACGCATAGGATGTGACTGTGGGCTAGATGCACATATTAACATTAGCTGACCATGACTTGAATCTGTTTGGCCAGCCACACCCTCTGAATCAACCATTGAACCAGAAGTCAACCCATTGATTCAACAGGTCCCATTGATTCAATGAGTCTGCTCTAGCTGGGGCTAAGAGTTGTCCAAAAATGCCATTTTTTTTGTAGCCGGTTGTCAGTAAAAGACAACGTCATGGGTAGCTAAAGCAGTGAGGTCTTCCGGCCATCGAATGATGGATGGGGAAGCTTTATCACTCCCACCGTAGCCCATAAGTCTTTCGACAACTGTGAAAGCATGCAGGATCCAGCTGCCTTGACCATCACTTCAATTCCAAGCCGCAGGGACAAAATTATAGGCCCGCAGGCATCTAAAAATGGCCAACGGGTTTCTAATCGAAAATCAAAGCATTGTGATGTATCCAGTCCTAAAGGAGCTGACGGCACGGGTCATAAAAACCATTGTGCACGTGATTGCACTTTTGAGGAAGTTGCAAAAGGATGTCCAAATCAGAGGTGTGCAAATTTGGGTGTGAAAGTGAACAACAGATGAGTGTGACGGTTGCAGGGGGGAATGGTCAACGTCCACTCTGTGGGAGCCTAACTCCAATTTAGATTCACGGGGACAAATTTATAATACGTCGCTAGTGGACAGGATTGTGTTCTCAAACAGAAATGGATAGGAGTGCAATTCTTCACCAAGTTTCTTTTCAAAGGAAACCATGAGTAGTTGTAGCAAGTTTGTTTTTTGTTTTTTCCTGCTGCATGAAAGTCTTCCCCCAAATTTTTTTTTTTACAATTTTTCAAAAATGCAATTTTTACAATTTTTGCAATTCAGGACTAATGCTGTGCAAAATTTGCTCATGCCTGCTTCCTGTAGAGCTCAGCATTTTCTGCACAAGATAACACAGAAAATGCTATTTCAGCACAGAGACATTATTTCCTGTGCAGAAAAAGATATCTTCTGTGTGGAAAATACTATACAAATTACCTACATGTGAATTTTGCATGAAATAAGTCCTCAACTCCAGCATTTTCTATGCACAAAACAACTTTATTTTTTTTCTGCACAGGAAAAAAAAATGGATTCAAATAGACCCTCAAATGCCTTGTATAGGTCGTGGGTGTCATTTCCAACACATTTGGAGCCCTATTTGGACCCTGAGGTATAAAAACAGATGGCCATCTGGGCCTCGGTTCAAAAACCTCCAAAGAAGGAGACTCTACCACACTCTGAGGCAGCGTATTCCATGGTCAAACTGCTCTTACCATCAGAAAGTCCTTCTTAATGTAAGAGGTGGAATCTCGTTTCCTGTTCTTTGAATCCATTGCTCCATGTCCTAGTCTCGGGAGCAGCAGAAAACAGGCTGGCTCCATCCTCCATATGACATCCCTTCAAATATTTAAACATGGCTCTCATGTCCCCTCTTAACCTTCTCTTCTCCGGGCTAATCACACCCAGAGGACTTCATGGTTTCCAGGCCTTTTAACATTTTGCTCACCTTTCCAGCTTGTCAATCTCTTTCTTGAATTGTGGTGAATACTGACAAGCTGAGTGAGCCCCAAACAGCCTCACACATTGTGTGGGTTTACAGTGGCTGCTGTCTGTCTGGAAATTTAGCTGGAATGCCTCTGCTCTAGGGCAGAAGTGGCTGCGTGTTACGTGGGGAACGGAGCCAAGGGACAAAATCCTATTATTGCTTTCCAGCCTGCAGAGTTTCCAAGGGACCAGTTTGGGCACTGGTTCAAGCACGAAAAGGGGGGAATATTTTACCGAGAATGGCCCATTCATTTGATTTAAAGCAGCTTCCGAAATGTCGGCTTCAGACAATACAGCAGAAAGGAGGTGGGAGAACGAGGGGGCGGGAGACAGAATGCCGAAGGCAAGGTGGGAGGGGAGCCAAAGACACAGAGGGAAAGTAATGCACAACGGTGGCCGAAGCGGGGATAGAAAGAACATGTTATGTGCCAACAGTAAACTCTTTGGCACGCTCAGTTCCTCTCCTCCTCAATGTCAGAGGAACAGCCTGGCCCATTAACCTACGGAACTCCCCACCACAAGATGAAGTAACAGGAGTTGGATAGCTTTTTTCCCTCCATGGTGTTAAAATAGTCTGAGCTTTATTGTCTAGTAGGTATAAAAACAGTGTTATTCTTCCCAGTTGTTTCAGCCAAATGAGAGGTCGGGGTTGTAGGGAGGAGAGAAGAAAGAGAGAAGTAGCAGATTTTCTTGAACCCGCTAGATGGATATCTTTACTTATTTCCTTCTCTGATGTAGGGATCTTTATTTCATTCCCCGATGGGAGAGTGAAAGATGGAAATCTACTCATTTCCTTCTCAGACGTGGAGATCTTTACTTATTTCATTCTCTGCTGGTGGAGTGGGGGGGGAAAAAGAGTTTTCTTCCTTCTAGTAGAGATTATGGTAAGTTTTGTTAGAGTTGGCAAGCTCTGCATGCCTGTATTTGCTAAATGCGGAGCTAGCGCTGTGTAGTTGAGTATCAGACTAGGACTCTGGGACCCTGGGGGTCGTATTCCCACTCAGCTATGGAAATAGACAGGGTGACCTCGGGCAAGTCCGACTCCTAGCCTCAAAGGAAAAATAAATCTGATCAAGACAGCCATAGGAGAGACAGCATGGGGTAGTGGGTTTGAATGATAGATTAAGATCCAGAAGATCAGAGTTCAAATCCCTGCTTAGACACGGAAATCCCGTTGGCAACCCTGGGGAGGTCACACACTTTCAGAGGAAGGCAATGGCAAGCCTTCTGTGAACAAATCTTCCCAAGAAAACCCAATTCACCGTAGGCTCACTGCAAGTCCGCAACAACTTGAAGGCAAACAACAGCTCACTAAATGCTGGTTTGCAGATGTCCCATTTTTCTTGTATTTCTGCACTCTATCTTCCTGCATTGCTGCAACCTGCAGCCATCTTCTTTTTCTCCTCTCTCCTCCATTCCACCATGTATTTGATTCTGCACAAGTGTTTGTAGGTACAGCTACTTTGGTAAATTTTACAAAGCAGATTAGGTTTATTTCTTTTTCCACTAGACACTGTGTGTGTGTGGCCGGGCAGTTATGGAGCTGGTTATTGTTCAGCACCTGCCCTGCTAATTTGATCAACGTTCAGTTCAAGCT
Organism: Ctenosaura bakeri; assembly: GCA_948474755.1. Lineage (NCBI taxonomy): Eukaryota > Metazoa > Chordata > Lepidosauria > Squamata > Iguanidae > Ctenosaura > Ctenosaura bakeri. Next base: position 68,754 of record CAOLHI010003018.1, read on the forward strand.
TACAGAATCGGGAATCGGGAATGTGATGTCATGGCACAACGAGGTTCCCGTTAGGTTCACCTGAGGAGCTCCATACATTGGAAGTGGATTGAAGGCACACCACCGCAACGAACAAGACCAACATCCACAAGTTTCTCCGCGGTGTCTAGCAGTGCCATGTCATTGGGGCAGTGAATCCACTCCATGTTTTGGAATGCTTTAAAAAGAGCTCTCCAGGGTGCTGAAACTATTTGGAGGCTAGAGTTTGCCATCCTACTGACACGGAAGGTACCAGCTGCTGATGGGTTCGTCTATCCCTACTTTCCAAAAACACCCAGCTGTGAAGCACTAGCAATAGCATATACCTCGAGACCATGCTTTTCCAACTTGAGGCCTTCCAGATATTTTGGACTATAGTATCACCTCTGTCCAATCGCTTTGGTAGGTTGGGTTCATGGGAAACAACATTTAGAGGGCGGCCAGGTTGTGGAAAACAGGTTTATATCCTCCTTTGGAACAACTTTTCTAGGGTGCCGATGTCCAAATCTTATGGCCTGTGACGAATCGACTCTCGAACTCAAGCCTTACTGGATAATGGACCCCGAGGTCACCTGAGTCATCAACTTTCCTAAGCTTCCATCTCATAAATTCACACATTGCTGTTGTGTTTTTTGGGGGACGGTGAGGGGGATGGAGGAGAAATCAATTAACGGCCTGTGTTGTTGGTTATAAATCAACTATTTACATATTTAATGATTACACCTTTAACAAAATTCCGCAGAGACGGCGGATTTCTCCCGAGCTCTTCTGACGGTGTCATCAATTACCCTGAAAGCCAGGCAATTATACTAAATCTTCTTTTTCTACCAATGCCTCTTGTCAAAGAGAGATTGGTCCATTCCCTCCCCTTACCTTTTGAGAAGCCCTGAAACCGGGGCCGCTGCCATTACATTATGAAAATTGCTTAAGCAGCGTTTTAAATAACAAAAAAACCCCAGCAGGGTGGGAAGGAGAGCGAGAGAGAGAGAGAGAGAGAGACAGCTTTTAATTTTGGCCAAACATGAAGATCGATACCGTCGTCCTTCAGCATTTCGCCGAGAGATTGAAAGAGCCTGCTCTCATCTGACTAATTCAATTCCAGGATGAGTCTCTCTCACTCTCTCTCTCTCTCGTTCCAAGGGCCTTCAGAAATAATGGCCGAGTTTTTTAAGGACCCAACTGGGACTAGGGAGAGGAATTCCTTTTATTAGATTAGTTCCTTCTGTCTCTCTCTCTCCTTCTCTTCTATTTTGGTGGAAAGACTGATGCCTTTGCCTCGCAAGCTGCAAGACGGGAGGCCCTCGATCAATATGCGAACTTTGTATTTATAGCTACCTTGGCGGTTACAACCTTTTGAAAGTAATTTATGACGACCCGGAACCCAATTATTGGGGAACCGAGAAGTCTGCCTGGCGTTTTGAAGTGGCCTTCCTCCAAAGCCATGTCTTCTTTTTTCAAAGGAAAAGGAAACAAAACACAAAAATACCGAGGGTTGTTTTTGAGGGTTGAGTTTTCTCTTAATAAGGAGCAGGGAACTGGGCCAATACTAATACAATCAACAAGGGAATATGTAAGATATTAAACTTAGGCCAAAGAAATGAAATGCACAGATATAGGAGGGGTGACACCTGGCTTGACCACAGTACATGTAAAAGGGATCTAGGAGTCTTAGTGGACCACAAGCTGAACATGAGTTAACAGTGTGATGCAGCAGCTAAAAAAGCCAATGTGATTCCGGGATGCATCTATAGAACTACAGCATCTAGGTCAAGTGAAGTAATAGTACTACTCTCTTTTGCTTTGGGCAGATCACGCCTGGAAAACTTTGTCCACTATTCAGTTCGGGAAGGATATTGACAAGCTGGAACATGTCCAGAAGAGGACAACCAAAGTCCTGGAAACCACATCCTAGGGGGAGCAGCTGAAGGAGCTTCATATATTTAGCCTGGAGAAAAGAAAGTAAGAGACAACATGATAGCTATGTTTAAATATTTGAAGGCATATCATATGGAAGTTAGAGAAAGCTTGTTTTCTGCTGCTCCAGAGACTGGAGCTGGGTATGTCATTATGCTGTAAACTTTTCTTGAGAGGATAGAGGTAGCCTGTTTTCTGCTGCTCCAGAGATTAGGACACGGAGCAATGGCTTCACACTTCAGGAAAAGCGATTCCTTCTGAACATTAGGGAGAACTTCTGACGGTAAGAGCAGTTTGACCGTTCCTAAGCAAATCTAAAGAAGCCCTTCTGCCTTCTTGCAAGAACCGTGTCAAAAGTCAGTTAAGATGACTGACTGAGAACATGTGTATGTTCAGGGAAAGAATGACACCCATGATCTGTTCTCTGTTTCGCTGTCCCAATTGTGGGCACTCTCTCTCTCTCTCTCTTGGAAGCTCTGTAAAAAAAAATCCTGGTGTTTCCATAAAGCTTTCTCTATCCATCAGAGAGCTGTTGCAGCCAAGCTGAGAGCAGGGGCTGAGAAGATGTTCCCTTTTGGCCAAGAGTAATTGTGAGTGTGTGTGTAACTCCTTCCCAACTTGATTCAGGGCCCAATTTCAGCTCCATGATTCTACCTGGGAAACAAGGGTGGACCGATATTTCAACACAGCATCTCGGATCGCCTTTTTGAAGTTCAGACTGAAGCAGATTTTCCTGACAGGTTCAGCTCCTTCTCGAATAAAACCTGGTTCAGATTTACTACCCCACTGTTTAAAAATAAATAAATCATAAGCCGCAATGATACAACATCCGTAATACAAAACCCGTAAGGTGAACCCAATGCAATTGTAAGTCTTCTGCCGGGTGGACCTTCCCTTAACGTATGCACTCTAATGAATTCATTCTAATTAATTCTCTGACTCCATTAATTGTCAGAGACAGCAACCATGTCAGGAACAATAGGGGTTGCTTCCAATTGAAGAGACAGCTAGCAAGCAAACAACTCTGGAGCAGCGTCCCTGTTTTGTTCTCTCTCTCGCTCCCCTCTCTTTCACTCTCGCTGGCCAACCTCCAAAAATTGGATTTCCAATTAATAACTTAGACCTCAGCTGGCTCTCTCCTCCGAGATGAGCCTCTGCTGAAGGTCGAAGGCCTTTCGGCCATGCCAAAGGAGATTTACGCTTGGACAAAACTCGCCCAAGTTACCCGACGGGCAAAAAGCCGGCTTCAGCAAAATATAGCTTCCACCCTGGAAGATCGGTAACTACCTGGCAGGCCAACGTGGCCTTCTGGCCATTGCGGGTGGCCACTTTCTGGGATTGCCTCCTCTTTCTCCATCGGGCAGGTTTACTCTGAAGGAAGCCCTACCAATTTCATTGGGACTTGCTCCAATGAAAATTCTAGGGGTGGGCAGATTGCTCCATTTTGCTTCTCTCCGTATTTGGAGAGAGCACGACATGACATTGTCGGTCTTCATCTGGCTATGGGCATTGCCAAAAAAGGCTCCCCTCTCCTCTCCTCTACACCAGCCATGAGATGGTTTCTCAGAGGGGTTGTCACACCAAAACTGTGAGTCTCGGGGTGGCGAGTGGGGAGCTGCGACGGAGTCAGATCTTGTAGGATCGCGGCCAATGCCAGTGGGTGGAATCGAAAGCACGCACTCACCGGGATTCCCTCAACAGACAAGAGAAGACAACAGGAGCACTAAAATGCCATAAAAACCACCGCTTTATCAACGAGGCATTCGGAACCCAATGCAATTGTACACATTTTCGTCTTTGATGGCTCTCCCAAGATAGCGCCGTTTATGAAATTATTAACAAAGGAACACATCTCTTTTTCTCTCCTCCTCCTCCTTTTTTTATCCAATTAAGCGATAAGGACACAAGCCATGCGTATCTCTGTGTGTCTATATAGACGCTAGATTGCTATCGTTCTCGGATTATGGGTACAATAGTGCCGATAGCAGAGACAGTATTTTCTAATTTCACCCCCCTCCCTCGCCCTCAAGATGTTGCTTTAGATCATTACTCATCTGGAGAAGGTGAAGCAAAGAATGGCTCAAAAGGCAGAAGTGATCTCAGAGGCGTCTTGAATGCGACGCGTTCTAAAGAGCATCACAAAAGCACGGCTGATAACAAGGCGAGTGGAGCCATGAAAAGGCACGGGATGACACCCGAGGAAGCTGTCAATGGGGTTTAATCGGAGGGCAAGCTCACACCCCCAACCCCGCCTCTGCCTCTTTATCAATGGGCAGCCTTCTCTCCTTGAGGGAATTGGAGTGTGCTGGTAGCAAATCGTCATGTGGACAGATATTTTAGGACGTCCCTGGATTTGATACTCCAACTCTTACATCCCCAAATTGTCCCTAACTTAACTAACATTTCTCTCTCTGTGTCCCTCTCTCTTTCTCTCTCGTGCATACACTGCAATGCCAAATGATCATCGTATAGTACCATTCTATTCTGCCTTGGTCAAACCTCACCTGGAATCCCCGGTCCAGTTCTGGGCACCACAGTTCAGGAAGGATATGGAGAAGTTGGAAGGTGTCCAGAGGAGGGGAACCAAAATGGTCAAAGGCCTGGAAACCATGACGCCCTCTGAGGAGCAGCTTCGGGAGCTGGGATGTTTAGCCTGCAGAAGAGAAGGTTAAAAGGCAACATGACAACCATGTTTAAATATTGAAAGGGATGTCATATGGAGGATGGAGCAAGCCTGTTTTTTGCTGCTCCAGAGACTAGGATATGGAGCAATGGCTTCCAACTACAGGAAAAGAGATTTCATCTAAACATTCAGAAGAACTTCCTGACCACCTTGGTTGTTGTGTGCTGACTTATGACAACCCTAAGGCATCCCTATCATGGAGCTTTTCTTGATAAGTTTGTTTAGAGGGGGGTTGCCTTTGCCTTCCTCTGAGGCTGAGAGTGTCTGACTTGCCCAAGATCATCCAGCAGGTTTCTGTGACTGAGTGAGTATTCGAACCCTGGTCTCCAAAGTCACAGTCCAATGACCAAACCCTTACATCATGCTGGCAGGACCCAATATGTGGCCCTTTGTCCTCAACTCAGAATCTTTCTCTCTCTCTCTTTTGGCCTGGTTTGGATGATCCATACTTTTGGTCCAGAAGTTAATGCAAGGTTGATAGATCCCAATGCTGTGCCTTTCCTCCCTGTGGATGGACTGGGACCAGTTACTTTCTGGATTAGAGATTCACAAATCACTCACACCACCCTTTTCAAGGAATTGTAGGAACTGTCCAGGGTGCTGGACTCAATCCTCAACCAATTTGTCACCTTTGACTGCTCCTTAAAGTGTGAAATCAAACCAGGAGTTCAGCATCATAGAACCACAGAGTTGGAAGGGACCACAAGGGCCAGCCAGTTGAAAAGCCTGGGGTATCTTTCTCATCAGTGTCCAGAACACACCGGTTCCATAGGGCCTCAGTCAGTCAACTTCCTTCCATTGCACGAATTGCTCTATATTGTAACCTTGTGGCAGCCTCTAGGTGAATACAGACGTTGCAAACTACTCGATTCAATTCTGCACACACGTAAGGCCATTTATGAAAATGCAAGTCTCAAGCAGACTGCCAATCAGCATTTTCCCTGCATAAATTATTCTCTGGTCAAAGGCAGGGGGAAGAATTTCAAGAAACCATTGACACACAGTCCTGATGCTCCACTTCTAGAGATGATGTGGAGTCTCTCTCATTTTGGAAACTCTGCAGCACCTATATTTGCTTCTGGAGAAATTAAATAATTATTTCCAGGTTTTTTCCCCAGTGCTTGTGCTGGAATTTTGTTGGGGCTCGATGCTCACATCATCGGTCAGTTCTACAAGGAGTAGACCTTTTACCAGCCTGCAGAAGAAGGGTTCTCCGCACACAAGCATGCCTCTGGGTGGGGTGCAACCAGCCATCACATTCCTGGAACGATGCCCAGGAACGGCTCTATCCATTGGAGAGCTGGGCCAAAGCTAAGAAAATGAATTTCAACAGAGACCAATGTAAGGTCCTGCATTTAGGCAGAAAAAATGGAATGCACAAATATAGGATGAGGGACGCGTGGCTGGATAACAGTACGTGTGAAAGGGATCTAGGAGTCTTGGTGGACCACAAGCTGAACACCAGCCAGCAGTGTGATGCGGCAGCCAAGAAAACCAATGTGATTCCTGGTTGTATCAATTGGAGTCTGGTGTCTAGATCGAGGGAGGTAGTGGTATCACTCTATTCTGCTTCAGTTAGACCTCATTTGGAATACTGTGTCTAGTTCTGGACTCAATTCAAGGAGGATATTGACAAGCTGGAGCATGTCCAGAGGTGGGCAACCCAAATGGTGAGGGGTCTGGAAGCCATGAAACCCTATGAGGAGCGGCTGAGGGAGCTGGGTATGTTTAGCCTAGAGAAGAGAAGGTTAAGAGGGGAAATGATAGCCATATTTAAATGTATGAAGGGATGTCATGTTGAGGAGGGAGTGGGCTTGTTTTCTGCTGCTCCGGAGACTAGGACAAGGAGCAGTGGATTCAAGCTGCAGGAAAGGAGATTCCACCTGAATCTCAGGAAGAACTTCTTGACCATCAGAGCTGTCCGATAGGGGAATGTGCTGCCTCAAAGGAGTATGTTGGAGTCTCCTTCTTTGGAAGTTTTTAAACAGAGGCTGGATGGCCATTTCCTGGGAGTGCTTTGAGTGTGTGTTCCTGCATGGCAGGGGGTTGGACTGGATGGCCCCTGGGGTCTCTTCCATCTCTACGATTCTATAGTTCCCCCTGGGCTCCCTCTGCAATGCTGCAGAGTTACATCAGCTCAGCCATGCACAATGCCAACTTTCAACATGATCTCATCAGCCATTGGCAGCCAAGCGGTGCATCCACTCTCTGTTTTAAAGATTCTGAACCCATTTGGCAGGACCAATTATACTCTAGTTCCCAAGGAGCTCCCCATGGTGCTGAATCTGTTGACAAGACGGGGTTCACTCCAGCCTTCAACGGAACACCCCATAGTGCTAAGTTTTCCTTTGGGGAATAGATTCCAAGCCAACCTTAAGGGGAGTCTCCTGGGTGCTGAATCCATTCCGGATACAGGTTTGCTTTGCGTCCAAAGGAGCTCTCTTAGGCCATTTCCACACTACACTGTTATAGTGCCATTATCCCACTTTCAACCTCCTATGGAATCCTGGGGTTTGCAGTTTAGGGAGGGCATTTAGATTTCTCAGCCAGAGAGCCCTTGGGCCTCAATAAACGACATACCCCAGAATTCCATAGGAGATTGAAAGTGGAATAATAGCACTATAACAGTGCAGTGCAGAAATGGTCTCAGTGCTCAACCTATTTGATATCTATGGGGTTTGCCAATCTTAAACCAACCTTAAGCCAATCTTAAGGTGACCTTCTTTTTTTTTATGTGCTTAATATTACTAGTTTAATTACTGCAATAGAAGTAACCTTGAATACTAGTTTAGGTTTCCTAGGCTGTTTAATGAGACTAAGGCACTGCGGCATAATATTAGGAAATGTGATATTTTTTTAATTAACAAGGTGAGTGGGTTATTACAGTTTAATGATATATTAATAGAACATTTTAATGAATAACTATAACTTTCTAACAGTTACGTTAAAAGTGTTAAGTGGATTTTAGGTCTTCCTAATTATTTTAGGAAACTTCGGATTCTGCAGCTAACTCTAAATGGGATATTATTTTGGAAAAGAATGACTGGGATTACTAAAACTAGAACCTATTCACTGCTTGCCACAGGGGCAGGAACTATTTTTCTTAATTGGGAGTTGTTTGTTTTAATTACTCGTTGTTGTTGGTCCAGTTTGATTGTGTATCTAGATTGTGTTGTTAGTAGGTTTGCTATTTTGTGTGTGTGTGTGTTATTATTTTAATAAAATAAAATTATTTTAGGGAACTCTCCAAGGTGCTGAACCTATTTGGAGGAATAGGTTCCAAGCCAGCCTTAAGGGAACTCTCCGCGGTGCTGACCCTATGGAGGGAATAGGTTTTATTTGATATCCACGGGCTTTGCCAACCTGCTCAGCTTCTTTAAAGTTCAGGCTAAACTTCGGAGCAGATTCATTGCCCCGTCGAAGCGGCATCCACCGGCCGCTGCTGGCCATCGGGATATTGCTTGGCCTGCCTCGCCGCCACCGGTGTCTTGACGCGACCCTGGCGCAGCCCAAGTTTTATAACTGCCCACGCCGTGGTGTTTGCTGATGTGGCTCTCAATTTGCTTTATTTACAACCCAATAAGGAGGAAGGGGGGGAAGAAAGGTTGGCAACCCCCCTCGCCGCAACGGCCCACCCCGTTCTGCTCACCCCACTCCGAGGGCTGAGTCAGCAGACATTTCCCGTAAAAGGAAAACCAGTTACAGCTAGAGATCTTGCAGGCCTTGAAAGCTGAAAGGAGTGGAGGGGGGAAAAAGCCAGAGAAGAAAAAGCGACAAGCGTGTTTTCCATCTTTTTCCTTGCTCTTTGCCGTCCGTCGGATGGCTTCGGCAGCCCCTCGATTTGCAGCAGACATCCTTCTCTGACTCTAATTTCTATCAAAGGTGAACCATGTCTGTGTCTGATAAATTTCGGCTCGCTCCGTCCCTCCTCTATCTCGCCGCCTGTTTGTCCCCCGTCTAAAGAATGGAATATTTTAGAGGCTTGAGCTTAGGAGCGTCACATCAGGGCTTCTTTGAGCAAGCAAGGACATTTTAAAAGCTTTTCGACAACAGACAATTCACAGGCCAAAAAAAAAACTGTGTTATTCTCTGGGCAGCTACAGAGGAAAATCAGTACAACAGCAAGACCCCGTGCTTTGGCAATCTCTTTTTAGACAAAATTTCTCAGAAGACCTTTTCTATTAAAACAAATGTCCAAGTTTCCAGTCTTTTTATCTCAACTTTCCCCCTCTTCTTCCAAAGTAAAACCACTTTGCACGACTGTCTCCAAAAGCCTTATAAAGTTTGAGCATAACAGCTTCTAGCTCCCCATCCGAGCAACGTTAGTAATGTTGTAGCATGCCTTCAAGTCGTTTCCAACTTACGGCAACCCTAAAGCAAACCTATCACAGGGTTTTCTGGGGCTGAGAGTATGTGGCGCGCCCAAGGTCACCCCAATGGGTTTCCATGGCCAGGCAGGGAACTGAGCCTTCATCTCCAGGGTCTTAGTTCAATGCTCAAACCACTATACCATTCTGGCTCTCTTAGTGTAAATCAAGCTACATGTGTGTGGTTATGTATTTACACTAACCTCCAAAGAAGGAGATTCCACCACACTCCCAGGCAGCAGCATGTTCCATTGTTGAACTATTCTTACCATCAGGAAGTTCTTCTTGATGTCTAGATGGAATCTTTTTTCAAGTTTGAAGTCATTGCTCCACGTCCTAGTCTCTGGAGCAGCAGAAAACAGGCTTGCTCCATCCTCCAGATGACATCCCTTCAAATATGTAAACATGGCTATCATGTTTCCTCTTAACCTTCTCTTCTCCAGGATAAACATCCCCAGCTCCCTACGTTGTTCCTCACATGGCTTCATGGTTTCCAGGCCTTCGACCATTTTGATCACCCTCCTCTGGACATGTTCCAGCTTGTCCATATCCTTCCTGAACTGTGGTGCCCAGAACTGGACACAATCTTCCAGATGGGATCTGATCAAAGCAGAATAGAGGGGTACTAATACTTCTCTTGACCTAGACACTATACTCTTATTGATGCAGCCTAGAATTATTTGAAGGGATGTCATATGGAGGATGGAGCAAGCCTGTTTTCTGCTGCTCCAGAGACTAGGACATGGAGCAATGACTTCAAACTTTGCTACTTGCAAAGAAGGTTAAAAAAGGCACAAAGCCAGCTGGGAGACTCTGCAAGCAGCAAACACACGCTTGGTCCCAAGTGATCCTCTGTAAATCCTTCATACTCCCTACATACATTATTTATAAAGTAAATAAATAAAAAAGAGAAAAAGTACAGAAGTATCCTTATGTATACACACACACACACACACACACACACATGTAAATAAAAGCCACATAGAGATTGGGATGTGCTTTTCTCTGCTAAAAGAAGGCAGAGAATTCCCTTCAAAACTCTAACTCCTAACAAAACCCATCCACCTCCACCCTCTGAGTGTCTTCCTGTCTTCCATTGTCCCAGTGGTGTAAGTGGAAAGGAGACACGAAGAATGAAACATGCCCCCCACCAAGCTTCACCGTTACTACGTGGCTACCTAGGTTCACTCAGAAGCCTACGTATCCAACAAAGAACAGGACAACTGTTTCCCCAGATTCCAAATTAACTTTGCAATCTCTGCTTTTGTCTGATCGGAAGGCGCTTCGTGCGCAAATTCCTTTTCCCGCAAAGAGGGAGATAATAAAAACAAATGGAGGCCTATCAGAAATTTAGCAAAGTCCATTAGAGACAATACATGGCAAGCACTTGTCTTATCTCCAAGAGAAGCAGCCGTGGTGGACTGGAAATTAAATGGCTCTGGAGACATGGGAAGTCTCAAGCCCTCCCTGGTGCTTGCGAGACTCGCGTTTGCCCCTCAAACGTCCTGGGGTTCGGTGGTAGAGAGCCTGCGTTTGGCTCAAATGTCCTGAGTTCAGCCTCCAGCACTTCCCATTAAATGGATTGGGCACTGGGGCTAAGAAAGAGCTTTCTCTGTCTGAAACTTTGGAGCACTTCTGCCAGACAATGCAGATCAGGGGTGGGGAAAGAGCAAAGTGGGCCACATTTGGCCCCAATCTGTCGGCCACATACGGCTGTAATTTCTCTTTGTGGCTTCTTGCCCCTGCCTGAACACCCCAAAGGTTCCGGATCCCTGCAAAATAAAAAGTGCAAGCTATTTTTAAACCCCAAGGCAGTGGTTTGCTTTTATGCATCCCAACAGGTCCCACATACTCCAAAACAAGGCAGAATAAACAGCAAAACAGAAGCTAGCAGTGAGACGATATCACTTTTGTGTTGCTAGCAGTGCAGCAGTTGCTGCTCCACTGGAGGGGAACATGTAGTAAATATTGCTTCTTGCTGAGATGTACTGGCTAACTCCAAATTCAAGTAATTAGGCTTAGAAGTTTCAAAAGCTTTCTTCAGGAGCATCAAAGCAACAACAGCACACCTTGGGAACTGCCAGGACTAAAGAGGCATTGGATTTGCAGCACCTTAACATTTCAAATGGAATGCGAGCTTTTGCTTTTGTTTTTCTACTGTTAGGGTTAGGGGCACAGAATTCTCATGAAGGTGGAAAAATTGCAAATAATTCCCCCGCCCATGATTCCCCCTGCAGAGCTTCCCCATCCCATTCCTTTGCCTCTGGCTTTGGCGTTGGGGTGGGGGATTAAAAAGATGCAGGAAAGGGCTTGCCAGTATTTTCAGCTCAAACGGAGAAGAGTAGAGTTTGGAGGTTCTAGCTACTTCCAGTTGCCATCTTGAGAAAGGAAGCAAAAAGAATGCCTAACCAATCAGCAGGCATTACAGAGTAGAATATGCAGCCCTATGGCAGAGAGAACATACCTCCAGCAGTGCAAAGGGGCTTTGCTCATCCAAAAAGGAAAAAAAACAGCCATTTTAAACACAAGCTTGGCAAGCCCAGAGTGAGGAATACCAGGGAAAGAGAGGAGGAAAATGGGGGGCGGAGAGGCAAGCAATAAGCAAATTTGCAAAGGTCTGCAAATGGAGAGGAAGGACAGTACTTGTTGTGTGCCTTTGAGTCATTTCCGACTTATGGCAACCCTATTATGGGGTTTTCTGTGGGCTGAGAGTGTGTGATGTGCCCAAGGTCACCCAATAGGTTTCCATGGCTGAGCAGAGAATCAGACCCTGTCCTTCATACCCTAAGACTCTTGTTTAATTTTCTGGAAAGCAGCACAGACAACCTTGCTCTAGATGGACCAAGAGAGGGAGCTGGCATAAGGCAGTTTCCAACACGAAGGAGAAACAGGTGGATGGGACCCTAGAACAGAATTCTTCTCCACCATTGAATCAGCCGCTCCTCCAATGGCATGTAGGCTGTGTCAGAGGAGAGCTAAACCGATTGTAAACTCATCAACAGGGAACAAAAAGATTTGAGCAAGAGAAAACAATTACAAGCGGATAATGAAAGGGACAAGCGGTCAGCGGAGCCCAGTTCTGGAAAGGGAAGCGGGGAGGAAGAGACAAAGAAAGGCTTTAATCCAGGGCAGAGAATTGTTTGGGGGAATCAGGTAAGTTTTCAGAAATTAATTGGCAGCAGAAAGGTAGGTTCTGCAAAAGGCGGCTTTTTAAGTGGCTGTGTTTGTTTGCTTTCAGCAAGTTGCTCATGCGAGAAAAAAGGGGCTTCAAAGCTCGCCGAAAGACCAGACTCGATGGGAATGGGTGAAAGCATCCGCAGTAGGTAAGAAAAAGATGCTTTCCCTTTCTCCGTGGTCCCTCTCCTCTCCAATAGCCCTCTCCTCAATCATCAAGTTTTCAGAAATGTGTTTTCCACACCAGGAGGAAGAAAGATCACGAGAGTAAAGAGGTCGCTGAACAATTATAGTCCCGTAGCTTGCTGTTCTTGTAGTATAAGTGGCCTGTGGAGGCCATGGCCTTTAAAAATGGGCTAGAAACAGTGTTGGCTAGAGGCTTCCATGTCATCAGTGCCATCAGTCTACTCCAGGAAATAAGCTCTATAAGAGCCCTTCTGGATTAGACCAAACTCCAGCATTTTGATCCTACTGCAGTACCAGTTCGGAGCAGCACAGCAATGCATCCACTCCAGGGCCCTTTTTGCACAGGCTTTCTGTCGCGCGAGAGCCCCCTGAGCCTCACGGGAGTGGGAGTGTCGCTCTGCATGACGCACTCTCACTTCCGCCACGCTCACGGGGCTGCAGCGGCGCGATCGCGGGTTTTTTGATTTTTGCCTCAAAGCGGAAATCACCCGCGCTCACGCAACGCTCCCGGCACCCACGCGCACTTACCTTCTGTGCGGAGCATCAGGGAGGCGACCGGGTCGTGCTTCCTTCCCTCCGCCCCTGCGGAAGGAAGGGGCAGGGCGGGGCGCTAGCGCGACGGACGCAACAGCCTCCTGCTTCGCGCAGGGGGGCGGACGCGCGAGCCTCCTGCTTCGCACGGGGGGCGGCTCGCACGAGAAGCCTTCTCCAGGAGGCTGCCACTTCCCGCCTCCTTCCTTCACCTGCGGAAGGAAGGGGGAGCAGCAGCCTCCCGGAGAAGGCTTCGCGCGCGAACCGCCCTCCCCAGCGGCGCAAGAAGCCTCAATGCGAAAAGGGCCCAGGTTTTAATATAGGCCAGGGTGTTCCAAACTTTGGGCCTTCAAGCGTTTGGGACTTCAAGCCCTAGAAGCCCTAGCCAGCTTGGCAAAGAGTCAGAAATTCTGGGAACGACTGAAACCCAAAACATCTCGACAACTGTGGAGGCAGGGCCTGCTTTACAGACTGGAATGGTAGCTCCCCCCTCCCAGTCTGCTAAAGCGCCTTGCCAGGTTATACGCAGCTTTGACCTTCCCTAAAACCCCACTTTTGTGTAAAAACGGCATAGCCTTTCAGTATTTATTTAGAACCCCTTTATTGATTTATGGCTGTGGGGCTCTGGTTGGTTCAAAACTACTGAAAATCGTTCAAGTCAAACAAGATTGATAAAAATCTAGCACTATGAAAATGTGGTGCGGAAATGGCCGATCTCTCTTTCTTCTCTTTTTCTTGGACTTACTGTTTGTGCTTTTCATGTTTATGTGTAAAACTTTTTTAAAAATTTTAATACAAAAAGAAAACCTAACTCTCTAAGCTTTGCAAATGGGCTCCCGGTGACGAGAAGATGTTGCTCCCCTTCCGTGGACCGTTCCGGCACGCGGGCTTTGTCAGATTTAAAAGGCTCTTGTTTAAATGTCACCGAGGATGGGGCACAAATATTATAACCTCATGGCATTTTCAAAGAAATTGGACCAAGTCCCCCAGAGAGCTGCAGCAGGAAACAGGTGGCGAGAGATGGTTGCAGGAGAGATTGCTCTTAGCCGTCCAGGGATGATTGCTAGAAGGACTAGCAGCTTTGTCCAGAGCAACCTACGAAAACCCTACTCCAACCCCCAGCCGTTCGAATTGCTTCTTTGAGTGGCATTGGCCAGGGTATATCTTAAAGGCATAGGAACTTAATGGAAGGTCCTACACTTAGGCAGAAAAAATGGAATGTATAGGATGGGGGACATGTGGCCGGATAACAGTATGGATGAAAGGGATCTAGGAGTCTTGGTAGATCACAAGCTGAACATGAGTCAGTAGTGTGATGCAGCAGCCAAGAAAGCCAACGCGATTCTTGGTTGCATCAATAGGAGTATGGTGTCTAGATCAAGGGAGGTAATGGTACCACTCTATTCTGCTTTGGTTAGACCTCATCTGGAATCCAGTGTCCAGTTTTGGGCACCTCAATTCAAGAAGGATACGGCCAAGCTGGAGCATGTCCAGAGGAGGGCAGCCAAATTGGTGTTGGGTCTGGAAGCCATGAAGCCCCCTGAGGAGCAGTTTAGGGAGCTGGAGATGTTTAGTCTGCAGAAGAGGAGGTTAAGAAGGGACATGATAGCCATGTTTAAATATCTGAAGGGATGTCATGTCAAGGAGGGAGTGGGCTTGTTTTCTGCCGCTCCAGAGACCAGGACAAGGAGCAATGGATTCAAGCTGCAGGAAAAGAGATTCCACCTAAACCTCAGGAAGAACTTCCTGATGGTCAGAGCTGTTCAGCAGTGGAATAGGCTTCTGCCTCACAGCCCAGGCCTCGAGCTCAGAGGTGAAAGACCACGTTGTCACGATAGCAGGGCTTATAGAATCGAAGCCGGGACAGCAGGTCAATTCAGCAAAGCCACACTGGGTGTTAGTCCAAACTTTAAAGCTTCCATCATGCATTCCTGTATCATTGAAGTGGATCAACCCAGGGATTTGCCTTATTGACCCTTCCTGACGGTATGGCCATCACGATCAGTGCCCGTCCTTGAAAATGGCCAAAATCTTAAAGTTAGAGTTGCCATAAGTCAGAAGTAACTTGAAGGCACAATTTCTTGAAGGAGTTGGGGAATCCTTAGCCCTACAAACATGGTATGGTGGTGTGACTTGATCTAAGTTACCCATAGAAAGGTCATCAAGTCCAACCTGCTGCTATGCAGAAACTCAAAACTCAAAAATGGGTTTCCATAGCAAGAGCGGGGATTCTGGTCTGTCGGAGTCCTATGTCCAGCACTCAGACCACTGCAACGGATGGGCTTCGACCCAACTGGAGGAGACCCATTGGATCCTAGGATTTACCTCTGTGTTAACTCAACCGTTGGTTCTGTAAGCATAGTCTAGTTCTGCCCAACCAAACCATTCTGAAAGAGATGTAATAACACAGGATTTCCTCTTTTTAAAGGCTTTAAGGAGCTAAGAATTCGACAGGGATAAGTCATTCAAAGTGATCCGGCGAAACAGACAAATAATTCCACCTCCAGGAAAAAAAAAAAACCCACACAAGTCCTTCTGTATTTCATTGACGGAACAAAACACAACTCAGGATTTATGAGAAGCTATCAATTTTTACTCATAAAAATGTCTCCCACAATTTTTTCCCCTTCTTTTAAAAGCCATCCCGGTTTTAAAAAGGCTTAATATGGACTTTGCAATATCTGGCAAAACCTGAGCGAACAGCAGCTGAATGAATTCAAAGCAACTTCACAGCGTCTGTTGTACAAAGCTCAGCCCAAGCGTCCTGTTAGGGTTTTTTCCACAGGACGGGTGTGCCATCTGTTGGCACGCAGGGGTATCTTGGAGGACCGGGGACCCCAGTGAGCTCACAAGCAACTAGTAACTAATAACTAGTTACTTGTAATGAATTCCCTTTTCTCCACCAACAAAGGCCTGTGCAAGTTACTACAGTTGTTATTCAGCAAGAAATAACATCACTCCTTTTGTAGTGTAACTGTAACTTTTTAGTTGTTTTGTGTTGTTGTAGGAGGTGAGTGGTCTCACTTAATGATAGAGGAGGAAGATCACACAGTTCAGGGCTGGCTTATGCTCAGAGGAAGGAGCTGAGTGGCCTCATTCAGTGATGGAGGAGGAAGATCACACGGTTCAAGTGCTGGCTTATGCTCAGAGGAAGGATGTGGGAAACCTCATTCAGCGATGAAGAAGGAAGATCATACAGTTCAAGGGTCAGCTTATGCTCAGAGGAAGGAGGTGGATGGCTTATTTAATGGTGGAGGAGGAAGATCATACAGTTCAAGTGCTGGTTTATGTGGGTGTTGCATTGATGCCAGGGGAAATTGGCAAAGGGGATATTCTGTTCCACAGGCCAGGGCCTGTGGCATTCAGATGGGAGTTTTAGTTCACCAAAAACTAGTTTAGTTTTCTTTGAGAAATGGGGAAGCAAATATCAGCTGGGATCCTCTTGATGACATCTGCCTGTATAACCAAGGGGGGTGTTATAGCGTAAATATTTTTTCAAGCATTGCTCAAGAAGGTATCCAGTGAAACCCACAGTGAATTGACACAGGCACCTTTCAAGTTCAGACTAAAGCCCGAAGTGGGTGACAATAAAACAAGGAACCCCCATTGATATCACCTCCTTGCAACTTGAGACTGAAATCCAGAACAGACTGGCATTAGCTCCTTTCAAGTTCACACTAAAACCCAGAGCCCTACTGAAATCAGCTTCCCTACCCATTAACTCAATCTGCTTTGCAGATTTTCTCCATGAGCCCTGATGCTTCTTTGGAGAAGAAAGAATCATTACCACTAAACTAACTAGTTAAACTTTTCAAGGCGGATCTTTAACGTGAACACTTACAAAATAAAGCAAGCATCTCCAAATCTCTACCCGTTGGATGTCAGCAGAAACACTGACTTGGAGAGGAAACGTCAACAGGCTGGGGAAAAGTCCAAAAGGAGATCCCATCATCCTTGGAAGCTGATCTTCTTGAAGTCACAGCCTCTCTCTTTCTTTCTTTCCAGCGGATTCTTCCTTAATCTGGACAATCCATTAAATAACCCGGTTAATTTAAACCATATAAATCCCATCAGGCCGGCGTGTAATACTATAAAACTCTAAACAAATTCCTGACAGCATTAATGGGCTTTGGCTCTTACAATGCAAAGCATCCAAAGATTGGAGAGGGAGGAGGAAGCCACGAATTTCTCCGTTCGCGTTGATCTCAAGACGGCCTGGAGTTGCCGTTTCCATCAGGATGTCCGGAAGCCAGTCAGAAAATTGACGAACGTCCATCTCCCTTCCATCGGACAGCTGCGTTCACACGATCAAGTCCCACCAATACGCACAGAAATCAGTTTGATCAGGTATGGAAGGTTATGAGAAGACAGCTGTCCCAAAGGGGGTGAAGATTTCGTCATCCTTTGGAAATTTATTTATGGATTGATTCAACGTGTTGTCGGGCACCATGAAGTCATTTCTGACTTACGGTGACCCTAAAACGAATCTCAATCGCAAGCTTTCCTTGGACGTGCCTTTTCCAAAGTCGTCCCAGCGGGCTTCCATACCTGAGCGAGGATTCGAACTCCAGTCTCTCTTAGTCCGACACTCAAAGCACTATGAGACTTCCCTTAGCAAGCTTTAAGAAAGGATGGGGTCCAGCCATGACAGATTTGAAGACGTATCGGAGAATAATGTCAACACGAGGTTTTGAATAATATGTACTTTATTGAGTCAGGAGCCATTTCCGCACTACACTGTTATAGGGCTATAGCAGTGCTTTGCTTTGGTTAGACCCCATCTTGAATACTGTGTCCAATTCTGGGCACCCCAATTCAAGAAGGATATTGACAAGCTGGAGCAAGTCCAGAGGAGGGCGACCAAAATGGTGAGGGGTCTGGAAGCCATGAAGCCCTATGAAGACAGACTTAGAGAGCTGGGGATGTTTAGTCTGCAGAAGAGAAGGGTAAGAGGGGACATGAGAGCCATGTTTAAATATTTGAAGGGATGCCACGTAGGGATGCCAGGAAGGAGAGGGCTTGTTTTCTGCTGCTCCAGAGACCAGGACAAGGAGCAATGGATTCCAGCTGCAGGAAAGGAGATTCCACCTGAACCTCAGGAAGAACTTCCTGACAGTCAGGGCTGTCCGGCCGTGGAATCGGCTGCCTCGGAGTGTGGTGGAGTCTCCTTCCTTGGAGGTTTTTAAGCAGAGGCTGGATGGCCATCTGTCGGGAATGCTTTGAGGGTGTTCCTGCATGGCAGGGGGTTGGACTGGATGGCCCCTGGGGTCTCTTCCAACTCTACATTTCTATGATTCTATGATTCTATTATTCCACTTTCAACATCTTGTGGAATGCTGGGATTTGCAGTTTAGGGAGGGCAATTAGAGCCAGAGAGCTCTTTGGCCTCCGTTAACTACAAACCCCAGAATTCCACGGGAGGTTGGAAGTGGAATGATAGCAGTATAACGGTGTAGTGTGGAAATGGCCTTGGTCTGAATCAGAGCAGCTCTTAGAAGGTTCTTAAAGAAAATTCATAGAGGATAAGGCCGTTAGCTGTCTCGAATGCCAGCTTGAAGGGAAAAGGCAAGGTATCAATAAACCAATTTAATCACTAGCTGCTAGATGGGATGGCTATATATTTCCTCCAGCATTGGAGGCGGGATATTGGGGGATTTGCGGGAAAATATCATCTTGCCTTTGGGCTTCTCGGGGAGTCATTTGGCTAACGGCTGCAGGAACAGTATAGTGGACTAAGAGGGGCCTTTCGTCTAATCCATCAGGGCTATTCTTGTATTTAAAAAAAAAAAGAATCGAGAAGACAGATTTACTGAAGATTATGCCTGTCAATGGCTATATTAGCCCTGACAAGCTAAATGAAGCCTGCAAGATGAAAGGCACGGCACCCGTGATTGCCGGGAGTTAAAGAAGAAAGAGCGGATCGTCCTTTTAAAGACAGGATAAGGAAGGTGAGCTGCTTCAGAGGGTTCTGGATTGCAGCTCCCATCATCCACTCGCTTCAGCTAGGCTGCATTGGGGTGATGAGAGCTGCATACTTTGTCATATAACGCCCTCCTCCCCACTAAAAGCAGAGCTTGGGAGAACTTACTACAGCTCCCAAAATCTTCCAATCCATTGGGAGCGACTGAAATTTGTAGTCCAGCTTCTCCAGGCTCTGAGTAAAAAGGATCTGGAAGCTTCGCAGGGCTCGTTTCCCCTAACAAAAGCTGAAAATTCAAGGAAGGGGTTGATGGATTCTGGGAGTTGTAATCCAACCAAATTCTCCAAGCAATGAGATTTTAAAAAAAGAAAAGACTAGAAGGTTGTGTATACCAATAAAAGTTCAAAATTCAAGGGGGGGGCTTGGTGGATTGTGGGATTTCTTGTCCAGCAAAACTTCTCAGAGCTCGAAGGAAAATGGAATAGGAACTTGTGTCCCCCAACAAAAATTCAAGGGAGGGGTTGATGGATTCTAGGAGTTGTAGTGCAACTAAATAAGTTCTCCAAGTACTGAATAAGAACATCCAGAAATGTGCACCTACCAATAAAAGCTAAAATTTAAAGGAGGGTCTTGGTGGATTCTGGGACTTCTAGTCCAGCAAAAACCTCTGAGGAAAAGGGACTAGAAACTTGTCTCCCCCAATAAAAAGCTGAAAATTCAAGGAAGGGGCTGATGGCTTCTGGGAGCTATAGTCCAGCAAAGAATTTCCCCAAGCACTGGGCAAAAGGGACAAGAAACTTGTGTTCACCAATGCAAGCTAAAAATTCAAGGGATGGATTGGTGGATTCTGGGAATTCTAGTCCTAAAAAGGAACTGGTCCTTGCAATGAGCAAGAGGGACTAGAAACTTGTTTCTGCCAGGAAAATCTTGACATACAAGGAGGAGGTTGTGGGGGTGCCGATGCAACCCCGGTTCACGCAATAAACAACCCACCCAGGAGTTATAGTTCTGCCCGGTCGCCTGGCGTCAATGCCTCGCTTCACCTTGGCTCATTTTAAGGTCTCTTCAGATAAGGCCATAAGGCTTCCGTTTATTTAACTGCATGCTCAATAAGCCAACGGGGAGCTTTTCTCCTGCTTAAAAAAAATTGAATTGTGGGGTTGCTTATAGAGTAATTTTTAGAGGAGAGGAGGAAAATGAATCCTTAAAACGACTAATTTGTATGTGAAATCATCCCGGCCGTTTGCCGTGCTCCTCGCGGGCCCTCCTGGCGTACTTGAGATCTAAACCTTGAAACGCTATTAATCTTCCCGGAGTTTGGCCCGTTTCCTCGAGTGCCGGTGACCTTCAAAGAGGAAGAGATTGCTGTGCAACTAGATCTCCCCGTGAGCTGGTGGGAGACGGAGTGTAGCCAAGGGCTCAGAAGGTCTGGATGAAACCAGGAAACCGAGACCCACAGAGAAAGACCCCTCGCTGCCCAACCCTGCCAGACACACAACATCAGGGTAATAAGTGCCACTTTCTTCAGCCTAATTATTTGCTCGCTGATCTTGAGCACATCACACACTCTCAGCCCCCCAAAAAACCCAGATTAGTTTTGCCTTTGGGTTGCCATAAGGCGGAAACAACTTGCAGACACACAACAACAACAAGAAGAGGACTTTCGAAGGTGCTGATTCTATTTGGAGGACAGGGTTCAACAACTCTGACACCTATGTCAAAGTTCAGACTAAAAGTGGGAGCGGATATGCCACCCCACTCCCATGGGAGCCACCCCATGGCAAGAGACGTCTGGAGAGAGGTTAGCACTTTCTCTCCCCAAACCCAACGGTACTTCTGCCTGAGTATCGGAAAGAGGAAGAATGACAGAGAAATTAAGAGATGCTTCAAACGTTTTTTTCTCTCCCTCCAAAACTCTCCCTGGATTTCCAAAGGTCTGAATTGGCTGACCTTTCCAGAACGGCATCAATGAAAGCATCTGCCACTCTTCTGCCTGAATAGAATTTCCCACTATCGTCGTACATGTCTTTATTTCTGACAGATCATCATTGCTTGGGGTTGATTAAAAAACACAGTGCGGTAACGAATCCTGATTCAACGAGGGCTCTCAGCTCAAGACTGTGGCTGTTTGGTGACCTCGGGTAGACTCAGACTTATCTCTCAGCTAGATTTCTTCCAAGGAGGTGTGCCGTTGACTCCAGGATCAGAATTCAAAATCTCTTTAACAGCTTAGAGAGATGGGCCAAAACTAACAAAATGAATTTCAATAGGGAGAAATGAAAAGTACTACACTTGGGCAGAAGAAAATGAAATGCACAGATATAAGATGGCTGACACTGACATAGACCATGTGAAAGGGACTCTTAGTAGACCATAGGCTGAATGTGAGCCAGCAGTGTGATGCAGCAGCTAAAAAGGCCAGTGAGATTCTGGGCTGCATCAATAAGTGTCTGGCATCTAGGTCAGGTAATAGCACCAGTTTATTCTACTTTGATTAGACCTCACCTGGAATCCTGCTTCCAGTTCTAGGCACCACAATTTAAGAAGGATACTGACAAGCTGGAGCGTGTCCAGAGGAGGGACAGCAAAATGGTAGGAGGCCTAGAAACTATGAAGCCCTACAAAGAGCAGTTTAGGGAGCTAGATGTGTTTAGCCTGGAGAAGAGAAGGTTAAGAGGCAACATGATAGCTACGCTTAAATATTTGATATCATATGGAGGATGGAGCAAGCTTGTTTGCTGTTGCTCCGGAGACCAGGACATGGAGCTGTGGATTCAAACTCAAGGAAAAGAGATCCCACGTAAACGTGAGGAAGAACTTCCTGATGGTAAGAGCAGTTTGATAGTGGAATCCACTCCTTGGAAGTGTGGTGGAGTCTCCTCCTTCTTTGGAGGTTTCCAAACAGAGGCTGGATAGCTCTCTGTTGGGAAAGCTTTGATTACGCTGGAAGAGATCAAAACGGTCATCAAGTCCAACCCCATTCTGCCTCCATCAAAACATTCCCGACAGGTGACCACCTAGCCTCTGTTTAAAATCTTCCAAAAGAAGAGACTCCACCACCAGTTCTGACCCTCTGGAAGTTCTCCCAGATGTTTGGGTGGCGTCTCTTTTCCTGCAGCTTGAAACAATGCCCCAATGAGTCATTGATTCTAACCATGGCTCTCAACCCATCTGCAGGGTGGCAGGAGACACACTTGCCAGAGTCGGCTCAGTAGGGAAAAGACTGCTGGGCTCACCCCAAGAAATGGAGCTGTTGAGAAGAGAGAGATGTAGACCCACAGCTCCTTATTATTCCTCCGTCATCCTGGATCTTCTTCGTCCTCCCCGCAAGAGGCAAACAGGAGGGGGTACGCCTGCTTCACGCCTCCTCCCCTCTGTACCTTGTGGTGAGCAGGGAAGGAAGGTAAAAACACAGGAGGCAAACACAACAGCACTCTGTGGCAAACCTGTATGTCATCGTAGCTTTGGCAAGTGATCCGGAAGCCGCAGGAGAGCTTCCAATGGATGTTACTAAGCAACGCTCTCCTCCGATGGGCAACGGAGACCCCCCTTCCTTTTGAATCTCATGTATGGGGAAGAAGAGAGGGGAGAAAAGGAATGGAAAGGGGAGGTGGGGAAGGGAATCTGTGGCTCGAGCAAAGGGCGACCTTCTTCACCTGCTAAGAAAGTCCAGGTTTAATCCACAGCATCTCCAAGGCCATTTCCGCACTGCACTGTTATAGTCCTACTATTCCACTTTCAACCTCCTGTGGAATTCTGGGGTTTGCAGTTTGCCGAGGCCAAAGAGCCCTCTGGCTGAGAATCCTAAAGGCCCCTCCCTGAACTGCAAACCCCAGGATTCCATACGATGTTGAAAGTGGAATAATAGCACTATAACAGGGTAGTGCAGAAATAGCCCATATAAAGCTTGCCGGGGGGGTCTCCTTTCTTCCTGACCCTAATAGCTGTCAGAGAGTGGAAGAGACTGACTCAGAAAGGCTTGAACTCTGCTTCTTTTAGGGTCTTTAAATAGAGATCAGATGGCTGTCTCTCATGCGTGTCTGTTTTTGCACAGAGAAGTCTCCTTCATCTTTCTCTTTGGGAAGCTACGTCGCAAGGGGTGCCTTCTAGTCGCTTTTGACTTGACCCTAGGTGACCTTAAGGTGAACCTATCACAGGGTTTTCTGAGTCCAAAAGTATGTGATGCCCCCAAAGTCACCCTGTGGGTTTCCAGGGCTCAGCAGGGAATCAAAACCTGGTCTGTCCAACGCCCAGGATTCCATATTGAGCGTTGAGAATATTCTAGTTTCCCTGAATGTTACAAAAACTTTTTACCCATCCTATTATATGTCTGACACATCCCGAAACATGCTCCGTAGTGACAGAATGCTGAGTGTCAGGGCATGCCCAGAAAAATATGCAAGAAGGGCCATAGAGTCTCCGAAACGCAAGCCCTCCCACCGCTGCAACATTTTAATGCAGCGCTGCCTTTGAGAAGGAAGCATTGGGAGGCTTGGCAGAGCTGTCGTTGTGTTGATTCACCAAATACCTGAGCTCTGCCAACGCGTTGGAGGTCGTTCCCTTTCGAAAAGCATTTCAGATACCCCTTCCCGCTGGGCCTCTATTCCCACCCTTGATTAATCCTCCAAGAATGCAGCTTTCTGGCAGTACATTCCCATGCTCACAAAAAACCCCGTAGGACGGAATTTGGCCTAACGCCCCTGCGGGTAGCGATCCCTTCTCTCCCAAAGCAGTTTCATTAACCTCACTCCCCTCTTTCTGGAAATCAAAGGAAAAGCCAGCAAGAGGGGCTCGGTTGAGGTTCCTGCACCTTGCCTCCATGCGCCTGTGACGCTCTCGAGCTTGAAAATGTTTCAACATGTTGTTTTCTCCCAGAGGGTGGGAGTTTTCCAGCCATTTCCCACTCCTTTTCATTTCTGGAGCAGCATTCCAGAAACGACACGACTTTCGCATACCACGTTTGAGTGATTCATGCGCTCAACTGGTAGGACGGCAAGCCGGAACGGCGTGTTTCTGCCGAGCAGGCACACCGGCAAGCTGGTGGTGAGTCATCTTCTCAGAACCTGAAGAAATCCACACCGCTCTCCTACTCAGGGGGATGAAATCGATTCATAGAAAATTGTGGAGAGAAGCCCACTGTGGGGGACAAATCTTCCCGGATCCTCACGGGAACGATTTCACGGAGGCCGACCAGCAACTCTCTTGGCAGCCAGTTTCCCCAGCTCATAAGGCCCAGCTGCCTTGTGAATCACGAAAACCCCAGATATCTGACCCACAAAAGCTCAAATGTTAAAGCGGATCATCTAAGCTCCCCTCCTCTCCTCCATGTGTTGTTCGAAATGCTGGCTTCGGGACAGCCTGAGAAGCATGACCTTCACCAATGGAACGGCAGAATCCAAGGAATTAGAATCATAGATTCTTTGAGTCAGAAGGGACCACGAAGACCACCTGGTCCAAGCCACACCATGACAGAACAAACAACTAAAGCACTCTGGAGAGAGGCAGGCTTTTACATTCTCAAACAGTTTTTACATCCAAGGCCCTGGAACCGTAGAATCCTAGAGGGCCAACCCCGGTCTGCCATGCAGGAAAACACCATCAAAGCATTCCCGACAGACAGCCATCCAGCCACGGTTTAAAACCTCCAAAGAAGGAGACTCCACCAAACTTCCAGGCAATATATTCCACTGCCACATGGCTCCTAGCATCAGGAAGTGCTTCCTCATGTTTAGGTGGAATCTCTTTTCCTGTCATTTGAATCCATTGCCCTGTGATCTAGTCTCTGGAGCAGGAGAAAACAAGCTTGCTCCATCTTCCATATCATGTCCTTTCAAATATTTAAACACAGCAGTCCTCTCACCTCTTAACCTTCTTTTCTCCATGCTCAACCCACCCAGCTCCCTAAGCCACTTTTCATAGGGCTTCATGGATTCCAGACCCTTCACCATTTTGGTCGCCCTCCTCTGGACATGTTATTCTTAGACAGTGGTGCCTAGAAGTGGACCCAGTATTCCACATGAGGTCACTTCCAAAGATGACTTCCAAAACCACATTGGTAGGAATGGAAAGGACCTTTCATAGAATCATAGAGTTGGAAGAGACCCCAGGGGCCATCCAGTCCAACCCCCTGCTATGCAGGAACACCCATCAGAGCATTCCCAACAGATGACCATCCAGCCTCTGCTTAAAAACCTCCAAAGAAGGAGACTCAACCACACTCCGAGGCGGCAGATTCCACTGCCAGACAGCTCTGATCATCAGGAAGTTCTTTCTGAGGTTCAAGTGGAATCTCCTTTCCTGCAGCTTGAATCCATTGCTCCTTGTCCCAGTCTCTGGAGCGGCAGAGAACAAGCCTGCTCCCTCCTCCCTTCACCTTTGAATAAGGGCTTTATGGTTTTCTGGAAGTAAGGGAAAACATCTGGATCTTCTCATGTTGCCGCTGCACTGGAGTCCAAATTATGAGCAAGGAATGAGGAATATTCCCCAATGTTTTGGGCACTAGGTTCAATTTGGTGAACCCCATTCTCAGTCTGGTTGAAAGCCTGGTTGAACTCAGCATACCTTTCAGAAGAAACCCTAGATAAATTCTACAGGTCTGATTAAAACCATTTTCACTCCAATGCTCCCCACGTTATTCCTTTGTTGCAACAGAATCCCTTCGTTTCTGTTCTTTTAAGGAAACCCCCAAATCTGCTACCCGGTTGCCGAGCGTCAGAAGTCGTAGCCAGCCCTGGTTAAAATTCTCTCTGCATCCCTTTGGACCAGCTGAAGTTTTCAGACATTCTTCAAAGGTCGCTCCATGCAGAGTGGGTTAACTGTAATCCAAAAAGTTCTTGACTTCAGGAGGTAATGCTTCACTCAGTTGCTTCTCAAAGGAAGCCGCAAGCCCTTTTAAGAAGTTTCTTCCCACTGGGAGAAAGGCTTCGAAAAGCCATACCGTTTTCGAAGCCTGTTTGCAATTCTTGCTCTGCACAAAATTCAACCCAGGGGTTGTTTTTGCATTTTTCTGTGCAGGAAATAAGAATTTTGGGGACAGAAAAATCATGCTTTCTGCATAAAACAACCACGTATGAATGTTGTGCAAAGTCCAAAACTCTTTTTAGTATGACATTCTCCTTGTCAGGGTTTCTTAACACACATGCACACACACAAATATGTGGGGTTTTTTTGGGGGGTTTTTTTTACTATTTTCCCAATGTTTTTTGCTATTCTTTCCATCTCTAAGGTAACTAAGGCAAAACAAAGGGCTGGTTGATACAGGAACCTTCTTTGCTCCCTCTTCTTAAGGTCATACCTGAATAGGAGGTTTAGGGACAGACTTCATTGCCTCCCTTCCTCTGTCTTTTCCTCGGGATGCCGACCACAGTTAGAACAGTAGATTTGTACTGAACTCACTGACAAGAGAACAGCCAACAAAAGACTGTCACTAGGGATTATTCCAAATAAATATTGTTGCCTTATTTAAAAAATGCTATCACTCCCATCCTGACAATATTTATTAAGACGCCACGGTGGCAGCTCGGAAAACTGTTTTCTATTATATCTGGCTTGCTATTCAAACAAAGGCACAGGAAATTGGACGCTCTCGAGGCAATGATATCATCTAAAGAGGGCAGCCTGGGGCCTTGCGTCGGGGTGATGGGAGCCATCATTATCCACCCAGTGTTCTCAGCTGAGTGATCATCTCTCCCATACCTTTGGATTATGATTATCATAAAATCATAGAGTTGGAAGAAGAGCCCAAGGGCCATCCAGTCCAACCCCTTTCTGCCATGCTGGACTACATTATCAAAGCATTGCTGACAAATGGCCATCCAGCCTCTGTTTAAAAATCTCCAAAGAAGGAGACTCTACCACACTCCCAGGCAGCAGTCGAATTGCTCTTACCATCAGGAAGTTCTTTGTAATATTTAGGTGGAATCTCTTTTCCTGAAGTTTGAAGTCATTGCTCCATGTCCTACTCTCTGGATCAGCAGAAAACAGGCTTGCTCCATCCTCCATATGACATCCACTTATGACCACAGAGCCTCAAAGGTTCTCAGTTCCCAAGTTAAGAGTCACTGTCCTAGTGAATCATGAAGATGTTATTGGGGTACTGGCAAGAGTGCCCTGATGCTCATCAGCCTCTACAAGTGCTCATCAGCAATCCCTAGCCATTGTCAAGAAGGAGACCAGGAGTGCCTTATCCCCATCAGGGCTCCTTGCACATCAGTTTCCATGTTTTCCCTCCTTTTTGTGTGAGCAAAGCCCCCTTCCACTGCTGGAGACGTGTTCTCTCTGCCATGTGGCTGCACATTCTGCTGCTCATTGGTCAAGTGCTCTTTTTGGTCCTACCCCTCCTTTCTCAAGATAGCGACCAGAAGTAGCTAGAGCACCAGAACTCTGCTCTTCCCTGCCTGAGGGGAAAGTGCTGGTAAGCCTCTTATCTTGTCTTTTTTTTCTCCCTCCCCCCAACGCCGTGGCCAGAGGTAAAAGAATGGGGGGGGTCGCAGA
The DNA here is from genome assembly GCA_948474755.1 of Ctenosaura bakeri. Classification (NCBI taxonomy): domain Eukaryota; kingdom Metazoa; phylum Chordata; class Lepidosauria; order Squamata; family Iguanidae; genus Ctenosaura; species Ctenosaura bakeri. The sequence goes on from CAOLHI010003018.1 coordinate 96,040, forward strand.
GGGGTTCTTTGCAGTTTTTCAACTTTTGCAAGGGTTCTGTGCCCCAAACCCTCGCGGACATGGAGGGGCCACTGTAGTTGCAATTAACAATTGGCATTCAATACTTTCTAGCACTCTATTTAACCCTAGCAATGCCTAAGCTAGCTACCCAGTGTATTCTAATACACATCCAGCAGATACCTTAATGCACAAACTATATGTCCCAACACCTATATGGCAATGTCATGGCAGCCCCAATCTGTGCCATTTCTGGACGAAGAGGCCCAAGAACCACACTCCCCACAAAAGAAGGTTTTAAACAATTCCAGAATAACAAAGACTACGTAATCTCTTTTACCTGTTTCTCCTCTTCCTTTTACAACCAAGACTTGATTGGAATGGTCCCTTTCCCCATAGCCTTGGCTGATATTTCAATTTCCTACTGCAATCATCATAATAACAATCCTCCCCAACCCTTGTTTAAAAAGGAAAGAACAAGAAGATAAACTACCCAAGAACAACGGGGCTTCGGCGACAAATTTTTCACCTTGATTGGCATTATTCTAATTCCCCATGAATGCTGCTAATGATTAAAAGACAGCAGGACTCTGTGTGTGTGTGCGTCTGTGTGTGTGTGTGTTTATAGACACACACACACACACACACACAATCTTACCTGTGGATGCTTTTAAGCTCTTTGGCGGAGGATTTGAAAGGATTGGCTTCTGCCGCAGTAAGGAAAATCACTTTTTAAAAATTTGTTCATTTCCTCCCCACCCTGCAGGGGGAAAAAAAGCCACCTATAACTACAGTCTTCATAAAAAGAAAGGAGGAATCCAGGATTTAAGGATGTTGTCTCTTTGGCAGGGGAGATGGTCAGTCAAAGCCAAATTCATAACCTATAACAGCAGCAACAGCAGCTGCTGCAACAAAGATAGATAGATAGATAGATAGATAGATAGATAGATAGATAGACAGATAGATAGATGAGAGAGACCAGGATGGATGGAGATAGGTAGATAGGTAGGTAGGTAGGTAGGTAGGTAGGTAGGTAGGTGGGTAGGTAGATAGATAGATAGATAGATAGATAGATAGATAGATAGATAGATAGATGGCTAGATAGATGGCTAGATAGATGGCTAGATAGATGGCTAGATAGATGGTTAGATAGATGGTTAGATAGATGGCTAGATAGATGGCTAGATAGATAGATGATTGAGAGAGAGATGGATGGCGATGGATGGATAGATAGGTAGGTAGGTAGGTAGGTAGGTAGGTAGGTAGGTAGGTAGATAGATAGATAGATAGATAGATAGATAGATAGATAGATAGATAGAGGAATGGATGGATGGATGGATGGATGGATGGATGGATGGACGGACAGACACCTGGATGGATGGAGAGATGGATGAGAGAAAGAAAGCTGGATGGATGGAGAGAAAGGGAGGGGGAAGAGAGAGACCTGGATGGGCGGATAGAGAGACAGACAGACAGACAGACAGACAGATGGGTCTACAGGCAGTTGGCATGTGCCTTCAAGTTCTTTCCTTCAAGTCATTCCCCATGACAGGTGACCGTAGGGTGAACCTCCCAAGGGCTTTTCTGGGGCTGAGAGTGTGTGATGCACCCAAAGTCACCCAGTGAGTTTCCATGGCCAAGCAGGGAAGTGACTCCTGGTCTCGGGGGGTCATCACCCAATGCTAAGACCTCACCATGTTGACATTCGTAGCGTCACCATAAGACAAAGCAGATCAGATGGCAAATACCTACAAAAGTTAGGATGAATTACAAGCCTGGACGGCCAACTGTATACCTCTGTCATTTTTTTGTTCTCCTCCTCAAATACAACCATCCCGAAAACAGAGCGAGTGTCATTTGCTGCAAACCTGAAAAGCAGAGGGGGGAAAGGAAGAGAAGCAAACACATCTGTTTTAAGCAGCTCGATTTCCACAGCTCTGCCGGAGAGACCTATTGGCTGAAACGGATTGCCCACACATTTTTCGCCTCCAGCTTATGGTGATGGATACTAAAGATCTTGGCAGGGTTGTAGCTACATATATAAAGAAGACACCAAATGTTCTTCCCTTTGCTAATGGGGACAGGTTGCAGGTTTGGCTCGGGGTGCATCATTATTCCTGCTTCATAAAGAGGCCGGGATACACGCGCCGAGTCCGGGGTGTTAATGAGCCGTCTACCCAAGCTGCGGGCCACCCAAGGTTGCCACCACAAGCCTTACAGAGGTCAAAATGACAGTCTGCTTAATTAGGACGGTCTTAAGAAAAGGGCACGAAGGAGATAGGTTCAGCATCTATTGACGAAAAGCGCTCTGGATTGACTTGCAATAAACGGACCAAGATGTCTGATTCCAGGTTGTTGAATCCAGGATGGGCAAAGGACCATCTGGAAGCCATTTCTGGCCTCCTGTTTTGGTTCCCTCCGTTCATTCACCATGTATACAAACATGCGCTCATGAATTTTATGCTCACAAGGCGATTTCTACCACTGCCACCCTGCACTGGAGGGAATGACTTTTCCATTAAAGCAAAAATTTTGCTTTGGAAGGAATATAAGAAAGGCCCTGGAATAGCACAGAACTCACAGATCAGTTTTTGACCTTCAAAAGGTTAAAAAAGTCATAGTTCTCCTCCAACCCAAGACTGCTCCAATTTAGACCTTGACTTTTCAGGGTTGTGTGGCCTGCAGTTGGTCTTGGGTGTAGAAAGTTGGACTTTAGACTCCCCAAAGTTACTCTTACTAGCTCTAAAATCTCACACACATACACAGAGTTGTGGTCCAGGCAACCAAAGTGAACCAACGTGTCCAAAGGAGGGTGACCAAAAATGGTAGATGGCCTGGAAACCGTGAAGCCCTATGAGAAGCAGCTTAGGGAGCTGGGGAGGTTTAGCCTGGAGAAGAGAAGATTGAGAAGGGACATGATAACCATGTTTAAGTATTTGAAGGAATGTCCAATGGAGGATGGAGCAAGCCTGTTTTCTGTTGCTCTAGAGGCTAGGACATGGAGCAATAGCTTCAAACTCCCAGAAAAGAGATTCCATCTAAACATTAGGAAGAACTTCCTGATGGTAAGAGCAGTTCAACAATGGAATATCCCACCTGGGAGTATGGTGAAGTCTTCTTCTTTGGAGGCTTTTAATGAGAGGCTGGATGGCCATCTATCTGGAATGCTTTGATGATTTCTTCCTGCATGGCAGAAAGGGGTTGGACCTTGGGGTCTCTTCCAGCTCTACGATTCCTGGACTGTCCCAAGCTCTCCCTTGTTTGCAGATCCACTTCCTTCTGGAAGACCTCCAAAGGTGAGGCAGTAGCTTGTTCTGCCATCAGGAACTGCTTGTAGAGTTCAGCTATGAACCCCCAGGGTTCCCCTCCCCACCGTGGGGGAAACACAACTCAGGTTCTCAGTCGACGCTTAACCTCCACAAGATGTTTCTCCGAGAGGCGCAGTGACTTTGCCTGAATCTCCCACCCTCGCGCCGGCACCGGCGAAGTCCCATCTCTTCATAATTAGCCCACATGCATTATTCATCGAGGTCAATGTCTCCGTCAGATTTGACAGCAGCAAAGCCTTCTGCCGGGAAAATAACCAGGGGGTTGTCTTTATTTGTGAAAATGATTCAGACATGGGGGTTTTAAAGGCACATACCGAGAGAGTTGGGGGCAGGGAAGAGAGAGAGAAAGCAGGCAAACAAGATGCAGAACCCAAGCACAGAAAAACATGCAAGAGGTTGAGCAAAAAACCAGGAGTAGCAACAGGGTGGGAAAAGCACGCACGCACGCACAAAGAGGTGCATGAATACGTATATTGAGTCATAGGCCTTTTCCGCACTACACTGTTCTGGCGCTGTTATTCCACTTTCAACCTCCTGTGGAATTCTGGGGTTTGTAGTTTGCTGAGGCTAAAGAGCTCTCTGGCTGAGAAGTCTAAATGCCCCTCCCTAAACTGCAAAACCCAGGATCCCGTAGGATATTGACAGTGGAATAATAGCACTATAGCAGCGTAGTGTGGAAATGGCCATAGATTCTTACCGCTGGAAGGGTCATCTATTCCAGCCCCAAGCCATGCAAGAAGACACAACTAAAGCCCTTCTGAAAGATTATCCTCTAATCTCAGTTTAAAATCTCCAGAAAAGGAGATCCCATCACTCTCATTCCACTGCCGAACAGTTCAGTGTAGAAGTTCTTCCTAATGTCTCGGGAATCTCTGTTCTTCCTTTGGGGCATTCTTTTTGCTTCCTGTACCGCCTCTCACTGCTGTAGGCATTTGGTTTTCACCCCGCAGGACGGAAGGTAGGGTCATTTTGCTTGCACTGCCTTGAGACCATGCAACAGAGAGCTTTTCCTTTGCATTCTATCCACATGAGCTGACCGAAGACGTTAGCCCTTTCTTCGAACCACGCTGGAGAAGATTGCACTTTGCTCATGCTAAGTTAACCACTGAAGATAGTGTGAAGCTGTGGACTTTTGCTTTTAAAATGGCATGTTTCCATTGATCCCCCAACTGCCACCACTTGTGAAAGTCATCCATCTGTCTCACCACTGACACTGGTTGTGGAGACCTCCTCCTGCCCCACCGCTATGGCTATTTGGCTAATCTCCCCAATGGGCGTCACCGTCCTTCAACTGCTGCCATCGCAGTGTGCCTGAACTCAAGCTTTCCAATATCAGGCAGCATTCTGAGAAGCATAAATGGGCAATCCAGAAACTATTTATTTAACAGAAACTGAACAGAACGGCAAAAATTATTTCACGGAATCAGCCGTGGCCTGGATAACTTGCGCTCACAAACTTCACTCACTGAAGCATTTCTTTGGATCAAAGCAAGCAACCTTCCTTAGAAGTTGCTCAGACTGCCACAGACTGGGTGGCTACAGATTTTATACCTTAATTTAGGCACGCATAGCAGCAATTGGTGAGAATCATAAATCTCATAGACATTTTCCCAGACCTCCTGTTGTTTACATATCTTTCATCCTTGAAGCGGAAACAAGTCTTGGCTTCTTATCGTGAGCATTGCCGGTTCCCATAACACCTTCCCAATACTTTCATTTTCCCCTTCTGATCTTCTCTCCCTTGCCCCGGTTGCATGGTAGAAACGGACAATTAACCATTTGGTGCCCTCAAATACCTTAGCGAATTTCAACCAGCTACTTTGTTGCCCCAGCCATTGGCAATTGGCTTTAGCAAACTATGGTAATATCTAAGCTAGCAAGTCTATTCTAACACACATCCAGCAAATACTCTAACCTTACTCAGTGGGTATTTTGAGAACAGGAGAGATATCTTGTGTAACAGAGAAGAATCGCCCAGAATGCAGGAATGAGCAATTTGATGGTGGACTGAAGCCCTGGCTGGCTTGGGGGGGGGCGGGTGGATACGTTCGGTTGGAGGAGATGAGGGTCGAGAAATATCCGTTCCTAAATCTCCAGGTTTATAAAGAATGCATTGAAACCGGGGCCGAGGGTGGCGTGTCCTGTCTCAGCCGGCACTTAAATGCCACCGCAATAACAAACAGGATACATTATTTAACAGCCACCGTGCCTGACCCTACAAGGATGCTTTGCAGAGCCGCTTGAATGTCAGAGAGAAAGATGTCAGGGCTCCGGCGACTGCTGGTGGGGCAAGCTCCCTCTGATTTACAGCGCAACTGAAGCTGGAGACAAAAAAGAGCTAAAAGCAAAGGGGGAAATCGAAGCAAAGGGAAAGAAAAGGAGAGGGGAAATGGGTGGGGGAGAGAAACAATAATGCTCAAAGCAAGAGTGAGGCCTTTAACCACCACTAAAAGCAGAAGCAAATAGTCCTCTCCTTTGGAGACAAAACGCATACAGCAGGCAAACTAGGCACAGGTCAGGGGTGCAGTGAATCCACTCCAGGTTTTAATGACAGATTTTTAATGAAAAGCTTGAAAGCCATACCCTGTGAGGAGTGACTTAGGGAGCTGGGGATGTTTAACCTGGAGAAGATGAAGAGGCGACAACATGGGGCCTTAGGGCCCCATGTATTCCACAGGCCACATTTTTCCCCTCCCTCGTATAGACTGTGGAGGGGGAAAGTAGGTGGTCCCGACAAGCTGCTGGATGGCCTTCTATGCATTGGTAGACTGACGTTCCCAGCATCCCTCACCATCACCTTATACCAGCTAGGGATGATGGAGGTCTCCCAGCATCTAGAAGGACAAGGTACGTTCTCCACGTGTTCTACCACAGGAACTAAGGAGGTTGCTCATCCACACAGTTGTCCCTCAAGTCTACAAAAGCAGAAATGGTCTCTTGCTCCCTCAGTTGCAGGGAGTACTAGTAGTCAGAAGGAACTGCTGACCATTCCAGGCCGTTGGTCACCAAAGGAAGCCCATCCACCCCTCTCCCAACCCCAAAGACTATCCGTTTCCTTCTTGGTGACCTCCTGCTTCTCCAGATGTACCTACCAGACCTCTCTGGAGAAGCTTGGTCTCACTCTGCCACCTGCTGGCCAGGAAAGGAAACTACAAGACATTGCCAGCTAGGTCTTTCCCATGATTCTCCCACGCGGGGTGCAATCAGCTGACCCTTGGCGACCAATCACATGCCACTGAGGGGTATAAAAACCTCACCAAGGTCTTGTTTTCCCTCTCTCCAGGCAGCTTGTCACTGAGGGAAGACAACCATGGCATAATTTTTTATCACCAGGCTCTACTTGACCTAGCAGATTGCTTCTGAGGTCTAGACCCACCTTTAGCAGGAAACTGGGGAAGCTACTTTATCGACGAAGGAATATCATGCCAAGGATGAGCAGTGAGACCTGGAGCATCATCCAGCCACAGCTCAGTTATGGATGGTTGAGCATGTCTCCATCTTAGAGGGAACCTCCAAAGTTCTCTCATCAGACAACAGATTTCAGGTGTCCTCAAAGAACAGCCAGTTGTCGGCAATTTCTGTTGTTGTTACGTGCCTCATGGCGTTCCTCTTATAGGGATTTCTTGGCAAGATTTCTTCAGATTAGGTTAGCCATTGCCAGTTGTGGATACCACCATTCAGGAAGGATCTTGAGAAGCTGGAGCATGTCCAAAGGAGGATGACCAAAATGGTTGAAGGCCTGGAAACCATGAGGAACCATGGCCTGGAAACCATGAGGAACCATGAGGAACAGCTTAAGGAGCTAGGTATGTTTTGCCTGGAGAAGAGAAGGTCAAGAGGGGACGTGATAGTCTTGTTTACGTATGGAAGATGGACCGAGCCTGTCTTCTGCACGGAGCAACAGCTTCAGACCTCAGGAAAAGAAATTCCACCTAAACCTTAGGAAGAACTTCTGATGGTAAGAGCAACTCAACGGTGGAATACAGTGCTGCCTGGGAGTGTGGTGGCGTCCCCTTCTTTGGAGATCTTTAAGCAGAGGCTGGATGGCCATCTGTCAGGAACGATTTGATGGCATCTTCTTGCATGGCAGAAGGAGGTTGGACTAGATGACCCTTGGGGTCTCTTCCAGCTCTATGGTTCTACTGTGTAACATTGGCAGAGGAGCTCTCAGAGCCGATAGCTAAGGTTCGTTAGTACTCATAGAAGAAGGCAATAATAAACTACCCCTGAAGACTTTTACCTCGACAAGTCCTATAATGAGAAGGATGACTGACATAACTTTAAAGTGGGCAGCAAAGGCACTGGATGTTTCCTTGGCTCGGTCATTAACCAAAAGGGAGAGCACAGCAAAGAAATCGGATGTCAGAGACCTGGAAAGGAAGTTGTGACAGAACTAGATAGGATTCTCTAGTGTCAAGACATATCATTAAATACCAAAGTGAGAATCATCCAGGTCGTGCTATTTCTGATTTCATAGAATATACGAGTTGGAAGGGATCTCAAGGGGGATCCAGTCCACCCCCATTCTGCGTTCCCTTTGACAAATGGCCATCCAACCTCCAAAGAAGGAGACTCCACCACACTCCATGGAGGCAGCATATCCCACTGTCAAACCGCTCTTGCTGTCAGAAAGTTCTTCCCAATGTTTGGATGGAATTTGTTTCCTTGTAGTTTGAAGCTGTTGCTCCATGTCCTAGCCTCTGGAGCAGCAGAAAACAGGTTTGCTCCATCCTCCATATGAAATCTCTTTAAATATTTAAAAATGGCGATCGTGTCGCTTGGTAACCTTCTCTTCCCCAGGCTAAACATACCCACCTCCCTAAGCCCCCCACATTTGCTGGGATTGGGCCACTGGACCCCTGCAATAGAAGGGGGAAAAACAGAAATATCAAAATGTGTCGGGAGGGCAAAGGGGGTTGGAAAAACACACAGATCATGAAATCCATGAAAGTCAAACCTGCAAATGTGGAGGCCTGACTGTATTATTTATGTATAGTTTCTTTCTTTCTCTCTCTCTTTTTTTCTTTTTCCATAGTCATGCATTAGTTTGTTTCTCTCCCCTAGTAAAAATTAATAAATATTAAATCTGGAAAAAAAATTTAAAAAAATTACCCTTGTGCTAAGGGGAAAAAATATTCTTTGTACATGGTCAGATGAACTGTTAATTTTTCACATGTTCCATCACGGAGGCCAAGCATTCGAGGACGAGGTAACTGACATTAGGGCCAAATTTTCGGACCGGACAATTGCCGATCGTGTTCTGCTGCAAGAACCGTGCAACGTTTTCCGAATTCTGTTCAAGAACGTCATTCTGGCCTTTTATGGAATGGATTGGGGGGCGGAATGCTTTGTTTTCCTCCCTCTTTCTCTGCAGAGGGACTAATTTCCATGAGCGCACAGAAAGATGGAAGGGTGTTGAAACAGCCCAGAACAATGAGCTCATCTGCATTCATTCGAGCCGATGTATATTATCGTTAATTGAAAAAGTAATTAAAAATCAACAGTTTGTTGATTTTTCTGGGAGAGAGAGAAATGAGATTATTTCTTTTAAAAAAGGCTTTAAAAAAAGAAAAAGAAAAGACAACCTCAGGCCAAGCATTGAGTAGCAGAATATAAAAATTGGGGGGGGGGTTAAGACACGTGGAAAAAGCAGAGGGGGCACAATTAACTGGTACCTCCCTGCCAATTTTGATTCGAAACAATCTAGTGTTGCCTCCTTTCTTTTTTAGGAGAGATGCTCAGAGGCCACGAGGATTTCATTGTCTCCGTGTCGTAGTGGAACCAGAGCACGGTGGGTTGAAGCCCTAGGACTTCTTCCATTGACAGGGACAAGGGTACCATTGGCCCCCATCAATGTCTGGCATCATCATCATCATCCTCCAGTATGGGAATGAACATCTTGGTAAGTGTCCTATGCCAGCAGCCAGCCAAGGTTTACAGCTCTCCAATAAGAGTCTTTTATCAGCGGCCAGGAGCAGTTTATAACAGTTTGTTAGCCGGTTACCAGTCATTGTTTTCACAGTCCGAGTCCGTAGTAAATTGAGAGCGACAGTCCAGTAGCAAAGTCCATACACAAGGCAAGGGTCAAGGTTTCCAGGAATACAAGCAAGGCATCTGGATGTGAGGGGTGCTGCTCGCACTGATAAGACCAGTTGCCTGTAATGGCTTCTTCCCATCCCTTTCTCTGTTTATATAGGCTGAGAACCTTCCCCAATTGCTTGCCACAAGCAAAGTTTATATACAAAGTTATTGTTTTTGGATTTTTGCGGTTTCATACCCCACAAGCTGAACATGAGTCAGCAGTGTGATGCAGCAACTAAAAAAGCCAATGTGATTCTGGGCTGCATCAAGAGGAGTATAGTGCTGAGATCAAGGGAAGTAATAACACCACTTTGTTCTGCTTTGGTCAGACCTCACCTGGAATCCTGTGTCCAGTTCCAGGCAACACAGTTCACAAGGGAGATTGACGAGCTGGAGTATGTCCAGTAATTAAAAAATTATGTATATAATATTAAGCTGTAGTATGTCCAGAGGAGGGTGACCAAAAGGGTAGAAGGCCTGGAAACCGTGAGGCCAAATGAGGAGCGGCATAGGGAGCTGGGTTTGTTTGGCTTGGAGAAGAGAGAGTTAAGAGGCAACATGACAGCTGTGTTTAAATATTTGAAGGGATGTCAGATGGAGGATGGAGCCAGCCTGTTTTCTGCTGTTCCAGAGGCTAGGACATGGAGCAATGGCTTCAAACTTCAGGAAAAGAGATTCCACCTAAATATTAGGAAGAACTTCTTGATGGTAACAGCCGTTTAACAGTGGAATACGCTACTGCCTGGAGTGTGGTGGAGTCTCCTTCTTTGGAAGTTTTTAAACAGAGGTTGGATGGCCACCTGTTGGGAATGCATTGATGGGGGTCTTCCTGCATGGCACATTGGGCTTGGACTGGATGGCCCTTGGGGTCTCTTCCAACTCTATGCTTCTATGAAAACTGGTCCATACCCTTAAACTCTGTGACCTGCAACGTTTCCGCTGAGGTTCCATCATAATGTTCCAAAATATCTTTGGAGTAGAGACTCCACTGCAAGGTTCCTTCCTGGCTTCCAGAGCGGTCTCCAAGGTGCTGAACGCTCTTTCCAAGCAGGTTCAGGACCTTGGAGAGTTCCGACACAGCCAGCCCAAAATCTGGAATGGAGTCGCTGTCCCACTGACATGGCAGCCGCCGCTCAGCCACTCCAAAATTCATTCCCAGAGTACGTTCCTTGCGGAGTACTGGCACGGAGCGTGCAATAATTTTTTTTTTTCCTGAGCTGGCTGCCATCCTTTCCCTGGCTTTGCGCACACGCCGAACATCTCTCTCTCTCCCCCATTCTTTTCCCTTTTTTTCATATTTCACTGCCTGACACAGACCCCGAAGTAAGTAATGGAATTCTTTTTGGAAAGTGACAATCTCTCTCCGAACAACCCGGCCCCGTCGAGGCGATGGCGGCGTAAAACAGATGAGTACCCTCCCTGACAGCTAATTGTGTCTGCCTTAATTAGAACAAGAGGAATTTAATCAGCTGTGCCGAGGCAGAGGTTTTTTTGGGGGGACTGCGGGCGGAGAGAAGAGCCATCTGGAAGGTACCGGATGGAAGAGGGGGACTCAAGAGAGCAGGGAAAGGATGCAGTGGGAGAAGGCAGGAGAGAGAGAAACCGCGGATGGCTCTACTATGAAGTAGAAAGAGGGAGCTGCTCAGGGGTGTAGCTACAAGGAGACGAAATGAGGTGTGCAATGGTGGAATTATTAGAATCCTACATTTGGAGGAGACCCCCAAGGGTCATCCAGTCCAACCCCATTCTGCCATGTGGGAAGACTCCATCACAGCATTCCCCACAGATGGCCCTCCAACCTCTGTTTAAGAACATCCAAAGAAGGAGCCGCCATCCCAATCCAAGGCAATGCATTCCACTGTCGAACCGCGCTTACCCGCAGGAGTTTCTTCCTACTGTTTACGTGGAGTCTCTCTTCCTGAAGTCTGAAGCTTCGTGTTCTGGTCTCTGGAGCAGCAGAAAAGAGACTTGCTCCATTCTCCATATGACAAATATTTAAACAAGGTTGTCGTGTCCCCTTTTAACCTTCTCTTCATAGGATCCTAGAGCTGGAAGAGACCCCAGGGGCCATTGAGTCCAACCCCCTGCTATGCAGGAACACCCATCAAAGCATTCCCAACAGATGGCCATCCGGCCTCTGCTTAAAAACCTCCAAAAAAGGAGACTCCACCACACTCCACTAAGGCAGCAGCGTATTCCACCATCAAACTATTCTTTCCATCAGGAAGTTCTTCCTAATGTTTAGATGGAATCTCCTGTCTTGAAATTTGAATCCATTGCTCCGTGTCCTAGTCTCTGGAGCAGCAGAAAACAAGCTTATTCCATCCTCCGTCTGATTAAAATTCCCCAAAGAAGGAGACTCCACCGCTTTCGCAGGCAGCAAGATATTCCATGGACGAACTGTTCTTACCATCGGGAAGTTCTTCCCAGTGTTTAGGTGGAATCTTTTTCCCTGAAGTTTGAATCCGGTAGACTGGAACGAGTGTTTCTCGTGTCCTGGAAACTATGGTTCATTTCTTCTAAATGCTGACAATCAAGTTTCTAGTCCTTGGTGTGCTCGTTTGTCCCCACCGTCTCTTCTTCCTGTTTTGCTGAGACGTTCCCGCACTAGGCACGGAGTTCACCGAACCGGCAGGCCGTATCCCCTCCCTCCCTCCCTTGTCTGTTTTATCCAGTCTTCCGTAGCGTGATCTCTGAAATGCTCGGAGACGTGTCCTGCCAGGCAGGTGATGCCATTGCCTGCTTGGCCTGTCATCTCCCGGCCGCCTGATGTGTTTGGACAGCCCTGCGGCTTGATGGACGAGCTATTTCAGGGGAGGCAGATGGTTGTCACTCATTAGCGCGGCAGGATGTCAAAAGTTCAAGACAAGTTGACGCCCCCAACCTGGGGAGCTTGCAGGAGGCCAAAGAAGAAGCAATTCTTACTTTTTCTGTTTGTTTGTTTTAGAATCATAGAGCTAGAAGAGAGCCCAAGGGCCCTCCGGTCCAACCCCACTCTGCCATGCAGGAAGATGCCATCAAAGACACCCAACAGCCTCTCTTTAAAAACCTCCAAAGAGGGAGACTCCACCACACTCCCAGGCAGTGCATTCCACTCTCAGACTGCTTTTACCCTCAGGAAGTTCTTCCTAACGTTTAGGTGGAATCTTCTTTCCTGGAGTTTGAAGCCATTGCCCCATGTCCTAGTCTCTGGAGCAGCAGAAAACAGGCTTGCTCCATCCTCCAGATGACATTCCTTCAAATATTTAAACATGTCTATCATGTCATCTCTTCACCTTCTCCTCTCCAGGCTAAACATACCCAGCTCCCTCAGCCACTCCTCATAGGGCTTCATGGCTTCCAGACCTTCCACCATTTTGGTCTCCCTCTTCTGGACATATTCCAGCTTCTCAATATCCTTCTTGAACTGTGGTGCCCAGAACTGGACACAGGATTGCAGGTGAGGTCTAACGAAAGCAGGATAGCCACCTCCCTTGACCTAGACACTAGACTTCTCTTGATGCAGCCCAGAATCGCATTGGCTTTTTTAGCTGCCGCATCACACTGCTTGCTGACTCATGTTCCGCTTGTGGTCTATTCAGACTCCTAGATCCTTTTCATATGTACATGTTTTAGCATTTCACCCTGTGCAATGCAAGAAATTTGAGGACTGGACAAAATTTTCATTGAAGGGACAGCATTCATTTTTAAGGGGCAATTTCCACATGACCCCACCGCCACCATAGCTTCCCTGAGTCCAAGCCGAAAAGGGGAGGGAAGAAAAGGAAAGCGCATAAGAACAGCTCAGCTCCAAATGGAAAGCCTTCCTCTTTGCCTTGTCATGATGGGCAGAGACTGGCAGGAATCCCTGCCAGGCAGCAACGGGATTTCTAGACAGAGAAGCAATTCCTGCCTCCAATGAAAAGCATGAAAGGGGGCGGAGGGGGAGCTATGGATTTCCATGCACCGCTGATGTCAGAGATGAAAAGACAAGGGGGAATCACACTTGGAAAAAGGCCAGTTTTTTCCTTTTTGACAAAATGTTCCGTTCGCTTGCCAGCAGTGAAGTGATGCTGCAGACATTCTCTGCAAGAACAGCTGGTGACAGGAGGCCATTTTAAGCTTGGCTTGGGTTGCAGCTTAATTTTTTTTTTTAAGGGCGTACTTTTCTGCAGCAGATAGGAAGTTTGCATTTCAGGATTTTATTTTATTTTATTTTTTGCTATCCTTTCCGTCTGGGCAGAGAGAATCTCTGTAACTCCTCTGCCATCCCTCTTTTTCAGCAGCTTTTAAAATGTCCCAGCTTTCTCTCTTCTCTTCCCACTTTGTCCTCGGCTGACTTCAGTTGCAGCAAACTCATCTCGAAGTGCAAAGACTCCAACTGTCTGCATTCGGCAAGAAGATTCCTAATAAATCCTCCGCCATCTTACTTTTTTTCACCTGCATTTAAAACATTTCCGGTTTCTTTATTCTCCTTCTCTCCTCCCCCTTTGTCCTCAGCTTACTTCAATTAGAATCATAGAGTCATAGACTGGGAAGAGACCCCAAGGAACATCCCGTCCAACCCCCTTCTGCCATGCAGAAACATACCGTCAAAGCATTCCCGACAGATGGCCATCCAGCCTCTGTTTAAAAACTTCTAAAGAAGGAGACTCCACCACACTCCCAAGTTGTGCATTCCAGTGTCAAACTGCTTTTACTGTCAGGAAGTTCTTCCTGATGTTTAGATCATATCTCTTTTCCTGTAGTTTGAATCCATTGCTCCATGTCCTAACCTCTGGAGCAGCAGAAAATAGGCTTGCCCCATCTTCAACATGACATCCCTTCAAATATACAAACATGGCTATCTTGTCCCCTTTTAACCTTCTCTTCTCCAGGCTCAACGTACCCAGTTCCTTCAGCCAGTCCTCGTAGGGCTTCATGGCTTCCAGACCCTTCACCATTTTGGTCGCCCTCCTCAGGACACCTTCTGGCTTGTCCATATCCTCCCTGAACTGTGGTGCCCAGAACTGGACACAGGATTCGAGGTGACGTCTGACCAAAGCAGAATAGAGGGGTATTATTACTTGCCTTGATCTCAACACTGTACTCCTATGGATGCAGCCAAGAATCGTATTGGCTTCTTTAGCTGCCGCAAACTGAATTCAAAGTGCAAAAGTAGTGTACACTCAGGGGAGAGAACAGGAGTCTTGCCTCCCCAGTGGGTTCAAGCAAAAGCAACCTGCTGCAGTGCACTGTTCCCCATTAATAATGTTTGCCGTCTTAACCCCTTGGCCACACGTGTCCCAGTTTTCATCAGTGCAAGGTCCGAGGGGGTGTTTTCACTACCTCCACATTTGCAGGTTTGTCTCTAACAGATTTGATTATTTGCTCATTTGTCCAACCGCCGCCCCCTCCGCTTCAAATGCTTCTTTTCTGGGGGGACTTTCCCTCTCGTTGGCTCCGATCAGGCCACGCAGCCCTTTAAAAAACCGCCTCTGGTGTGATTTCCCCCAGTCCAGACACCTCAAATTAGGGATAGACAGAGTCTTCATTTCTATCAAGGTCCCCAACCCGACCCGGGAAATGTGCTCTGGGGTTTCCTCCTGTCCAAGATACTGAAGCCTAGCTGCCGGACAGCTTCAGCACCTTGGAGAACTCCAAGGAGAAATTGTATGAAAACCTAGCCCACAAATAAGTTCAGCACTGTGGACAGTGCCTTTTGGACTATGAACAAAACCCGAATGTAGATGCACCGCATCTCTGACATATATGCTTCTGACCATCACTGCTTCCTATACGCTGGAAAAAAGAAAATAATTGGAATTTATCTCTGGCAACATTCCCTTTTCCAGAGAAGATGGCTACCATTGTAGAAACCCAGCCAATGCATTTGGCCTTCTATAGATACATTTTCTTGGCATCTTTATGGGAGGTGAAGCAGGAAGGGGTTTGTGAAGAATACGTTCTGTTTTTCTATCATATATATCCCTCTCTATGATTTCTATAAAAGCTTTTATAGTTTTTCTCAATCCTCCCCTATACAAAGCACTTATCCTATGCAGAGAAAGGCTAAAGGAAAAAGATTTTTACAGGATTAAGGGGAACCGGGGAGGTATGTAAAAAAAAAAGAAAATTTAACATGGGCAGAAGCAAATGGTTAACCGTTTTGCAGCCCGTAAATAAATAATGGGGAGGAATTGGGGAGTTATTTGGGAAAACACAGCGAGTTTACAGGCCTGATTCATATACAGGCCAATCCGAAAGCTTTTATAAGAGTTGTAAATATTATACAAGGCAAGCGATATTACAAGACTGACTTGGTTGCACACAGTTTAAAACCTAGGCACACCTCGGGGTCTAAGAAGGAGAGGAGATCAGTCCTGCTGGCTTTGTCCATAGGCATGCCTGCTCCAGCATTCGGTGCAGTGATCTAATGGAACCAGGACTTGCAGGGTTGAAATTCCAGGACTTGTGGACATCACCTGCTCCCTGTTATCTGTGGTCCTTCAGAGCTCAGCTGCAATTGCCAAGGTATGTGGAGGGCCTGCAGTGCCCAGAAGTGGTGAGGTCCATGTCAGCAGGGTGGTGAATCCATTCCGATTTTCACCAGCTTTTATAGGAGCTTTCCAAGGTGCTGGATGTCTTTAGGAATAGATTTCAGAACCTTGGAGGGCTTCTGCAAAGGTGGAAAAGCTGGTGTGGATTCGCTACCCCACTGACATGGGTGCCACCAATTGCCACAATGACCAAGTTACATTTCTGTGCCCCCTGAAGCCTCACTTTTTTTAAAAAAAAATGGGCAATTTCCAAGTGATCTTTGGCCCCCAAATTGCTCCAGCCTAAATGATGTTATGTGCCTTCAATTTATTTTCAAGTTACAGAGACCCTAAGGCAAACCTATTATGAGGTTTTCTTGGCAAGATTTGTTCAGAGAGGGCTTGCCTTTGCCTTCCTCTGAGGCTGAGAAAGAGTGACTTGCCCTGCTCATGGCTGAGTGGGGATTTGAACCCTGATCTCTCAAAGCCCTTGAAAAACACTCAAACCACTTTGCCATATTGGCTTTCTGCTGCTTGCATGCCATCTCTTGAGAACCCTGAAAAAGAGCCACAGATTGACCTGAAAGAGTCAGAAAGTGATATGACCTTAAATCCAACACAAATGCAAAATTCTACCTTCAGACCACAAAAGCCAGACGCTCAGGTATGGGACGAAGGATTGCTTGGCAATACTACATGCAGAAAGGCATGGAAACTTGGTTTGACAGTACTGCCTGTGAAAAGGACATCGAGATTAGTGCTGATCATAAGTTGAACATGAGCCAGCAATGTGACGCTGCAGCAAAGAAGGCAAATGCTTTTTTAGCCTGCATTAATAGAAGCATAGTTTCCAAATTGAGGTCAGTAATAGTCCCACTATATTCTGTGTTGGCCAGGCCTCATCTGGACTGCTATAGTCAGTTCTGGGTGCCTCATTTTAAGAAGGATATCAACAAATTGAAATGCATTCAGAGAAAGGCAGCAAAGATGATAAGAGAACAAGAGATAAGGAAATCCATTCAAATGCCTCTTGCTGGACCATTCAGTTCTATTCTATTCAAGTCTGCTATAATACATTATTTTATATATGGCACCTAAGTCCATCTTGAAGCTCTCATAAAAATTTTAAGCCAGCGACATTAAAATGCATATTTAATGCAGTGTTGAAAAACAATAGCAACACCACAAAGCCGTTTTAAGTGCCGTTTGCAAATGATGAAAAGCTTAGCAGCCCATCCGCCACCAAAGCCAAGGCGTTTGGACTGACCGTCCGTATATTTGCTTTTAATTAAGCGGAGCTTTGGAAGTCCTGAAGAGCTGAGGTTGCATCGATTGGTGAGTTGCCCACTCTTCTGGCAGCAAGAATGTTGAAATATGGGCTGCTAAAGAGTGAGGCCGTGTTTCTTCGAAGGCCTTGGCTTGAGTCCGGGGTTCAAATCCTGACCCATATCAGTGGGAACATTAATGTAAGCTCCATTGACTCATTGCTTCTAATCCATTTGGACCGGGGAAGGACTAACAGTTGAATTCAGTCAAGAAGTGGAAATGACATGGCCCTCCAGATGTTGTAGAACTACAACTCCCATCATCCCAGACTATTGCCTGTGCTGGGAGTTATAGTCCAACAGTAACTTCATTTTGCCATGTGCCTTCAAGACACCTCTGTCTTATGGAGACCCTATCATGGCATATTCTTGGTCAAATTCAGATTCAGATTCTCGATCAGAGGAACTTTATTATCAATCAATCAATCAATTGCTTATTTCCCGTCATTGACCAAGAGGAACTTTATTATTCAGAGAAACTTACCATCCTTTTTGCCTGAGTGAGGTCTGGAGTGCTACAAACGTCATCAGTCGGGACCTGGCTTAGCCCCAAACCCTTCCTTCTGTATTTTTTTTTTGAACCCCAATAAAATCCCTGTGGAACAGAAAACGCATCCTCTCCAAGAAGAAATCCGAAATCAGTCGATCAATAGCCAATAAAGCGTGGCCTCCACAGGTTTCCAGAAGAGCATTGATTGAGATGCTCATCATCCCCTCTAGCATCCCTGGCTTCTCTCTCTCTCTCTCTCTTTTTCTTTCTTCCATCTCCATCCCTTGCCCAGCCGGCTTGGCATCATCTCCGGCAGGGCGTGGAGAGCATTTCTTGCGCCGTGGAGAGCATTTCTTGCGCCGTGGAGAGCATTTCTTGCGCCATTTGACTCAACCGCCTGTCGTGGGAGATAATCGGAGGAAATGGTTTCCACTTGGAAACATCTCTAAAAGCCCCAGCTCACCTTGAACTCCAAACGGTGTCTTTCTGAGTGCTTCAACATCGCAACCATCTCAAAATATCCGGATTTTTTTCCCCCCGACCCCATTTTGGAAATGTTTCTCGCTCTCAGATGATTCTGTATGCCTGCGCTTATTTAAACCAACGTGTAAAGAATTGTGGCTTGCACTGCAGAGAAATGGATCATTTTATTAATTTTCCCGGAGAAGTGGTTTCGTTTCTCCAGAAGTTTGGGAAGGGACTCATTTTTCTTTTCTTCGTCAAAATACCCTGTTTTCTGGTGGATAAGACTCACTCTTTTCCTGAAAAATATTGTTTGAAAATGGGGTGTGCCAAATATGATGATTCTCACAATGCTTTTTTTGTAACTTTTTTTGTTTGTAACCTTTTTTTTCACATTATCCCTCTGTATGGCTCGGAGAAGCATTTTGGCTCTGTGTGTCTAGCAGCCACTCCCTCTCAGAAGCAGGAATTAACTAATTAAAAACCACTTAAGTTACAAATTCAGCTGGAAATTTGCCAACAAATTTGCCTGCAATCCAAATATTATACATATATATATATAAAGTGGAATTGATTGCTTTCCACTGGAGTTTTGGCGTTTAACCTTTCCCTGGAATTAAGTTCTTCAGTTATCAACAAACGATATGAATTCTCCCAAACGAAGTAATTAAGTTAACAATTAACCCAGTGAGCAATGGTGCTAAAAAGCCAGCAGATTCTTATTCGTGTTACCCAGTTGGTTCTGGGTACACAAAGAATTGTTTTGCCTGGATTTTTGCAAATTGTTGTGTTGTGTATGCTGTGAAGTGAACTCTGACTTGCGGTGAGCCCCTTGCTTGCCTTTCTTGACTGGATTTCTTCGGAGGCGGCTCGCAGTTCTCTTCCCCGAAGGCTGAGAGAGTGGGACTTGCCCCAAGTCATCCAGTGGGTTTCCACGGCTGACCAGGGATTCGAACTCGGGTCTCCAGGAGTCCTAATCCAACATGCTCATTCTCTCCCCTTTAGGCACTGAAGGCCCTGTACCGAAATCCTTATATGATCATCGGGCACCCTGGTAACTATATATTCTAAAGCTCTTTATATTTTTACAACTTTTCTTAAGATTATTCTTTTTCACCCCATCAGGATTCGAACCCTGGTCTCCTAGTATCCTAATGCAATATTTACACTAGAAGACTATGCTATCTCCAACATAGCGGCCCTCTCCTAGGGTTGTCTTGTCTGGGCACCACAATTCAAGAAGGATATAAAGGTGTCCAGAGGATGATGACCAAAATGTTAAAAGGCTTGGAAACCATATCTGAAGGGATGTCTTATGCAGGGTGGAGCAAGCCTGTTTTCTGCTGCTCCGGATACTAGGACGAGGAGCAATGGTTTCTTAGGAAAAGAACATTAGGAAGAACTTCCTGACGGGAAGAGCAGTTTGACAGTGGAATAGCCGAATGCAATACTCACAGTAGCATATTACCCGTGTTCCAACATAATGGCCCCCTCCTTGGATGCATCACACACTCTCAGACCAAGAAAACCCCATGATAGGTTTGCCTTAGGGTCCACCATAAGACAAGAAAGTCTTATGGCAAGCACCTCTGCTGTGTGCATTTCCTACCGAAACCGTCCCCATTCACTTTACCCAACCAAGACATTAAGAGACTGTCAGGACTCCCATCAATGTTTTGTCACCCAAAATAGAACAATCAGTCTGTTCTGGATCCCCTTTTGTATACTCTACTGGAAAGCCATTAACACCCCCCCCCTTCAGGGTGGGAAATAGAGTACAAAAGCCTCAGCTCCAGCCCAGATAATTTGCTAGCACTTTGGGCATCACGCTGCACCCCGGATTCTTGTCCCTCCGTGCTTTCCAATCCAAATACTCCATGGACTCATCTCTGCAGTTAGTATGGGTATAAACAGGTGGAAAGACCCTGCCGTTACCCTCCTCTCAAAGGACTCCTCTGAGCTATAATTCCCCCAATTTTTAAGGAGACACTGGCACTGCTGGGTGGACCTCAAGGAGCCCCATCTTTTGGGGTACCAGTATGTAGTACCAGACTGACAGAAAAGGGCCGCCTTCCCTTCTCCACGGGCCCGTTGTCTTTTTCTATGCTGCTGCACTGGCTTGCGAGGGCTCCGCATGGCTCGGGTCCTCGACTCAAGCACTGGAAAAGGTGAGCCATTTGCCGTTCCTCCTTCCCTCCCATCAAACCCTGGAAATTCTTCCTGTGAGACTCGGCGCTCCCAAATGGAGTGATGTATTGTAAACACGGCCCATTAATTATTGACTCGCTCCCGGCGCTGATCCTTGAATCTTGACAGATAAAGAGTTTTTAGTGGGTTCTTTTTTCCCCCCCTTAACGTTCCTTTACGGTTTATCAGATGCCCGGGAGGCAAAGAGGAGGGTGGTGGAAAGGGGGGAATATATATATATATAGAGAGAGAGAGAGAGAAGCAAGCAATGTGATTATGGAGCTCTGCGTGTTCCGCACCATTCGGGACGGGGCCCATTTTCCATCTCCATCTCGTTTGGCATCGGGTTATTAAAAGTAAATTACCAAAACCGAACGGATGCAGCCAAAGCTACGGTGTGGAGGGAGGAAACCTGGATTGGAAAAGGGGAGAAAAGAGCCTTTTCAACATGCAAGGGGGCTTGGGAAGGGGACGTCCCCTATGGGGGCAGCCATTCTCCGGCAGGGGAGACGGGGAAATCCGCTCTGGAGTTTAGTCTGAACTTTAGATTCATGAGCTGGAATTCAGTGTTTATGTGAGCCAGCATAACTGGGGTTCAGTTCTCTGCTCGGCCATGGAAACACACTGGGTCACACACTCTCAGCCCCAGAAAACCCCATGATGGGTTTGCCTTAGGCTCGCCGTAAGTCAGAGACGACCTGGAGGCAAACAACAACAACAGATACTTGAGTGGGGTGAATTTCTCCTAAAAGGGACATGTTTCAATGACCTTTTTTTTTTGATTATCTGATTTATTAGTTCAAAAAGGGAGGTTGGGGAACTGAAAGCATACTAGACTCTCCCCCAGGTCATGACTGATTCCTAAGTCAGGAGTGAATTGAATGCACACAACAACAACAACAACAACAACAACAACAACACAGTGGGAAACAGAACTGAGCAGTTTTGAAATGTCCACATTCAGAATAAAGTAGTGTGTTAGATTTCCGATGCAGCTCAAGGTTGATATCTTCCCTGGGTGCACTTTTAAGACAATATAACCCGTAATTCCCTGCTCAGACGCAGTTCAATTATATCTTTAGACTTTCATAAGAGGCAGAGTTACCGTACAACAACCCTTTGGCTAAACTCCCACTAATGGCTCCAGCCCCAATCACACTGTCTGCCCGGATTTTACTAGGGTTCAGCCACTCTGAGAACTAGACATCCCAAAACAGTCACACCTTCTGACTAACTAAGAGACTCTACTCCTTCCTAGGCCCCCACTGAAAGAATCAAAACACCTCCAGGTACTTAGAATCATAGAACTGGAAGAGATGACCCAAGGGTCATCTAGTCCAACCCCCTTCTGCCATGCAGGAATACAGGGTTTGAATCCTGACCGGTTGAAGAAGAATCATCTTAACCATGGTTGTAGAAATCTAAAGAACTTTAGAATAGTTATCAGGTCATCCAGTGACCACATAAGGATTTTGGTACCCTGGAAATTCCCTGCCAAGTGGGTGTCCAGGGTCATGGTCTGCCATCCAAGTACTAACCAGGGCTGACCTTGCTTAGCTTCCAAGATCAGATGGGATCTGGTGCCTTTAGGGTATTGATGCCATTTTGGGTAGACACAAATAAGCAGAGGCAACTCCACTGTGATGTAGTGGTTTGAGCATTGGACTACATTCCTGGAGATCAAGGTTCGATTTCCGGCTTGGCCTTGGGCGTGTCACACACTCTCAGCCCCAGCAGCCCCCAGGATAGCCTTGCACCCAACAACGGATGTCTCAAGCAGTGAGGTCCCCAAGCTATTTGCCACAGCGAGACATCTTCCCAGCAGGAAAGTCGAGATGGGCATCTGCCGCCCACTGAAATGTCTAGGAAATTCACACCGCAAGCAAGCACAGAAAGAGGCAAGGGGTTTAGGAGGAAAAAGAAAATCCATTTGACATGAAGACAGCTTCTCCCAGGAAACTGAGAGCAGAAGGGAGGAGGAAAAAACCTACAACAACAGGTTTGGTGGAAGGAAAAATCAATACCTTAACGGGGATTGTTAGCACAGCTTGTATAGACAGGAGAGAGAAATGTAGAACCCACAGGCCTTTTTTAAAAAAGGGAATTGAGTTTTGGCTTTAAAAACATTAAAGGATGGGTAAAGGAGAACTCTGCTGCCTTTCTTTCATGCAAAACACACTTCAACAGGCAGAGCTGATCATAGATTCAGAAGCGACCATGTAGGAAGACACCATCAAATCATTCCCAACAGATGGCCATCTAGCCCCTGTTTAAAAAACTCCAAAGAAGGAGGCTCCACCACATTCCCAGACAGGAGCATATTTTACTGCTGAAATTCTTCCTAATGTTTAGGTGGAATCTCTTCTTCTGAACTTTGAATCCATTGCTCCTTGTCCTAGTCTCTGGAGCAGCAGAAAACAGGCTTGCTCCATCCTCTATATGGCATCCCTTCAAACATTTAAGCATAGCTCTCCTGTCACCTCTTAACCTTCTCTTCTCCTGGCTAAACATTCCCAGCCCCTTAAACCACTTCTCAGAGGGCTTCATGATTTCCAGGCTGTCCGGTTGTTGTCTTCAAGTCATTTCTAACTTATGGTGACCCTAAGGCAAACCTATGATGGAGTTTTCTCATCAGAAGGAGTTTGCCATTGCTCTCCTCTGAGGATGAGAGTATGTGACTGGCCCAAGGTCACCCACTGGGTTTGCATGGCTGAGCTGGAATTCACACCCTGGTCCCCAAGATTTCCAATCCAAGACTCAAACCACTACATTTCCCTGCCTTTCATTGCCAACATTTCCTAGAAAAGGTTTGCTGTTGCCTTCCGCTAAGGCTTGGAATGTGTGATTCACCCAAAGTCACCCACTAGGTTCCCATGACTGAGGCAGGATTCGAACCCTAGTCCGACACTCAAATTTCTGCCCCGTATGGATGCTGTTGTACAATGCGAGAAAATTATTATCAGGATGGCTGTTATTGGCACTCTAACGGACCAGAATGGCCCCCAGCAAAAGCTTGTTGAACAACAATGAAAAAGGAGTTCAGACAAATAGGTTCTAGGAGGAAAGAAAAAAAAAAGGAAAATGGGATCCAAGCGCCTCCATCTAGTTATCTGTTTTAAAAGAGCTGTTTCGAATTCCCCCGCCAGGTCAATGCACCTGATACTTCAGCCATTTATATCCCAAATGGATTTGGGCTGATGTTTTTTGAAGAATCAATTTCGGAGTAAATAGCTTGCCGCTGCGCCGAACGACCGTGTTCCCCGGGAGCCAAAGGTTTTTATAGATACGGCTGGGCTTTTGCGCACATGCTCCCACAGGCACGGCCACCCGGCCCCTTTTGGTGTGGCGGAATCAACTGGCCAAGATGCATGGGTATGTCACAGAAGGGGAGAATTGTCGCCCCGGCTGACGGCAGCAGTGGAAGCAGGGCAGAGGAAAACCGGGAGCCAGGAATCCACAGCCCATGCGCTGCGGCTTCAAGGAATGGTTTTAAAGAGAGCACGGTTGACGGGCCCCCAAACTGCTTTTAGTTTGGGGTAGGGAAAGTGAACCCCATGGACCCACCTTCCAAAACTTCAGGGATGGAAACCACCACATGGGGGGCCAGGGCACATAAGAATCTGGCCAAAATGGCAACGGTTCTGATTCGGGAAGAACACACAAACTAGACAAGGTTGCCGCAGTTTGCTTTTTCCTGAGCCTACTGGGAAGGAACAAATTCCACCCTTCCTCTTCTCTCTTAAGGACCTTTCCGAACTATACTGTTATAGTGCTATTATTCCGCTTTCCACCTACTATGGAATCCTGGGATCTGCAGTTCAGGGAGAGGCCTTTGGGATTCTCAGCCGGAGAGCTCGTTGGCCTCAGTAAACTACAAACCCCAGAATTCCACAGGAGGTTGAAAGTGGAATAATAGCACTATAACGGTGTGGTGCGGAAAGGCCCTTGGAGACCTTAATTGTCAACCCAACCCAGGCTTAAGCCAACAAGTCGCCAAGGTTGCTTCTCCAACAGAGCCCAACCTGTCGGGTTTCCAATTTGGATTTTGTTTGCTTCTAACCTCCCAGTGTTCTCCATCACTGTTGTTATTATGAGGCCGGGCTAATTAAAGTGACTCCTCGTGTGTTTCTGAAAGTACTTGGTATTCTCCCGGCCTCTTCTCTTCCTCCTTCCCAGGTCCCATCTTGCTTGCTCACCGGCTCGTGCCCTTTGAACAAAAACAGCCTTTTGCTCATTATCCGGGGAGCCGCGTTCAGACGAACAGAAAACCAATATTTATTTTTTTTAATTTTATTTTTATTTATTTATTTGTATCCTGCCTCTCCATATGGATCGAGGCGGCAAACAACTTACAAATAGCATGTATTTCGATACATTTTTCTATACCTGCCCCCAACAAGCTGGGTACTCATTTTACCGACCTGCGAAAGGATGGAAGGCTGAGTCAACCTTGGAGCCGAGCAGGATCGAACTCACAACCTTGTGGCTTGCAGTACTGGCATTTAACCACTGCGCCACCAGGGCTCCAATTTAGGCCATTTTTGCCAAAGACACAGTGGGTTTGGCTTCACAAGATGGCCGATTTCTTTCCTAGCCAGGATGGCATGGGTGTCCCAGTGCAAGAGGAGAGGAGAGAACATTTGGGACCCAGCAATGAAACCTCAGGGCTCGTGCTGCTGTGTAGGCGTGTTTCGTAGAATTTATTAAATAAAAAAGCTGGGATGCTTGTGATCCAACAACCTCCGCGTGTGGGTCAAGAGGGCAAAAGGTAGGAATGAGAATAGACAAACTAGGAGAGAACGCCGCAGTTTGCTTTTTCCAGAGCCAGCTGGGAAGGACAAGATCCAACCTCTTCTCTCCTCTTTGCCGACTGAGTTTATTAAGCGCAAATCACCTTGGCGCACTGAACATAGTTTGCAGCCATTGAAATAAGCTGAGGACAAAGGGAGAGGAGAAGAGAGAAGACAAGACATTTTAAATGCGGCTGAAAAAACAGGACAGTGGAGAATTAAGGGGAACAAATCAGTTTTTGGAAATGCACAGGAATGAACCTTGCCCTTTCAAGGTGCAAAGCGAGAGCTCAACCGTGGAGCAAAGCTATCGGGTTCCTTTCATTTGTTCTGCTTTTATGGGGAAACCAGCTTCGCCCTTTCTGTAGGAGACTGAAACTCCCTCCCCACCCCGCCTCTCCGGCTTGCGCTCCATGAGCTTGAAATTCCTCTTTTGAAACAAGCAGCCGGGCCAACCTGCTCTGCCCGGACCTGTTTCGTTCTTCCAGCAAAGAAGGTGGCGTTTTGCTTTGTTATTTTGCAGAAGCTCGGCGACTCGGTTTGCAAACAGAAACCCTCTTGGCTCTTTCTGTGCAAATGCCCCAGCACCGGTGGGGCTCATCCCCCTATAAGACTTGGCCGTAGTGTTAATATCTCTGCATCCCTTCTAGCTGCACCGATGGTGCGACTCCGTTCCAACGATGACGCACCCAAGGCAGACCGGAGGCGCCTCCGATGCTACTGTCTTCTTCTCCTCCTCCTTGTCCCAGACCTGCAATTTAGCCAAGAACAACAGGGAGGGTCAGACAAGCACCAGTTAGTCATACAGTGAAGATATCACAAGGGCCATCCAGTCCAAGTCTTTACCATGCAGGAATATACAGCTAAAAAGCACTCCCCACAGATGGCCATCCAGCCTCTGCTTAAAAACCACCAAAGAAGGAGTTACCACCACATTCTGAGGCACCATATTCCACTGTTAGACTTCTCCTACCATCAGGAAGTTCTTCTTAATGTTTAGATGGACTCTCTTTTCTTGAAGTTTGATGCCATTGCTCCGTGTCCTAGTCTCTGGAGCAGCAAAGAACAGGCTTGTTCCATCCTTCATATGGCGTCCCTTCAAATATTTAAACATGGCCATCATGTTGCTTCTTCATCTCCTCTTCTCCAGCCTAAACACACCCAGTTTCCTAAGCCAGTCCTCATACAGCTTCATGGTTTCCAGGCCTACTACCGTGTTGGTCACCCTCCTCTGTATACATTCCAGCTCATCCACATCCTTCTTGAATTGTGGTGCCCAGAACTGGACTCAGTATTCCAGGAGAGGTCTGACCAAAGCAGAATAGAGTGGGACTATCACTTTGCTTGACCTAGACGCTATACTCCTACTGATGCAGGCTAGAATCACATTGGCCGTTTTAGGTGCTGCATCACACCATTGACTCATGGTCAGTTCGTGGTCTATTAAGACTAAAGAGAAGCAACCTAAGTGGGACCTTACTAGTTCAGGCCTTCTTATCTCACAGTGGCCTGTTGTGGGCTTTCCAGAAAGTCCCAAAGCAGGATGGGAAATCCACTGTTCCTCCAATATTCCTTGTCCTTAAGTGTTTAATAATCTAAGATAGGCTGATCAGGTGTGGAGGCTTTATCTTTTGCAATCAGATTTGACCTCCATAAGAAGAGCCACACTGGATAAAATTTTCTAGGCCGGGGTGGCCAACTATGGAACGGGGGGACTCATCAGCACTCTGGGAGAACTTGGAGGGCCAATCCCCAAAATTGTTATTGTGTGCCTTCAAGTTGTTTCTGACTTATGGCAAACCTGTTGTGGGGTTTTCTGGGGCTGAGAGAGTGTGACACTCCCCAGGTCATTCAATGGCTTTCCATAGCCAAGCAGGGAATCGAGCCCTGGTCCATAGTCCAATGCTCAAACCACCACACCACGCTGTGGTCTCAGGACCGAAATATCCCAACCTCTTTTAGCTTCAAACCTCTTACTCCTGTTTGCAAAACCTTTGGAGAGGCAATTCGGTTTTTAGAGTGTGCAGAGATGTGCAAAACTGGGAACGGAGACCTTGATGGTAAAATGGAGGAGAAAGTTGTGGCTGTTTGGGGAAACCTGGAGGGCTAGATTGTGGATCGAGGTGGGCCATGTCGTCCCCACCAAGCCCTTTTCAAAAACATTCACCAGGCCATCACCTTGCAAGCTGGCAGACGCAACAATCCTTGACCGTTCTTTACCTCTGAATCTCTTCGACGCGTTCTGGGCACCCGAAGGAACGTAGAAACGTGTGTTTCTTGGCCCGTGCAAGAGACGGCGACTTTCCTCTTGAACGACGGCACCATGCCAGGCGTTTTCGTCAGGCTCTCAAGGCAAGCTTCACCTGCGTTTTGAAAGGGAAAGACGGCACGGAGGCATCAGTCAGAAAGCTATCACTGAGAAGCACCCAGGAACGCATCAAAGACATGGGGAAATAGGGGGGTGGGAATGTTTCTCAGTCCTCTCGATGAAGAAAATCATAGTTTCAGAGGCTCCCCACTGGCTATCAAGGCCGTCCCTCTACTCAATGCACAAACTCCAGTTAAATCATGCCCAGCAGGTCTCATTTGGAAGACATCCAGAGAAAAGGCCATGTCCCCACTATGCTGTTATAGCGCTATTATTCCACTTTCAACCTCTTGTGGAATTCTGGGGTTTGTCGTTTCCTGAG
The DNA here is from genome assembly GCA_948474755.1 of Ctenosaura bakeri. NCBI lineage: Eukaryota > Metazoa > Chordata > Lepidosauria > Squamata > Iguanidae > Ctenosaura > Ctenosaura bakeri. The sequence continues at coordinate 123,888 of CAOLHI010003018.1, forward strand.
GCCAAAGAGCTCTCTGGCTGAGATTCCTAAATGTTCCTCCCTGAACTGCAAACCCCAGGATTCCACAGGAGGTTGAAAGTGGGATCATGGCACTACAACAGTGTCGTGCGGAAATGGCCACGTGAACGTGAGAAGTAAGGAAAGAATTAAAGCAACAATCAATAATTACAGGATGAAATGAACAACTGGATAGTGAAGTGCTAATGTTTAAGTCATATGAAGTGTTTGCCGCAAGGGCGAGAACTCATTTTAGCAATGTATTGTTAGCGTGCATTTTAGTTATGTCTCGTTCGGGATGTCTGGGGGTTGGGTTTTTTTGGTTGTTGCTTTGTGGCGTTGTGTGTTTGCATTCTGCGGTTTTCGTTTTTGCTTTTTCTTTGTTCTTTTTGCAACAACCAGTGAAAAGAGATGCCCCTTGCCAATTTTCTCCCCGTCCATTTGCTTTCCCTCATTTTTCACACCCTCCCTTAGCTTCGATAGCAAGAGAAATTACCAGCAGAAGCAAACTCTCCTAGATGTTCAAAATATTTCATCGATACCTCCAAAAGAACAGGGGAGGTTGGGCGTCCCTTCCCCATTCCTGTTTAATCATGTCAGCAATTTTTTTTTTTTTAGTTTATTCATCCATGGATTAAATCCATATAGATTTCTCCATGTATCGGTGCAGGAAGAGCCATGCTGGCTGGTTGTTCCCATGTCGGTGGAGCTGCTGAATCCACTCCATATTTTATTTTGGCTTTGCAAAGAGCTGTCCAAGGAAAATAGGGTTCATCTGGTGGCTCTGGGGTCCAGAGAACTGGCAAATCCATTCCAGATTTTCCTTTGCTTTACAGGAGCTCTCCAAGGTGCTGAATCTATTGGGGAATGGGGTTTGGCAACTCCAAGGGTTGCTTTAGACTAAAGCCTGGTCTGGATTCATCGTCCCACTGACATGGGAGCTATGGCAAATTGAAGAGCTCTAGGTGTGAACCGTTTTCAATGTTAAAATGCAATGTTAGAAATTGGGGGAAATGAAGGAAAATGTCGTTGGGGAAGCAGAATTTTTGTTTGGGGGACAATTTAGCCCACATGGCATAGTGGTTTGAGCATCTCCAGGGTCCTAAACCACTGCACCAGGCTGGTTCTCACATCCACCCATCCATACATGCATATATGTGCTCTCCAGTCGCCTGGTGACTTATGGTGACCCCATGAATTCCACAGGGTTTTCTTAGGCCAGGAATCCTTCTTTGGCCAGTTCCTTCTTCCAAAATGGAGCCCACAGCACCTGGTATTTGTTGGCGGTCTCCCATCCAAGTACTAACCAGGGCTTACCCTGCTTAGCTTCCAAGATCAGATAGGATCACATGCCTTTGGTACGTTTAGGCTGTTTCAACCAGGCCTACGCACTGTAAATTGGGCCGGAGACCCTAAAACAGCACAAAAATAGAGGGGAATGTAAAGCCCTGGAAAAACCTGCTCTGTTGATATGCAAAACGTTCTCTGCCTGCTGCTGAGTCAGGAAAGAGAGACAGCGCACGAGGCAGAAATTTCAGCCGGGAAATGTAATTATTGTTTATCCCCATGTTGCATGATGATTGCATTCAAACATCCAGAGGAAAAAGGGGGAAGGGAGCCGAGAGAAGAGACAAAAGCTTTGGGTGTCTCCTCAATTTTCTGGAGGTTTATCCAGTCTATTCCCTTGACAGGGGATCTCAGATCTCAAAGCTGGGGCTGGAGTTTCGGGGCCCCGACTGTCTTTCCTGGTCCTTGGGAGGGGGGAGGAATCTCGGGGTAAGAGCAATGCCTTGCAAATTACAAACCCCTATATCTGTCCAATCTTGGGAGCTAAACAGGGTCAGCCCTGATGTACCATTAGAGATATTTTCGTAGGGCCCCAAATCCTATTTTCTTAGGTCCCAAAATTTCCGTAGGCCCTCAGCACTGTCACTCAAGTCCCTAATGGAAAAAAACAGCCCTGAGGTTGCCAAAAGTCAGCAGGCCACCAGAGTGTTTGTGGTTGTGGTAGATGTGTGGCAACTGGTGGCAACCCTAAACCTGACTTAGCCAAGGTCCCCCAGTGGGTTTCCAAGGCTGGGTGAGGATTCTCAAAATCTTCACCTAGCATTCATACCCCTCTGGCTCTCTTTTTATGTGCCTTCAACTTATGGCAACCCTTTCTCCCCAAACTTATCCTTGTTATTTTATGTTTTTATTAAAGGGTTTCCAATATGTTAAAGGAAGAAAAATATCATGGCTGTTAACCGTGGAACCGTAGTGCTATAATTCTGCAGCGTACCCCACCTCTAGCCTTGGAGAGAGGCTGGTAAGAAATAAAAATTTATCACATTATTATTATTAGTGTGAATGAGAATCATGTTTCCTTTTTTTTTAATTGTCTTGTTCGTTCAAATAAAGAAAGGAGCATCTTCCAAATAGATTAGAAGAATAAATTGTCAATGAATAAATTGTAAAGAATTAATCCCTATTTCCCTTGGACAGCTCTTTGCAAAGCCAAAATAAAATATGGAGTGGATTTAGCAGCCCCACCGACATGGGAACAATCAGCCAGCATGGCTCTTCCTGCACTGATACACATAGAAGTCTATGCAGATTTAATCCATGGATGAATGAACTAAAAAAATTAAACATCAAAACAAAAAGGTACATTGAAACATGTCCCTTTTAGGAGAAATTCATCCTACTCAGTATCTGTTATAGTAGTTTGAGTGTTGGACTATGATACTGGAGACCAGGGTTCGAATTCTCACTTGGCCATGGAGACCCACTTGGTGACCTCGGGCAAATCACACTCTCTCAGCCTCAGAGGAAGGCAAAGGCAAACCTTCCCTGAAAAAATGCTGGTTGTTGTTTTGTGCCTTCAAGTCATTTCCAACTTAGCAACCTGAAGGTGAAACTATGATGGGGTTTTCTGAGGCTGAGAGTGTGTGACGCACAGAAGGTCATCCAATGGTTTTCCAGGGCCGAGCGGGGAATTGAACACCGGTCCCCAGGGTCATAATCCAACCACCACACACTGGATCTCAAAGAATAAATACACCTACCTTTTGTTGTTGATGAGAAGCAAAACGGAGCCGTTCTGGATTTTGGCCTCTTTCACCGTTTCATCCTCGGCCAGCGGCCGGGCGTTGTAATAAAACGTCTTTTTCCAGGAGGTAATGCCCTCCTTTACCAACAGGGCCCGTAGATCCATCATGGTATCCGTGGGCCGTACCGTCAACGGGAGGAGAAGGTCGTCCTCCGCCAGGTGGACTTTGATGTGGTATCTTTTCCACCGGGAAAGACTTCTCCGCAGGGTCTCCATTCCTTCCGCTGAGACGGCCGAGGACAAGAGCATGAAGCAGCCGAGGGATGAAACTCCCAGGACGGGTTTCGGAAGAGAACAACACCTTCCGGGGCTGGACAAACCGGTTCCCAACAGCTGTAGAGTCACATGTTTCAGATTCCAGAAAAAGGGCTCATCTTCCTGTATTGGGAGCATCACAAGCGAATGAAAAGGCAAAGCATGTGTTTCCATATGTAATAGCCATCCAAAATAAGAAAGGAAGGAGTTTAGAATTAATGCAGTTAACTATTGGACGGATGTAGGCCGTGAGACTTGGAACGATTCCCTAAGAAAGTCAAGGCAGAAAGTGCAAAGGGAGGTTTATAGATGAGCATTAAAAAAACAAAAATAATGACCGCAGATGGTTTACATAACCTTAAAAAAGATGATGAAGACATTGAAATAGTTCAGGATTTTCTATACCTTGGCTCAGTCCTTAATCAGAATGGAGACTGAAGCCAAGATACCCTGGACTGCTAAAAAGACTCATGAGCAAATCAAGGAAGTCAGTTCTGAGAGACAGCCATTCAACTAAGGCAGTTCTGAGAGACGGCCATCCAGCTAAGGCAGTTCTGAGAGACGGCCACCCAACTAAGGCAGTTCTGAGAAACGGCCATCCAGCTAAGGCAGTTCTGAGGGACAGCCATCCAGCTAAGGCAGTCCTGAGGGACAGCCATCCAACTAAGGCAGTTCTGAGAGACGGCCATCCAGCTAAGGCAGTTCTGAGAGACGGCCATCCAACTAAGGCAGTCCTGAGAGACGGCCATCCAGCTAAGACAGTTCTGAGAGACGGCCATCCAACTAAGGCAGTCCTGAGAGACAGCCATCCAACTAAGGCAGTCCTGAGAGATGACCATCCAACTAAGGCCATCCAGCTAAAGCAGACCTGAGAGATGGCTATCCAACTAAGGCAGTTTTGAGAGATGGCCATCCAGCTAAGGCAGTTCTGGTAGACAGCCATCCAACCTCTTTTTAAAGACCTCCAATAAAAGAGAATCCACTACTGTCCAATGCAGTTTGTCTCACTTTTGAATAGCTCTCACCATCAGGAACTTCTCCCTAATGTTTAGATGGAACCATTTTCTTTTAATTTGAGAAGAAGGAGGACAAAGAGAAGGAGGAATTATCCACTGTCCAAGTAAAACTTTTGACTCTGGACAGGAGAGAGTTGCACTGAAATTACTGCAAAGTTCATTGGGTGATTGTGGGTCAATCTTTTTTCTGCATCAACCTGTCCTATCTCACAGGAGTTGTTCAAGGGAGTAAAACAAGGGGAGCAGATCACAATGAGCTCTCCTTGAAAGCAAAGCAATCCAGGAAATTCTGTGGGTAAAAAAAACCTTCACCTGTTGAATTGCAGGAAGAAACTATACCTGTTGAATTGAGCTCCCAAGCTGGCAAAAGCAAGACAGGAGAAAAATGCACAGAGAGAGTTTCTTCTCACTGCCGTGCCTCCGAATCCCAAAAATCTCCACCTCTCCTTTCAGCCGAGTATTAAAACTTGGAGACTCCGGAGCTGATGTGATTTCCATTGTGAACGTCGCGAACGCCAGTTCCAATTAATTTTGAATTTTTCATTAAACCGTTATTAAAAAGCAAGAGGACAGCCGAAAGAAAAGGGATTCCACTCGGGTGGTATATTAACTACTGTAGTTTTGCCTAAGGACTTGTTATTAACTGTCCGGAGCAATTTCCATCCAGACGGCTTCCGCAGGTTAACGGGATTGGGAAGGAGCACAGGACAGGAGCAACAGAGCTGTTAGATATTCAAGATAATCTAGAACTTCCAATTGAAAACCATATGCTTCAGGGAAATCTTTGGATATTTAACGGGAGTATTAGAAAAAAATCACCATTTTTATGGGTACTTTAAAGGTCATCCACTCTAACCCCAATACAGGAGTCTCTGTTCACCTTACCACACTGCACTATTACAGCGCTATGATTCTACTTTAATTGCCATGACAACATCCTATGGAATCCTGGCATTTGTAGTTTAGGGAAGGACATTTAGAATTCTCAGCCACAGAGCTCTTTCCCTAAACTAGACTCAATAGAATCATAGAGCTGGAAGAGACCCCAGGGGCCATCCAGTCCAACCCCCTGCTATGCAGGAACACACATCAAAGCATTCCCAACGGATGGCCATCCAGCCTCTGCTTAAAAACCTCCAAAGAAGGAGACTCCACCACACTCCATGGAGGCAGCAGATTCCACTGCTGGACAGCTCTGACCATCAGGAAGTTCTTCCTGAGGTTCAAGTGGAATCTCCTTTCCTGCAGCTTGAATCCATTGTTCCTTGTCCTGGTCTCTGGAGCAGCAGAAAACAAGCCCACTCCCTCCTCTACATGGCATCCCTTCAAATATTTAAACATGGCTCTCATGTCCCCTCTTAACCTTCTCTTCTGCAGACTAAACATCTCCAGCTCCCTAAGACACTCCTCATAGAGCTTCATGGCTTCCAGACCCTCCACCACTTTGGTCGCCCTCCTCTGGACACGCTCCAGCTTGTCCATATCCTTCTTGAATTGAGGTACCCAGAACTGAACACAATATTCCAGATGAGGTCTAACTAAAGCAGAATAGAGGGGTACCATTACCTCCCTTGATCTAGACACCACACTCTTATTGATGCAACCAAGGATTGCGTTGGCTTTCTTGGCTGCCACATCACACTGCTGACTCATGTTCAGCTTGTGATCTACCAGGACCCCTAGATCCCTTTCACATGTGCTGCTATCCAGCCATGCGTCCCCATCCTATATTTGTGCCTTCCATTTTTTCTGCCTAAGTGCAGGACCTTATATTTCTCTCTGTTGAAATTCATTGTCTTAGCTTTGGCCCAGCTCTCCAATCTGTCAAGGCCATTTCGAATTCTGATCCTGTCCTCGGGGGTATTAGCAACCCCTCCCAATTTGGTGCCATCTGCAAATTTGATCAGCGTGACCTCCATTCCTTCACCCAAGTCATTGATGAAGATGTCAAATAGCACTGGGCCCAGGATCCCAGGATCCCAAAATCCCATAGCAAGTTGCTACAGGAGTTAAGAGTGGAAGCTGTGTCCAAATGCCTCCACTGAAAGGAAGTTGTGATGTTATGGAAGACGGGGCAAGCTTGTTCCCTGCTGCTCCAGAGACTAGGATGTGGAGCAATGGCTTCAAACTACAGAAAAAGAGAACTTTGAATCCTTAACGAGTCTCCTTGACTCTTCCCTTTCCCCCCTGTGCCGGCTGCTGTAAGTATTGTCCCATTCATATCTCTGTGTTGTGACTGTTGGGAAGGGTCCCGTCTGGGTCCTGGGATGGAGACATGTCAGGCGCCTAATCAGATTGGGGAACTGGGAGAAGTAAGGACCTGTCGCAGCACTCTTATCCAAAGTTTCCGAAGGGAAAGGTTACCTCCGTGCCAAACAAGAAGCTGTGGTGTCCCAAGTTGAACATGCTTGGCCACCAGTTGCTCCAGTTTGCTGGTCAGGATTGCAAACTTAAGATCCCTGAGGCATGTACAGAGGTCTGTGGCAGTTAAAAGTGTGGTTGTGTTTGCAATTATTGTCAACCCCACAGAAGCCAGAAAGAGGTGCATTGACTTTTGGGCAGGATGCCGGGAGAAACTCCGAGAGACTGGAAGGACAAGCTGGTTCCTTCCCTCCCTCTTGTCTTTTTCCTTCCACCCCCCGGGTATTATTTACACATCAAATCCAAATCTTATTGACTTAGCGCGGTTCCCCATTCGCAAAGGCAAACAAGGCAGGAGTGAGAGCTCGGCGGGAGAAACATGCATTAGGAAAACAAGGCAAGCAATTTAAAACGGAGGCAGGCTGGAAGAGATAACATGACGATATCTCCAAAAGGGGACGACGTCGCATCAATATTCATATAAAGGAACGGGATGATACCTTACACACACACACATACACACTGGTTTGCAACATCTTTTCCAGGCTTCGAAAAATCCCCCTTTTGAGATGCCCAGAGACTTTTTCCTTGACCTGAATTGTCCCAGTTCAGCAACTTCCGCATCGGTGGGGCAAATGCATCCTGGGTTTTAGCTTTGGCCGTTTCTGCACTACGCTGTTATAGTGCTATTATTCCACTTTCAACATCCCGTGGAATTCTGGAGGGTGTAGCTTCCGGGGGCCAAAGAGCTCTCTGGCCAAGAAATCGAAAGGGCCCTCCCTAAACTGCAAATCCCAGGATTCCATAGGAGATTGGAAGTGGAATAATTGCACTATAATGGTGTAGTGCGGAAATGGCCTCTGGTTTTGTGCGTGTCGTTTTTTCCTGCTTAAAAAGAAACAGCTTACACTGATTCTCCTTGCCTTGCCTCTATCTCTGCTCTCCCTAAAATCCAAAAGAGTCACTCATGGAAGCTGAATGGGAAGAGATAAAATGATATCTTCGCACGGTGTAGGGGACTGTGGAACTCCCTGGCACAAGATGCTTCTGTCCGACTCCGGGAAAGGAATCGGATCCAAGCAGAAAAGAGCGGTAATACAACAACCTTTGACCAAGGCGTGATATTTCTATTAATGCAGCCTAGAACAGCATCGGTCCACAGGCAATCATTAAGAGGAGCTGGATGTAGCATTGTAGAGCTTTAAGAATCCAAGAGACCATCCAAATTCTCTTTAAACCCTCTCCTTAAGCCATCCAAAGTCTCTTTTAAAAACCTTCCGGGGAAGGGCAGCTCTCTGCCACAGAGATGGGGAATGGACCGGCAAGGTCTTTGCAAACCACTTCATGCAGCAAAATACATTTTTTAAAAAAATAGAAGGATGCTGACCTGGCGCTGTTTTCGCTCATTCCCCTCCCTGTGGTTTCTTCAAAGGAAACCGAAGCCCAAGATCGAAGGCTTTGCCAAGCCGGCAGCAGCTGGAAGATTTGCAGAAGAGTCAAGATCACACAGGGGCAGCTGCAAGAAGAGAGAAGATCACTTTCCATGCATTATAAGGGAGAGGGGTAAACATACCGCAAAGAGAGAGAAGAAAAGTGGATTTTTAAATAACCAACAAAAAAGCAGAAAGCAAAAAGGGCTTAATCACCGTGCAAAGCTGGCATAATCGACGACAGATGTTGGAGAGGGAACTTAAGTATAGAGCCGGCCAGGTCTTAGAAGAAAGAGCCGGCATGGTAGAGTGGTTTGAGACCCTGGAGACATGAGTTCAAATCCTTGCTCAACCGTGGAAACTCACTAGGTGACCTCACGCTCTCTCAGCCCCCAGAAAACCTTGTGATAGGTTTGCCACGAGTCAGAAATGACTGGAAGGCCCACAATGACAACAAGGGCTTAGAGAGCAGGGCCTGGTGCTTTGCATGTGTACATTTTTAAAACTGGATTCCAGACTTGTAATGGAGGGAAATGATCATTGAAAGATGGGCTAAGCTTCTTTTTTTTTGCTGCTCCGGAGACTAGAACGCAGACCAATGGAGTCAAACAGCAAGAAAAGAGATTCCACCTAAATATTAGGAAGAATTGTTTTAGTATAAGAGATGTTTGACAGTAGAACAGGCTACCCAATAACAGGAGGAGGAGGAGAGGAAGTGGTCCACAAGCTGTGCATGAGCCAACAGTCTGATGCAACAACAAAAAAAGCCAATGCGATTCTAGACTGCATCAATAGGAGCATAGAATCCCAACTGAGCACCATCTAGGATTTTGACAAGCTGAAAGGTGTCCAGAGGAGGGTGACCAAAATGGTAGAAGGCCTGGAAACCATGAAGCTCTCTGAGGTGCAGCTTAGAGAGATGGAGATGTTGAGCCTGGAGAAGAGAAGATTTAGAGGGGACTAGGTTTAAAGATTGGAAGAGATGTCAGGCAGAGGATGGAACAAGCCTGTTTTCTGCTGCTCCAGAGACTAGGACATGGAGGAATGGCTTCAAACATCAGGAAAAGAGATTCCATCTGAACATTAGGAAGAACTTCCTGATGGTAAGAGCAGTTCGGCAGTGGAATACCATGGAGCCTCCTTCTTTGGAGGTCTTAGAACTGGGGCTGAATTAAAGCCTGAAGCCGAGATGACGAAACCGAGGCTGTCATACCTTGGACCCATCGTGTGATGATGTGACTCCTTGGAAAAGACAAAGTGGAAGACTGTCGGAAAAGAGGGAGACCTCACTACAGGTGGATTGATTCAACGAAAGAAAGCCCAGCCGCTCTGATTTTGCAAGAGCCGAGCTGTTAACGGAGTCTCGAAAATCTCTCTTTCAGAGGATGGCCATAAGCTCGAGTGGACTCGACACGGTCCAGCCTCGCAGGGCTGTTGTAAGACTGACGCCGCTAAAATGGGGGAAGTGCTCACCAAGCTCGAAAGGGGGTTATGGCGGAGGGATGTTAAGTGTAATTAGGATGAAGATTAGGATAAAGCCATTCTTGCCTTGGCCGCAGCCGAGAAGAGATTAAAGAGCTTACGTTTTACCTTACACACTTCCTTTGGCCTGACCCTTTATCCCTTTTTTAAAAAAAATGGAAGCTCTCTTCAACGATGACAATTCCTGAAGCTTGATGTTCTTTGCTAATTCATCGGTGTGCGGTGGGGGAGCAGGGGAGGATTAGGAAGAATTAGAATTAGAAAGAATTAGATTGCTCTCTCTACTTGGCAAGGAAGGGGCAGAAAAAAAAGATTCTTGCTTAAGGGTATACGATTTGTTAATCCAGACTGCCAGCTGCTGGCGGGCTGAGAAATTGCAAAGGGAGCCGGCGGTCCGGAGAAACCTATGAGCTCATCATGTTTTGCAAGGAAAAAAGGGAGCACCGTGCATCGAAAATAGAGAAAAAAAAGCTGTGGTTCAATACAAGACCGCTCACTTTGCATGCAAAGGATGGACCTTTGCATCTCCAGAAAGGGCTGAGAAATATTCCTGTCTGCTGTCAGTGCAGAAAATAAAGAGCTAGATAAAGCAAAGATTCCATCTAAATATTTGGAGGACTTCCTGATGGTTGGAGCAGGGGAATAAGTTGCTGTCTCGTGTGGCGGAGTCTCCTCCCTTCTTCGGAGAAGGTTGGATGGCCGTCTGTCGGGAATGCTTTGATGGTGTCTTTCTGCATGGTAGGGGCTTGGACTGGACGGCCCTGGGGGTCTCTTCCAACCCCACAAGTCTACAATTCTATGGAATCGCTATAGAAAGGGTCCTCAGACATAGCATAGCTGCCCCAGCGATCCCCCTTGGAGCAGGCTGCGGTATCTGGTAACATCCCACCGATACCTAGATTCCTGGATAGAGTTAGAATCACTGACCATCTGATTAGTCGAACCAGCAGATTGGGAAACTGCGGAGGGGGAGAAGAGACGACGGGGCGGAGGGTTTGATGCGCAGGATAACTCCAGGCCCACGGAGTCGGCTTAGAAGTTTGCAAAAGCTTGATTCGGGAACTTCAAAGTGACAGCAGCACATTCTGGCCGTTGCCAAGACTAAAAGCCCTATTGCATTTACAGGGTCTTATAAACAGTAATTTGCATGCCCAAGGCCCCTAATTCAACAGCCAATTGAAACAATTCCTTTCCCAGGCTTATTTCCCACCTGCAAGCATCTGGACCTTGCATCTGCCTTGGTTCTAATGGAGATCACCAGGCCCATCCAAGTCCAACCCCTTTCTGCCATGCAGGAACACACACACAAAGCACTCCCAACAAATGGCCACCCAGCTTCTGCTTAAAAACCTCCAAAGAAGGAGGAGACTCCACCACACTCCATCAAGGCAGCCTATTCCACTGCTGAACAGCTCTGACCATCAGGAAGTTCTTCCTGAGGTTTAAGTGGTATCTCTTTTCCTGCCGTTTGAATCCATTGCTCCGTGTCCTAGTCTCTGGAGCAGCAGAAAACAAGCTTGCTCCGTCTTCAACATGACAAGCCTTCAGATATTTAAACATGGCTATCCTGTCCCCTCTTAACCTTCTTTTTGTCAAGCTAAACATCCCAAGCTCCCTAAGCCTTTCCTCACAGGGCTTCATGGTTTCTAGGCCTTCTACCGTTTTGGTTGTTCTCCTCTGGACCTGTTCCAGTTTGTCCATATCCTTCCTGAACTGGACACAGGATTCCAGGTGAGGTCTGGCCAAAGCAGAATAGAGTGCTATTATTATTACTTCTCTAGTAATAATATATTATTGCTTCTAACGGAGTGGTATAGATCCATGAGAAAGAAGTAGCTTGATCACATTTTGATTCCATGGGTATTAATTAACATTTTGTATATTTTTTGTACCTTGTACATTGCTGATTGTAATAAAATTCAGTTTTAAGCGGGGGGGAGATAAAAACATATATCCAGCTTAGCTCTTCTCCCTGTATTCTTTCAATCTAGCATCTCCATCAGAGACAACACAGAGCGGGCTGCGTTTTGCAAAGGTCGGAAGACATCCGAGAGGCGTTGCATGGTACTGGCTGTTTTCAAGTGGTTCCGCCTTTGGCTTATCCCAACAGTGGAGAATCCAAGTGCTCCGAGAGGTTTAAGGATTTGTTGTTTTCCTCTCACCACAGGTAAGGCCTAATCGTGTTAAGCGGTAAGCCGCCAGCTCAGGTAATGCTGCATTTCGGTATAAAAGACATACGATTAAACGCTTAGACACACTCCGGAGCTAGATTATGAGGCAGAGAGCAACAGGTTTGGAGGAAATGCCGTAAAACAAATCACACGCTTGAACCCCCCCAAGGTTGGAACTGCCTGCCCTCATCACCTCAACTCCCATCGTCCCCACAAGGCATGCTTGCTGGGGATGACGGGTGTTGCGATCAACGTGGCGAGGGTGCTGGACTAGGTCGGGCTGGTATCTAGCAGAAGGGAGTCCTGATTACACCCTCTTGGGAGACACGGCGGTTTGAAAGTGACATGTTGGAGCGGAACCTAGAGAAGATGTCCTGCTATTGACTTGCAAACTTTTTAAAAGAAGCATAAATATATAGGACATACATCCAGAAGCAGATTTGCACCACACTGAGTGGTATAAAATGGTGCAGAGGGGGTAGATAAAGTGAATCCTGCTCATTTTAAAAGAGATTCTAGCAGTCACCTAGTCCAACCCTGAGAGACGGCCATCTAACCTGGTTAAAAAAAAAAACCCAAAAAGGAAAGTTCACAATTCTTGAAGTGCTCTATTCCACTATTAAACAGCTCTCGCAGTCCAGAAGTCCTGCCTAATGTTAGGTGACGTCTCTTTCCTGGTCATTTGAACCAACCGCTTTGTGTCCTAGCAATAGCAATATAGCAATAGCATTTATTTCTATACTGCTTATCAACTGAGTGTTATCTAAGTGGTTTTTACAATGTGTTTTTTAGCTAATTGCCCCCAACAAGCTGGGTACTCATTTTACCGACCCGCGGAAGGATGGAAGGCTGAGTCAACCTTGGAGCCCGGCAGGATCGAACTCACAACCTCGTGGTTGCAGTACTAGCATTTAACCACTGCGCCACTAGGGCTCCCTCCTAGGGCCTTTCCGCACTACTGTTATAGTGCTATGATTCCACTTTCAACCTCCTATGGGACCCCTGGGGTTTGCAGTTTAGGGAGGGGCGTTTAGAATTCTCAGCCAGGGAGCTCTTTGGCCTCAGGAAACTACAAACCCCAGAGGAGATTGAAAGAGGAATAATAGCACTATGACGCTGCAGTGTGGAAAGGTTCCTAGTTTCTGGAGCAGCAGCAAACAAGCTTGCTCCGTCTCCTTCGTGGCAGCCCTTCAGACATTAGAAAATGTTTCTTCTCCAAGCTAAACATACTGTTTTGGACGGCGGAATGGACCGTCTCAGGGTGGGATGGAATAATGGATTCCCCCCCTTTTTTTTGTATGTCTTTAAACACTGTTTATGACTGCTTACCTGTGTATTCCTTCATGGTATGGATGAGTTTGTGGGTTTGACTTTCATGGATTTATTTGCCAGTTTCTCCAACTTGTGCCCCTCATGGTACTTCTTTCGGGGCGGGGGGAACCTTCCTCTCAGTGGCTCTGATCAGGCCATGCAGTACTTTAAAAATCCACCTCTTCTTCCATCAGCCTCTGCCCGGCCAGATAAGGACAGCTCGCAGTCCCATTTCTCAACACCACAAACCCTCTCCCAATAATAGATTAATAATTAAGCACTTCAATACATTTAAATACATTAAACAGACAATCCTTAATAACAGCTAGAGTCTTATAAGGAATAGATCCTTCATGTTAAAACTATGTAATTGATCTGTCAAAAGGAAGGGGGTTTTTGTATTTTTGTTTTTCCTTTTTTCTTCTTTTTTTTCTTTCCTACTCTCCCCTTTCTCTACTAGTACTTTTCTGCCTTACACTAAGTAGAAACTTTTATTTTGTAAAAGAAAACTTCCTAGGCGATGCATCAATGCTGAATACTACTATTGCTCTATGTGTCACACGTAGAAATTTCTATTTTTACATTGACTTTCCTCTATAAAAATATATATTAAAAAAAACACTTTCCCAGTGACCGCCCAAAACCCAAGGAGGAGATGGGCGAGAGAGAGGAAATACAGGGCCACGATGCCAACCCACTTCCTTTCCTTCTTTTTCTGACCTGGTTTGGACTGTGGGTGCCTGTTCTCCCAACCATACCTCGGCCCCCTTCCCCCTGACACCATTTTGACATTTGCAATTTTTCCACTTTTGCAAGGGTCTTGTGTCCCTAACCATAGTAAACGCGGAGGGCCGACTGTAATATTAGGAAGAATTGGAAACACATGGGGAACCTCTCGCTTGAAAGCAAAACCCGTCAGAAGGAAATGAAACCCATTGCTCCGCTGTTCCTATTTTTGTTACCCTGAGCTGTGGGGATGGAGACCATCTGGATGTCCCCAGGGGATTTTTCTGCTCCACCACCCTTCACTGTGGAACGGTCACCCTGTCACAGAAATTCACGTCCTACTACTAGGGGTTACCAAAAATACACTCCCTGTGTTTCTCGGACTTTTTAGAACCCTTGGGGTTGGACTCTTTTCGCAGGGCTAGCTGTGGAGAGCATTTTATCCTACATCACATCGTGAAGATTGTAAGCAGGACGGAGGGAATGGTATCCCTTACAATAAATGAGCTCAAACAACCAAGGGCAGTGGAGAGGAAGGCAAGATGTTCATCTTTTCCTTCTGGATTAAAGCCTCAGCTTAAACAAGCTGAGCATCTTTTATCTGAAATGCTTGTGTTTCATAGTTTTTTCAGACTTTGGAATAATGTTTTTGCATATCATAAATACAGTTATGTATAGGACATTTCTAAAGAGTTCCATGACAAACAAGCAGCCAGTGTCCTAAAGGTAGAAGTAGGCAGCTGATGAGCTCTCTGGAGATCTCCAGTATTTTTTTCCCCCTCAAATATATGTATCAGGCCCCTTATATCCTCACTCTCTCTCAGCCTTGCATCTCGTTCGTTTGTTACTCGTGTTGAGATGCAAGGTTGGAAAGAGACTGATGATCTGAGAGATGAGGGAGCAGAAGTGCTGGGACTACAGCCTCAAAGGCAGAAGCGAGCGGCTGGCAGCAAAAAGTTTTGGGTTTCCGAGTTTTTTGGATTCCCAGATTAAGGCTGCTCAATCTAGACCAGCTGGCCAAGATTCAGCTGTTTCCTCGCAGAAGGTGGGCTGCCAACTCCTTCGAGCTCTTTGCGCCACCGAAGCCACGTGAGAGACCTCACGCCCACAAGAGCAACATAATAAGAGATTTTATTGTTTATGGAAAAATGGAATGCTTCTTCCAAAACAACTGAGTGGTATATCCAGATAAGAACATATTTGGGGAGGAGGGGGGAAAATACATACACACACACATGTTTGAGTTCGCGTTGTTTGCAAGCTAGGAGAGGGTGTGGTGGTTTCAGCTCTTCTGGTGACAAGAGTCCAAAGCAATGAACAGGGAACAAGATTCAAACGCTGCTGCAGCTGCTGTGTTAAAGTGTTCAAAAGGCCAAGTGCTTTCAATAGCGCCGGGTAAATCGAGGGTCGCTGGGGCGGCTCGTTCTGTCCTGACCCGCAAAGCCACCCTGCATGCTGGCTCCTTGCGGCACCGGGTTTGGGGCCCCACCTTGCACAAAACCTCCACGCCTAAGGAGAGAATTAGTATTATCGTTAATATTGTTGTTGTTGTCGTCATTGCTTGTTTATACTGCACCCTACATGGCACTTCACAAGTAAAAATCTACAATCTACACCTTTAAATGCCATTCCTGGCTTTCCTCTGTGGAAAACTCACCCCGGTATTCCTCCTCGGTTCATGACGTGGCCAGGCCCAGACTGGGCAGGAACGCTTCGCTCACCAGCTGATGAACAAACAAGGAACGGGGGTGAAAAGAATTACTAAGGAACAGCAGAGGAAAAAAATCCTAGACAGAAAGCCCTGTAGCCTTCTAAACACTGCTGTACTCTGACTTCCATCAGCCCCAGCCCTCCCATCACTTGCTCTCTGATTCTTGTTAACCTGGAGGTGCCTGGGATGAAATCTGGAATTATCTTCATGAAAAGCAGTGTTCCCCATGGAACAGGGAGAGCTTTCCATTTTAAGAACGGGTCCCTGGCACAATAGGTGGGAATGCTAGGTATTTTGGGATGCTCTCCCGAAGATTTGGGCAGAGAAATTACCTAGCGAAGACTCTTTTTAAAAGAGGCACACGAAGTATTGAGTCTGGTTCCTTCCACAAGCAAACCAGGAATTGAATCTCACAGAATCATGGAGCTGGAAGAGACCACAAGGACCATCGAGTCCAACCCCATTCTGCCATGTAGGATCTGTGAGCCTCTGTGGGGAGAGCACGTAACAGTCCCTCCATATCGTAAGGTAATTCAGGGATGATGTGAACAGAACCCCCTTCTTCTGCAAAGCTAATATACAAGCCTCATTACAACTTCAGGTGTCTTTGCCCACAGACCTGGAACAGCCACACAGAGGGCTACCTGTCTTCTTCACCTGACCAAGTTATACCACTTTGATACCACTTTTAACTGCTATGGTTGCACCCTCCAGAATTCTAGGATTTGCATTTCTGGGAAGGATATAGAATTCTCTCCCAGAGAGCTCAAATGTCTCATGAAACTACCAATCCCACGATGCCACAAGGAAGTTCAGAGTGGTATGAAACTGTGGTAACTGCCTAGTGTGAAAGAGAGCAGGGAATGTGAAATCACAGAATCATAGCATTGGAAGGGACCTCAGGGGTCATCCAGTCCAACCCCTTGCTATGCAAGAACACCCATCAAAGTATTCCCAACAGATGGCCATCTTAGGATGGGAAAGCTCCCAAGAATACATCTCCAACAAAACCTAAGCTGTCTCAACTTGTGCTACTTTGAAATATGTCCCATAAATTGAAAGCGCTGTGGGTACGACTGAAGATGAGGTGGTCCTTTTACCTTGCCATCTTTCATGTTCCCGTCCCATCATCCCGCCATCCACGCTGCCCGCCCATGAACGGTCTTGATGCACCTCCATCTTGCGGCTGTGATCTCCCCAGTCCCGCCCATCACTGGAGGGAGAAGAGAAACCCAAAAGGGAGATGAGTGTGCTATTACAGAGCACAGAGTGGACCAAAATCATCAATTTTGCATGGCCCAACAGTATGAGTTGACACCAGCTTCCTCCCACCCACATCATCATTAAATTGTTCTCTTTTGCCTGCACTCACCGGGACGGTGGGGGTATCCCCCGGCCTTTGCTCCTCTCGTAACCCCCCCAGCTGTCCCGGGACTCCCGTGAGTGGCGGTCAGGCCCGCCGTGCCGATCATCAGGATAGTGCTGAAAAGGGAAGCCAGAAAAAAATGAGAACGGACTTTCCCAATGCAAGATGATCCTCTAGAAAAGCTGAGCCCAAGATGGAGCTATCTCTGGCCACAACACCGGGGGAGATGGGCATCATTTCCCACCCGAACCACAAATCCAAGATCTACTGGGAGCCTAAACCTGACCAATGAGAGAGTCTGTAAACTTGGTAAAAAAAAATTATTTAGTGGTGCTAAGGGCCCCAAAAATGGACCTGGCACGCAAATGCTACCTGCAGGCATGTATTCACCACCTCTGCCATAAACCCTTCTGCAAAAGCCCTGCAGGGAAAGTCAGACATCAGAACTGCTCAGCAACAAGCATACCTGTCCATCTCGATCGGGCACTGTTCTCGAACCTTCTCTCCTGTGGAAGACAGGGGAAAAAATTAGACATTAAACAACATACACATGCTGGTGGATAATCCTTGAAAACAAAACTCTACCACTGCTGCAAGTGTTGTACAAAGGCAACAGGGAAATTTCGGGAGGTGTTTAACATTTATTTAATTCATATCCCCCCTTTCTCCCTACCCAGATCTAAGGAGACATCCCACATTTTAAAAGCACAATACAATTTTTAAAAAAGTTCATTAATAAAAATGAAAACCCAATTAAACTGCATTTGTTTTTGTTTTTTTATAGACAGTTACAAAAGATACTCCAAAACACAAGAAAACAAAAACACAACAGTTCCTGTTAAAAGCTTTGTTTTCTGCATGCACTAAAAACCAAAACTCTTCTTAAATAAAAAGATCTTTGCCTGCCAACAGAAACACAGTCAAATTAAAGAAAATCAGTAATGCAATCTCACAAAGATGTTGGAGAAAGTTCACTGGTAATGGGACGTTGCATTCACATTTTTTGTTTTTACGCAAAGATTGCTGGATATGGAAACCCTGAATATACAGAGGGTATTGTTAGCTTCTGATGGGTAGAAAAAAGAGAGCCACATCTGTGGGAAATAAAGCACTATGGACATTTTTTCCCAATCCTGCGGCCCTCCAGATGTGCTGTACTACAAATTCCCAGCCAGCAGTGGCCAGGAATAATGGGAGTTGTAGTTGAAAAGGTCTGAAGAGAATGAGGTCAAGGAAGGATGAGCTGGAGATTCTTGAGTTTCTAAAGACAAGATACCTGTCCACTGGATGCTCCTGGTACCGGCCGCGCTCTCTGTGGTCAAAACCATGGAAGCGGTCTTGGCGGCTGAAGTCAGAATGGTATCTGTCATCCATGGCCATCCGCTTTGCTTCTGGCCAGTACGGGTCATCGCGCCTGCAGGGGAAACATGTTCAACAGCTCTCTGACATGCTCATCCCAAAGATTTCTGCTTTATCAGAAACATTACTTATCCTGGAATGCAAGAAAGGCTGTTTTATGCTCCCAGCATTCTTAAAATTGCTCGAGGCGGCCATTATGCTGCTTCTCACTGCAACTGGGCTGTGTTCTTTTTACTGGGGCCTTTTAATATTGCATTTTATTTCCACTTTAAAAATTCTACTTCATTGAAGGCAGTATTGAGATTTCAGTGAGACACAGAACCTTTTCAGTCCCTTCCCATTAAAAACAGAGCCTGGAGACAGCCAAGTGTATTTGTATTGTGGAACACAAGCCACGGTTGACCAGGTCATCTGATAAACAATTTACATAACAAACCATGGTTTATTTTCCCACCAGCAGGGAAAAGGTAAGACTTTTGCACAGGTACTTTTCTGAAAACACTCTTTCACAAAGGCTCATTTGAGACCAGAGATAACTACATAACTTTATGAAAATATTATAAAATACCATTATGAAAGAATGATTTCCAAGAATTCAAGTCCTGCTTTTGACAGCCACCACCATGGCTTATACAACAAACCATGGTTAAGACAAACCACCACTTGTTGTGATGTGGAATTATCACGAGACTCTATCTGCACAGCCGGAACACATCCGTCTCACCTCGCATCCGTGTCATACGGTCGCCTTAAAGCCGAACGGCGCTCCTGCTCGTAGCGGAGCTGCTCCTGCTGCCGGCGCAACTCTTCTCGCTCGCGCTGGATGCGCTCTTGCTCCCGCCGCCGCTCTTGCTCGATGTGCATCCGCTCCCTCTCCAGACGCTCTCGCTCCATCCTTTCCCTCTCCAGCCGCTGCCGCTGGAAATGGAGCCGCTCTCGTTCCCGCTGGAGCCGCTGCCGCTCGTCCCACTCGTGGGCGGCCTGGATGCGCTGCTCCCGCTCCCGCCGTTCTCGTTCCCTGCGAAACAACAAGCACAAGGAGATCCAGCTTTGCAACAAGAACGTTTAGAGATAGGTGGGCAACCTGCAGCCTGTCGGATGCAGACCCCCACCTTTTGTATCCCCAAAGACCCCACCCCCAACAGCGCCCCAAATGTTAAGCCCTTCAAACACCCAAAATTTCAACTGCTTCTCTGTTCCTTACAAGGAGTCAGAAGACGACGTAGCAGTTGACAGGGAATCTGCCAAGGGTATGTATGAGCTGCACAAAAAGCGTCTCCAAGTGAAATTATTCTGGGATGGTATCACAGAACACTCCACCTCGATTCGTTTTAACAGGTATTTGTATTACTTGTTCTTTTAAACTGATATCCTGTATTTTAGCTGTTTCTATAAACTATCTACTGTTTTAATTGATGTTATCATCTTATGTGTTAATCTGTGTAACTTACGAAGCTCCTTGGATTCAGCATGCTGACAGCATGGCAAGATATAAAGCAAACAAACCAAAATCAACCCACCTTCGGCGCTCCGACTCTCGGATCTCTCGCTCCCGCTGCCTCTGGCGCTCCCGCTCGCGCTGCTCCTTGATTTTATCAAATGACAGGATGTCTTGTTTCTCTTTGCTCTCTGATTTGCGGTCGTGGCTCTTTGTGCTCTAAGAAGGAAAAGAGCAACAAATTTTTAAAAAAATGGAAACTAGGAAACAAAAAAGCCTCCTGTGCTCACTGTCAAGCTGTGAAGGGATCAGCGCCTCCCACCGGTGGCTCCACTCCATATGTTTCAGGAGCAATCCAAGCCAACAGACATCACCACCCCCGATGGGATGGGATGGGATGGGACAGGGTGAGCAACTGTGGAGGGCTAGGGGGCCTCCCTAGGAAATATGTGAGGGACACACTACTCTACCACACACCCTATTGCCAAAAAAAAGTCCCCAAACACACTCTAGGGGCTGTGAAGGCCATTATTGCCATGCTTTTAGACCTTTTTCAAGATACGAAGTGACCAGAAGTCACTTCCAGCTTACTTCTAGTTTTGTTTTGTTTTTCTTAAAAGGCCTTTTCTGGGATTAAAATGACCCAGAGGAGTTTAAAATGTGGCAAAACATCGCTCTCGCGGTGTGAACTTTTTTAATGACACCCTAGGAGGCCCTGAGGGCCACAAAAATGGCAAGAGGTGCCACGGGAGGCTCACAGGCCCCACTTTTTTTGGGATGGGGTAGCATTTGATAACACTTCTCTGGGATTTCTAGAGAAAACACTTCTCTAGGAGGACCACGCGATTCCTAGAGAGGATGCTTCTCTAGGAATCCACTGGAACATGGAATCACGCTGAACCTAGAGAACTGTTTTCTCAGGTTAAAAAAAAAAAGCATTCACGATTTTTATTTATATTTGCGGTTTTTCCACTTCTGTGGGTGCCTTCTCCCTTAAACTCTGCAAAAGTGGAGGGTCCACTGTAATCTGCCTTTTGTTCCACCCGTGACTTCATCATGTCACACCAGAAGTGAGGAACCTATGGTTCCCCCCAGTGTTCATAAGCCAACACACCCATCGATTAAACCTGTGAAAAGTTGCAGTCCAAAAATTCTGGAAGGTGCAATTTCCCCATACTCCCGAGTTACCCAAAAGCTACAGATTCTGGTGACTTCTCTATGCACGTGGGGATAGGCCTGTACAGTGATTTGCCGAAGCCCCAACGGGAATACACGTTGCCCTTTTCTCAGCTTCCAACCCTGAAATCAAACCCAGAGACTTACTCGCTCTTTGGACGCGGTTGACGTTTTCACGCTGATAACTGGCTCTCCTTTCGATTTATCCATGACTACTGTCCGCTCAGTTCCTCGGCTTGCTGGATTGGCACAAAAACAGCAGTGTCTCAGAGACATCTTAAGAACAAATGCAGCATCACCAGTAATGAGCATATTCACAAATACTTTTATTTGGGGAACCAGGTTTAAGCCTCCTAGGTTCCTCCATTTTGAAAAGTCTTGGAGCAGGTGCCGTTTTTCCACCCAGCCTTTCTTTTCTTCTGCCTAAATTTCTATGGAAGATCTCTGTCTTAAGACCTAGTTTTCTTAACTACCCCCACTCCACTCCTGTCTCAGAAACCATGGGGAAAAAAAGAACTAAATCATATATTCTCTCCTGAGAGAACTAGTTACCTGATTTAATAGAACGTGAACGGCCCGAGGACCCCACTTTATGATCATCATCCGTCTTCTCCCCCTCTTTTGCCTCCCCGCCGTCCTTTTCGTCTGACCTCTTGAGGTCATCCTTTTTGTCTTCTCTTTTAAGGCTGTGAGACCTAGAAGCAGCACAAGCCTAGTTACAACCCAGACAGGCACATCCCATTTAGTTCAAAGCTACTGAAACCTAGAAGCACCACCAAACTGTCTGCGTGCATCGTGATGATCGCATCAATTGTATTTTAATATTCCTCTCTTCTTTCAGCACATTACAAGCATCTCTTTTTCAGCTCAACATGGGCTGTTACTTCATTTGAACCAAGATGAACTGTGGTTAGTTTAAACCCTGGTTTGTCCTAATTATGGTTGGTTTAAACTCTGGCTCATCCAAGCTATGGTTGGTTTAAACCTTTGTTTGTCCAAGCTATTGTTGGTTTAAATTCTGTTTCATCCAAACAATGGTTAGTTTAATGCCTGGTGTGTCCAAACTATGGTTAGTTTAACACCTGGTTTATTCAAACTATGGCTAGTAAAGCTCAGTTTTTCCAAACCATGGTCAGTTTAAAACCTGTTTTGAAGAAATCTCAGCATGGCATCATTCACCATTTATGTTTGAGGGAGGAGTGGGGTTTTTTTTTTTGCTTTAACGTGTACTGGGCAAATTGTTAAAGCCATCATTTCACCTTTCCGATCGTGAGTCTGTTGAATGGCGCCGGTCCTTTTCCTTCTTTACTTCACTTTCTTTCTTGTCAGATGACACCTTTTTCCCCGCTGGTTCATTTTTGGCCTGGAATTAGAAATGGGGAATTGGTGGCTCAGTGCTTCCATAGACAAGGCAAATTTTGTTCAAATGACAAAATGGTTTTGGGCTACAAACATGCAGAGGAGTGAGACAGCATGACTGAACAGTACTCTACCATCAGGGTTACTCAAAGCAGTGGTCTATGGACCACCGTCCACTGCCAGTGCCTAATGAGTTTCTGGAAAGGCAAAAAAAATGACCAAATATGGTACCAGTCCCAGGCGTGCTGGGGGGCGGGGCTGGTCTCTCACATCAGACAACATTGCTGCTCTGCATAAAAGCAGAAAAAGAGGAAAAATGTCTCTTCACAGGAAAAGAGCGAGGAAGATAGCAACAGAGCAGCACTCAACACCTATCCCAAGATGTATTTCTGTGGTTTGCTAACATGCACTGAATGTGCATTTCTATATTTTTCATACGTTTCTTTCCTTTAAGATTTCTACATTTCCTTTTCCTTCTCTGTTATTTTTTTCTATTGTATCTCAAATTTTTTTACTTAAAAACAAACAAACATGGAGAGCCAAGAGCTCTCCAGCCATCTCCCTGCCTTAGCCCAACGGCTGGTGCGACTCTCTGGGCCTCCATGAAGCCCCCGCCCCACTTACTTTCTCCACGGAGATCATTTTCCCGTGTAGTTCTGTCCTGTGTAGATGGGCAATGCATTTGGTTGCTTCGTCCGACGTAGACATGGTGACAAAGCCATAACACCGAGCGCCAGGGCTGCGAGCATTTGTCACCACTTTGGCACCTACAACCTGATATGGGGGGGCAGGGAAGGCAGGAAAGGATAGAAAAGGAAGAGGTGTAAGTCTAACCAACCTGGAGAAGGTTGAAGCATTTTCCCCTGCAAAGAGGCAAGCCAAAGGGGAATCCATTGTGAAGGAAACTGATGTTTCCCAGCTAGAAGTGAGTTGTTTCTGCAAAGCTGATTGGTGCACTCAGCTTGGGGGGAAAGCATTCTTTTTGTGCAGCCAGGCCAAGTCATCTGGGCTGGCTGTCCACTGAGTCCAAGAAAAATGAACAGGGAGGAGAAAAGATAGAAAAAGGGGAACCCACCACAAAACCTGTTTAAAAAACCTGAAAGATTTAGTATCATTCAAGCCAACAGCTTTTCGTTCGGACATCCGTACCTTTCCATACTTGCTGAAGAGATTTTTCAGATCAGTAGCTCTGGTTGAAGACGAAAGGCCACTAACCCAGAGATTTCTGCTGGAGCTACTGCTGAGGCGACCTAAAGATGGGAAAAGAAAGGGAAAGCGCATAAACGTCTATGTCTCAAAAAAGGAAGGGTGGGCTGAAGGAAGAATAAAACCCCAACAGTCTGTCAGGATACAATAGTATAGATAATAGAATAGGTGTCATAGATTAGATAGGAGATGGTTGGTTGAAGTGCTAATATTTATCCCTCACTAAAAGAACTATGTATCCAGTTGGAACTCCTAAAATCTCCCAAGGCTCCAAGTGGTTAATTGATATACTGTTCAATGTTACTTTTTATCTGGCAAGAAAGAAGATTATTGGGGAAGATGATGCAAGGGGGAATGCAGAGTAGCAGGAAGGTGTTACGGGAACAAGCTATGCAAAGATAAGGCAACCGGAACTTACGTTGCTCCCAAGATGAAAAGAAATTATTTTGGAAGAGATGGAAAAATGCCTGTGTTGGTGGGTTGACTTAACATTCATGACTTTTAACCAGTCCTTGTGGCGCATGTCTAAATTTTTAGGGGGCTAAGAGTGTGTGACATGAGCAATGTCACCCATTGGGTTTCCACGGACGAGCAGGGAATCAAACCTGTCTCTGGGGTTGTGCCCCAATGTTCAAAGCACTACACCACCTTGGTTCTCACCCCAGAAAAGCCTGTGATAGGTTCGGTTTAGGATCACCCTAAGTTGAAAGTGAATCGAAGGAACAAAAGGAAAATAATACACAGCTAACTACTATTAACTGTATTGAACTAAGTAGCCAGAACAGGAGTTCTGTCATTATCTTTCTGAGGCAGTGGATAAATTAAAACTTACCCATCTGCATGCTTACCCTTCTCATCTTTCGAAGCACTTTTAGCTTCTGTATCCTCGCTGGAGCTAGAGAAGGAGGAGAGACAGAAGAAAGTTACTCAATCACAAAAAAAGAAGACCTGTGGGGGGTGAAAAAGGGGGCGGGCAAGGCTGCATCTGCTAGAATCAGATACCTGAAAGGAGAATTGGCTCCTTTCAGCTCTGAAAGGAGAATTAAGTCTGGTGGGAGAAGGGGATTCATTTAAAAAAATAAAAAAAGCAAGCTTGACAGGGCAGTCAGAAGTGACTGATCTAACCGCCGATATGGAATAAAGGTTAAAAGTTGAAACTTTGGAAGACCAAGAAATAAAATAAAAAGAAAGAAAATGTCAAGCCATCTTCTATCCCTCCCCCCCCAAAAAAAATCAGGTGCAAAGACAACTAAAATAAAAATTATAAGAGAGAGAGATTCTAATTAGGACGATAAGCTACAATATTGTTAAGGCCCTGCGTGGGGTCATTTGAGGAGATCGCAACGCATTGGCATTCGTAAACGACCAACGGGGAAGGAAAAAAAGACAGCATCTGGTCTAAAACGGAGAAGAAACAAACCTCGTGTTCTGATCACCACCCTCTTTGGCAGAGGACTCTCTAGAGGCAGGGGGCTCTTCCTCACAATTAGCCTTGGCTTCCATCTTCTCGGCCTCTGGGCTAACCACTGGGGGCCCTGCGTCCGTCTCCGCGGTTTCCTCACTACTGGCTTCCAGAGTTTGGGCTTCACTGCTACTCTCACCTCCTCCTCCTTCACCACCTCCACCTCCACTCCTGCTCTCTACCGCTAAAGAGTCAAAGTCCGCTTGGGCTTCCTCAACTCTCTGTCCGCTCAGCTCCCCTGTCGCTACCACTAAGTGCTTGGCTTCCTCTTCCTCCTTCTCGCATGCCGCCCGGCCTGACCGGCTCTCCGAATCTAAAAGCTTTTCTTCCGGCCGAGCGGCGGTGGCGGGGCCGCCCCCGAGCGCGTCTTCCTCTTCCTCGGACGCCTTTTTGCCCGCCAATGGGTCATTCGCTTCCTGCGCCTGCTCCGCTTCTGGAGGTTCTTCGTTAAGGGGCTCAGATTTACAAGTGTCACCCAAAATGTCGAGCATTTTCTCATTTTCTATGGATTTAACAGGAATAGAATGGCACAAGGTTTAATCACCAGGGAAACACAGCAAAGACAAATGCGGATCGGGCATGGCTGCCACACTAACACCGAGAGAACGGCTAAGGCTACACAGAGATTGGAAAACCCCTCGGCCATACCACATTCAAACGCCTGCATAACTAAACTGCAGTCTAACCCGGCTGTCAGAGCGCTGCCTGAAAGAGAGAAGGAAGAAAAACCTTTATGCGCGACGGTTCCCAGCGCGTCTTCACGTAGTTGCGCAGCTTTTCCATTCTTCCAGAAATTAGTTTTCAAAGTCTGTGCGTTGATTCTCTTTGGGACAGTTCGGTTTGACGATGTAACTGATGTAGGTTTTTCTTTTTAACGGAGACAAGTTCATAACGCAAACATGGCAACAACTTCAGGCGGAATTGGAATATACGTGTAGTCCCGAAAGAAAGGTGGAACGAATTTCTGTAACTAACCCATCTTCTTGTCTTCAGGTATCCACTAGCGTTTTGTGTCCCTAGCACTGACCCTCAACTGCACTCTTCTAGTCAAAGTTACAGTACCAAGCCACAATGCAATATCACAAGGTCTGCTCTGCACAAATTACTGCCTGTAGTGAGGCTCAGTTCCCCAATCAAGGAATTTTGGGGACAGCACTCTAAAAACACAGACCATGTGCAGCAGAATAGGTGGCGGCGGCTGCAGACCTGGTGATATGACTGGGTTTCCAATCTCTGCTGCTTTTCTTTCTTTCTTTTCTTTCTTTTCTGCACGGAACTGGCCCGTGCACCAGTTAGAGAGTAACGAACTACAAAATATTAATGGAAAAAAACTGAGGAGAATAGCTAAAGGGATTTGGGTGTGAAAGCTATATGGTGGATTCAGGGTAGGACAGTGTGGATTTCAAAAACAGTACCTGATTCCAAGGGAAATTCTTCAAGCTCCTAATAAAAAGGAGAAACAAGGAAACTGTTAGCAAAAAAAGGGCAGAAGCAATTTCGTGAAATCTACCATTGCTCAGGATCAGTTTTCCAGGGATGGAAATAGGGAGGGTGCAGAAAGGGAGGGGACGCGGAAAGCTCCGAATACACAGACGACTGAGGTTGCAGCCCATAACCAGGAAGCAACATATTCCCACATTCATTAAGAAGCCCACACAGATAAATTTCGAGAGGAAAAGAAAATGCTTACCTGCATGTTTGCAAAGTCAGAAGGGGGCAAATCTAAGGTGCCCCCAGCATCTTCGCCCTCAACCTAAAAGCGGTGAGAAAAAGCTTCAATCTCTCTGAAAATTCACCATCCTCATTGATAATGAAGCCCGAGTAAACATTCAGAAGAAAAGTAACCCTGTCCCCAGCCCACAGTTAGCGAAGAAATATTTGTCTGCATATATATATATATATATATATATTTCTAGCATACAATACACGAAACCAAGATTGCTTAAAAAAAAAATGACAAAAATGAGAAATTATTGCGTTGTGTTGTGGCTGCAATGGTTAATGGCTGCCTCTCCAGGGAAAGCAATGCGTTAAGATTCCTACCCACCAGCCCGAGAAACCTTCTCTTTGCAATTCAATATTTTCCCACCTGAAACCAGAGGTTGTTTAGCCTGTAAACCACCCTGTTTGACAAAACCAGCACCGGCCATGCTGGAAGGGGACTGCAGGAGATGCAGTCCAGAGGAAAAAAACTTTATTTTTCCAAGCTCTGGTCAAAACAGACCCAGGCGCACAAGATCTCAGGGGCTGATATTAAGCAACAGGAGGAGCAACAGGAATGGATCAAGATTTGGGCTTGTTCCCCAACATATCAAAGCAAAAAGGGGCAGAAGAAATCTGGCAAGGAGTTTTACTAGATTTTCCTGGCAGCCGAAGGACTGGGTTAGGGAAGTGAAGCAAATACAGTCTCAACAGACTTTGCCCACCAAATAGATCAGGACAACTAAGCAGGCCGCTACGCACACAGTCAGGGCTGAGCACTGACTTTTGCCATCACTGTGCAAGAATTACTTTTCTATGGGTGTAGGCAAGTACTATCATGCCTCTTAAAGTCATTTTCTGACTTATGGCAACCCTAAGGAGTTTTCTTGGCAAGATCTGTTGGGGGCACGAGTTGCCTTTGCCTTCCTCGGAAGCTAAGAGTGTGACTTACCCCAGGAAACCTAGTAGGTTTCCACAGCTGAGCAAGGATTTGAACCCCGTTTCCAAAGTTGTAGCCCAACGCTCCAATCACACCATGCTAGCACTTGTGAAAGGGCAGGGGGGCACATTAGCACCCTATGGAGAATGAAGGAGAGCTTCACCCCTGTCTATGGAACATGGGGGTGCATTTTCACCATGTTTTTTGGGCCTTCCTGGGGCATTTTAGGTCTAAGAGAACTCTTCTTTTTTAATAACAGAAAGTGAGTGGAAGTCACCTGCTTTTCACTTCCTGTTTGTTTGTTGTCTCTTGGGCCTACATCAGCCCAAAACGTGGTGAAAATGCTCCCCAACCGCCTTGAGAAGTGGCTCCATCCTGATGAAATGCAGCCTCTAGAGGTCTGCAGATCCTCGTTATCTGTCAGGTGTCTGAAAGAAGAAAGCTTGGCGGGGAAGAGGATGACAAAAATATTATTTGGAAAAGTTTGCAAAGATTTTGTTTGAGCTCTGGAGGAACCTAGGGGCCTCTATGCATGCTGGAAATACCCTTCATACCACATAGAGAGTACTCTAAACCAAAACAATATATTATAATTATATTGTTATAATTATTACTTTGGGGGGCTAATTTTTTTTTTAAATTGGGGGGCTGCATGTCACCCCCAGGTCAGACTCTGCCCGCCCCTATTTTTAAGTCTGGAAGCACAGGATGGCAAGTGTACGATTCTCCTGATACTGCTAGGCTCTGATTTCCTGCAGCTTCCAAAGACCACAGCCACTGGCTGGGGCAATGGAAGCCATAGGTTACACCATCTCATAGATGCCAAGTTGCCAATGCCACCTCCTGACAGTGGCCATGAGTGCCTTTTCTATCTGCAAACACATTTTCCACTCTTAAAGAGCACTTGCTTTGCATAGCTCGGTGCCCCCTTCCTTCTTGCCTTGTACACAGCCATATATCCACCAAACCTGTTCTCACAAAAAACAAGAAGCCTCGAGGAAGCGGGATTCAAAGACCGCCTCTCTTAGACCCAAGCCCATACTGCATTCAATGAACTGAGCTTCCAGACAGGATCCCGGCTAAAAATTGGAGCCAGCACCCCAAATAGAAACAGTGCTTTGAATTCTGTTCTCACATTCCTTCCACATCTCTGGCTGCAAGTAAACTTAAACCCCGAACACGTCTGCTTGAGATGATTAAACAAGGATGATCGTACATTAGTCTTCTGACTAACCCCATCGTACAGGGTTCCTAAATTCCCACTTATAAGCAGAGAAAAATATAGACAAAGAGCCACCACCTCAGGAGGCCAGGCTCCAACTGAGGTCTTTGTGCCCGCCCGCCAACCCGCGTCTCGCACACCAAGATGAGCAAATGAAAATGCACATGGCAAACAAAAGGATGAAACATTTCACTGTTTTTTAAAAAAAAACCCAAACACTTTCTGGATTCTCGCTATGACAGACAATGTTCACGGTGCATGCTTTCCGAGCTTATCGATCTTAGTCATGGCTATGGATGTAAACACATAAAAAAAGGAGGGGGGAAATCAAGGTTTTAATTACACCCCCCTCCCCAAAATCATTTGTATTATTTTGATTCGTAAGGGGCGGGAGATGGCAATTGTTCATCTCATTCTGCACATTTTTTTTTAAAAGAGATGCATACCATGGCTACTGGTATTTCTCTCGACTCTTCTTTAATGTTTGGCAAGGGTGGAGGTGACTCCGTGATACCTACAGGGCTTCCCGCCAGCTGCTCGGGAACGTCTGTCCTCTCTCCACCAGCATTTTCTTTACTACCAAAGAGGGAGTCAAGTTTACTATCAGCACTGTCCTCCTCCTCCTCCTGGCAGTCTACACCACTGCTGTTATCTATTTCAGCTTCATCTAACACACTAATATCCATCATGTCAATATCCTGCAAATTATCCAAACTGGCTTCAATATCCTCCTGCAAAAAGAGAAAAAGCCACATATATAATAGTTGCCAGGACTCAAAAGGCAGAACTGTTCTTGGGCGGCCGCGACGGCGGGCCAGCCGTACCTGCCCGTCCGCAGAGTCATCTTCCAGCCCGTTGTCTTCGACCCTTCTTCCTCCGTCCGGCGTCCTACGGAGAGGAAAATCAGTTTGGAAAAAATGCTTCCTGCTCGTGCTATGTTTCATATGTGTGTGTGTGTCTTCAAATCACCCATGAAGCCTACACTGCACCTGGTATTAGCTGGCAGCTCCCCACCCAAGTACTAACCAGGGCTGGCCCTGCTTAGCTACTAAGATCAGACAGGATCTGGTGCCTTTAAGGTCTTTTAACCCCTCATGTACCTTTAAAGGGTTAAAAAAAAGTCTTTATCGCTCTTCAAAGAAACGAGAAATGTGTCAGCGTCTTCACAAAGGCACAGAAATCTGACTTGTGGAGCCCTGGTGGCACAGTGGTTAAATGCCAGTACTGCAACCACAAGGTTGTCAGTTCAATCCTGCCGGGCTCCAAGGTTGACTCAGCCTTCCATCCTTCCGCAGGTCGGTAAAATGAGTACCCAGCTTGTTGGGGGCAATTAGCTAACACATTGCAACCCGCTTAGATAACACTCAGTTGATAAGCGGTATAGAAATAAATGCTATTGCTATATTGCTATTGTGCAGAATCAAGTTTTTCCTTCTTTAGCAAAGGAATCAGAACCGTGCACCCTTGCGTACCTTTGCTGCTTCTCTTGGGTGTCTTCTTGGGGGCTGCTTCCGACGCCACTGGGATCTCTTCAGGATCTCCCCCTTCCTCCTCAATAGCCTGTCGAAGACACCAAGTCAGCGATTACAAACCGAGTAAGCACTGTTGTTAGTGGAAAGCCAAAAAACACAGGGAAGCCCCAGGGCAGGGCCCGTCATACCACAGATCTCTGTCAGCTGCCCAGAACAGCGAATTGCGGACAGTCGCAAATTGATTTTTCACCCTAAGAGGAATACAGGGGGGTACAGCAGACCCCCCTATCACGGTTTGAGATCTTGGGGTCAAGTTGCGTGCAAATGATGACTCTCGCCGGCAAAAGCCTCCTGCTCTTCGAGATCCACGTATGACCACCTTTCTCTCTATTTTAATTGCTAATGCCCGTAAAATTTCTTCAAGATCTTGCAGAACCCTTCTGAAGACACCATGCCCCCCCAGGGGTCCACGGACCACAGATTAAGAACCGTTGCCACAAATAATAACATCTAATAAATAATAATAACAAATAATCCTTTCCGCTGTGATATTTCATACAATAAAACGAAGCTGGTTTAAAACTTGTCGGCGACTTCCAGCGAAGTCCCACAGAATCAACTGCATCCATCCATCTATTCCAGTTAGGAATCACAACAGGATAGAGGCGAGTGAACCTGGGAAGGCACCCCATCGCCCTAACTAATATATATATATATATGTATATATTATATATAACTAATTAATTAAGGATGTTTTGTGCATCGCATTTCCATTGCAACGTTTTGCTCAATGAACTCAAAGGCCATTTCCGCACTACAGTGTTAAACTGCTGCTATTCCACATTCAATGCCCTGTGGAATTCTGGGGTTTGTAGTTTACTGAGACCAAGGAGCTCTTTGGCTGAGAATTTGACGTGCCCTTCCCTAAACTACAAACCCCAGGATTCCATAGGAGGTCGATAGTGGAATAGCAGCACTTTAACACTGTAGTGCGGAAATGGCCAAAGTTGCTATCACGCTGGTTGAAACCCTGGCAGGTGCTTCCAGGCTAGTGAAGGTCCAGGCAGCCCCACTGAATCCACTGCTGAAGGCTGAGTCAGGAAACTCCCCCTGATTCCATACATCTATAATCACAATGGGGTTCGGGGCGCCAAGGAACCCGGAAGCTCACGGTGAGCCGCGCTTCTAACGTGTAAACGATCTACGGTCCGCAGAGAGAGCGAAGGGCGGCGTAGGTGGCGCATGCGCACAGGCCGTTTAACCCCTTCCTCTCCACAGCGAAGCGACTCCAACCGCCCCTCAGGCCTTTTACCTTCCGGAGGCGCTCGAGGAGGACGCTCTTGTTGCCGCCGCTGTCCAGGCTGCGGCGCTTGAGCTCGGCCCGCAGGTCGATGACGCGGAGCTCGGCCAGGCGCCGGGTCCCGACGCCCTCCGAGCCGCCGCCGCCGCCGCCGCCGGGAGAGACAACGGTCGCCTCCCCGGCCTGGTTCTCCGCCGCGGCCATTGTGACGGGGGCAGAAAGCGCTCACCTCTTCAGCCAGGCCCCTCCCCGTATCACGGAAACATCCGACAAATAAAACACCGTTTAAAAATAAAACCAAATATCGTCCGCCAGCGGCGCGCCAGCTCTCCCGCGATGCCTAAAAAAAAAAAAAATGGCGGGCGGGGCGTAGTGCGCAAGCGCCTTAAGGGGAGGGGGGAAGAAGGCGGTAAGGAGCGCGCACGCGCAGAGCTTACTTGGCGAAACGGAAGGCGTTTGCGCATGCGTGCGGAGGGCAACGCGAGGCGCCTGCTCTTAAGGACAGAGAAGGGAACCGGTTGGTTTGGTGCGCATGCGCATTCTGATAAAGGATTCCCCAGGCGCCCTGCTTTGTTATTTGGGAATTCTGACCGATTCTACACCACGCTGTTATAGTGCTATGATTCCACTTCCAACATGCAATGGAAGCCTGGGGCTTGCAGTTCAGGGAGGGGCCAGAGGGGTGGGGTTGTCCACCGGTGCATTCAAAAAGAGCACATCTTTTCACTTCTCAAGTTCACTTTATTAACAGTTTTTCCCTCCGGATTTTCATTCCCGTGGCTTGAACACGGCCTCTTTTGAAAATGAGAGATTCCAGACACATCAGGCAGCTTTCCATGCAGAAGTGTTGCAGAGCAACCCAGTGAGCGCTTAGAAATAATTTCTGCTGTGCTTCTTGTTTCAAAATCCAAGGATGACCTTTTCTGCACTCAGTTTATCAAAACAGACCGTCTTAACGGCTACAGATTAATATCTGAGACAAAAATGCAGATCTGGGGCTCTTAACATCATCACTTCTATCTGATTTCTAACATCTTCGCCTGGTTAAAACAACCAGAGAAGCTTCAAAAGTTTGCATGAAGTTATTTTGTGCATTTTAATTGGCCCACTGAAGATCACTGCATTTTGGATTCTGGGGCAAAGCGACGTGAACATCTTGCGCATGCGCACTCGCATCCCGATTCCTCCCTCTGTCTTGTTCATTAGTGCCTCTTCAATGGAGGAACGAGGCCCGCTCGTTTTACGCCTGCGCATTCCTGCCTCTCCCCTTCAACCGCCTGGTGCGCGTGCGCAGTACAGTCCCCCACTCTCCTTACTCCCCTCCTTCCTTTTTCTATTCTGGGCACCGCTATAGCGCGCTCCCGCTTTCCCTTCCCGCGCTTGCGCCCTCCCGTGCGGCCATTCCGCGCTTGCGCGGCTCTATCTCCTCCTCTCATCCCTCCTCCTGTTCCTACTCCTTCCTTGCCGCCTCATACGGCCTCCTCTTTCTGCGCCTGCGCGGCGACCGTCTCCCCCCGCTGGAGAAGAGGAGGAGGAGAAAGGAAGGCGCTCCTCCCCCTCCGCGCCTGCGCAGTGCGGCCCAGCGTTGTCTCCTCAGTGCTGGGGCCTTCCCGCCATTTTGTCTGAGGCAAAACCTAGAAGGAAAAAAAAGAGCAGAGAAAGCGAGAAATAATAATAAAATAATAATCTCTAATACTGAGGCATCTTTTCCCTCGTTCCTCTCCTCGGGAGTCGCCTCATGAGAGGGCCAAGCAGGCCGCGGCTCCTCCTGTGAAGCGGTCTGAGGCGAGGGAGGGATGGCGGCCCAGGCTGAGGCGGCCCCGGGCCCCGAAGGCTCCGGCGGCGGCGGCGGCGGCGGGGAGGAGGTCTCCGCGGCGGCGGCGGCGGCTCTCCCGCCTTCTTCGTCGTCTTCTCCGCTCAGCGGGGCGGCCGGGACCCGTCGCTTGGCCGACCTCCGCGTCATCGACCTCCGGGCCGAGCTGAAGCGCCGCAACCTGGACACCGGCGGCAACAAGAGCGTCCTCCTCGAGCGCCTCCGCAGCGTGAGCCTCCCCCTCTTTCTCCCCTCTCCTTATAGGATCCCTGAACGCCTCAGTCTCCCTGCCCTATGAACGGGCCTCATTTACGTTGGGATTTATGTGTTCGGTATAAAAATCGGAATATGTAGTGATTTATCTTCACTTCTTTTTTCTTCTCACGACATGATCCCTGAAACCCTCAACCTCCGCGCCCTTAAGTGTTTTAAAGTCTATGGATGGACTTCATTTACATTTGGGACATAGGTCTTCAGTATAAAAATCGGAATATTTAATTAGTTATCTATCTTCATTTGCATTTTTTCTCCTTTCATTACGTGTTCCCTGAAACCTTCAGCCTCCCTGCCCTTAACTGTTTCAAGTCTATGAATGGACTTCATTTACATTTGGGACATAGGTATTCGGTATAAAAATCGGAATATTTAATTAGTTATCTCTCTTCATTTGCATTTTTTCTCCTTTCATTATGTGGTCCCTGAAACCTTCACCCTCCCTGCCCTTAAGTGTTTCAAGTCTATGAATGGACTTCATTTATATTTGGGACATAGGTCTTCAGTATAAAAATCGGAATATTTAATTAGTTATCTATCTTCATTTGCAGTTTTTCTCCTTTCATTATGTGGTCCCTGAAACCTTCACCCTCCCTGCCCTTAAGTG
The DNA here is from genome assembly GCA_948474755.1 of Ctenosaura bakeri. Taxonomy (NCBI): domain Eukaryota; kingdom Metazoa; phylum Chordata; class Lepidosauria; order Squamata; family Iguanidae; genus Ctenosaura; species Ctenosaura bakeri. The sequence continues at coordinate 158,133 of CAOLHI010003018.1, forward strand.
TTTTAAAGTCTATGAATGGACTTCATTTACATTTGGGACATAGGTCTTCAGTATAAAAATCGGAATATTTATTTATTTGTCTTCACATTTTTTTCCTCCTGTCATGATATGATCCCTGAAACCCTCAACCTCCATGCCCTTAACTGTTTTATTTATTCATTTACGTTGGGACTTATGTAGTCAGTATAAAATTCTGATGATGATTTTTGTTTCTATCCCACTTTTCTCCCCGAGGGGTCTCGAATCAGCTTGCAAACATAAAAAAGCATATTAAAAATTGTAATATACAAAAGTTAAAATACGGACTAAACATCAGTGTTAAAATATGTATTGGAAAAAACGTACAAAAAGCAATTAAATAGCAATGAAAATAATCAGCACCATTATGTATTAAATGCCTGCTGGGATAAGAGTGTCTTTAACTGTAGTTTATTTATTTATTTATCTATCTATCTTCATTCATATTTTTTTTCCCCTTTCATTATATACGATCCCTGAAATCCTCAACCTCCCTGCTTTTAACTCATTCAGGTTCATCAATGGACTTCATTTATATTTGTATCAATTTGGGACTTCCGAGTACACTAAAAAAGAGATATATAGTTACCTATACCGTTACCTAAACTAACTTTTTAAAGTAATGGTTACATTTATAGACTCGAGACTTTTGTGTTCAGTATAAAACATAAAATAAGGATATTTGTCTATCTAAACTAGATCTACTTTTTAAATAATTGTTACATTTATAAGGTTGCTTCTTCTGTGTTCGGTATAAAGATATTTGTCTTCATTCACATTTTACATTTACATTTATATAAATCCTGGACTTCTACCTACGGTATAAAAATAAGGATATTTATTCATTTATCTAAATGAGACTTTTTAAATAGCTGTCGTCTTTATAGGCTCGGGACTTTTGTGTTCAGTATAAAGTAGGAATATATAGTTATCTAAACTAGACTTATTTTTTAAACAACTGTTACATTTATAGACTCAGGACTTTGTGTTCAATATAAAAATAGGGATATTTATCTAAGTTAGAGTTCAGTTTTTAGTTAACTTTCATTTATAGACGTTTTAAGTAACTTACATTTATACTGTGCTCCGTATAAAAATAGGGATATCTATCTATTTATCTAAACTAGACTTTTTAAATAACTGGTACTCTTGTAGGCTAGAGATTTCTGTTTTCAGTATAGAAATAGGGATATTTATTTAAATTAGACTTATTGATAACCATTTGTTTCCAATGTTTTAACCTTGCAAATGGACTAATTGTTGTTGTTTTTCTAAATAACTGTTGCATTTATGGACTCAGGACTTCTGTGTTTAGTATAAAAATAGGGATATTTAAGCTAGACTTATAGCTATTTGCTTTCAGTGTTTTAACTTTATAAGTAGATGAATTGTGGACTATTGGACTCAGGAGTTATGCGTTCAGTACAAGAATAGGAATATTTATTTAGTGATAAATGGTTTAGTGATAAATGAATGAAATAATATAAAATTAAATAAATCGCCAGCTTTTATTTTATTAGATTTTTTTATCCTGCCTTTTTCACAGAATGAGGCTGAAAGTAGCTTACGATATGAACTAAAACAGTAGAAACCATAAAAGTGGGCTTTAAAAAAAAAAAATTAAACCACACAAGCTAGTTAAAATATCACTTTTAAAATGTTAACAGTGTTTTTTAATAAGTGAGGATGAGAAGATATATTAGGGGGAGCTCTGTTTCTTTAAAAATTATGTAGTGTGTATTTTTAATTGTTTTATGTTAATATTTTCCAAAGCATGGAAGGGGTACACATGTGCTCTTGGCGATGTAATTTAACGGTTACTCCTTTCAAACAGGCAATTGAGGAAGAAGGCGGAAATCCTGACGAAATTCCAGTTGCTCCAGAGAGCACTTCCAAGAGGACTCCCAAAAGAACTGTGAAAGGTACACATTTGGTCTTGCTTTTATACTGTTGACACCTTTTTCTCTTTTCAGGTCACTTCTTCCATAAATACACATTTTGGACTAGTATCTGTTTTCTGCCTTAGTCATCCAGGGTCTTTTATTTCTGCAGTACAAGGAAGTGGGTTGGGTTTTGGCTTGTTTTCTTCTTCCATCCTCAGATATTTTTTTTGGTATCATATCTTTTGTATTGCAAGGTTGAGGGCCATTGCTTTTAATAGATGCTGGCACAGCTTAGGAGAGCCTTGTAACTAATAGTCGGTGTCTTTTGCTGGGATGGCCTGTGATTGTATTCTTAGGAACTGCTTCACTGTCTCCCCTTGAGGGAGTCGGAAATCTATTCTATCCCGCCCCAACTTGCCCTCACTATGTGTTTATATGCCTTCAAATCACTTGTTGACTTATGGCAACTCCATGGATTTCCAAAGGTATCCTTAGACAAGGAAGACTTGGAAGTGGTTTGCTGTCACCTTCCTCTGAAATGTGATCCATAGCACTGGGTATTCCTTGGAAGCCCCCTATCCAAGTACTAACCAGGCCTGACCCTGCTTAGTTTCCAAGATTAGGTGGCATCTGACTCCTTCCAAGTATTGGAGTCAACTCACAGTCAGGCTGCTTAAAAGAAACAGCAGTTATCTAGCAATAAGAGTTTTGGAAGCATGGTGTTGCATACATGTACCATCATTTATAACTACTGTATGATAGAAGGTAAAGATATTTTAACAATACATATTGTAGTTACAAATGATGCTGCTTGTCTCAGGGCATGGTACAATTGATATGGACAGCTTTAAAACAACTTTAGAATTATTGAAACAGTCGGAGATAGCTGGGATTTCAAAACCCAAATGACAAACTTTTGGATAGATTTGTTTTTTGTTTTGATACTCCTTTTCCCTTCTTGGTAAAGCTGTAGACAAATCTTTGGCAACATTGTAATAAGTTTTTTGTGCTATCAAAGGACACTGTTTGCAGTTTATTTTTCCAGCTAATAAGGCTTCCAAATGGCCCATACTTCCTTTTAAGCATTGCTTTAATATTGCATCTTTTTAAAGAGAAGCCTACACGAGAAAGTAAGTGTATAAAAGAAGCCATCTCTTTAACTTGGAATCTGTGTGCTGTTTCTTAGGGCGTAAACCAGAGGAAGAGGGTGGAGATGACAATGGCTTGGAAGAGAATTCAAGAGATGGACAGGTAAGAAGAGTACTTAGGAAATAAGATTTCATGTTTAAATGTTCTGTCTGAAGCCCCAGGGATGATGATGTGCATGTTTTGTCCATCTCATCCCTGTTACAGGAGGATGTTGAAGCGAGTTCAGACAACTTGCAGGACATTGACATGATGGACATTAGCGTTTTAGATGAGGCTGAAATAGACAATTCCAGTGCCGTTGGCTGTGGCGACGATTACAGCTCTGAAAACATCCTAGACTCTGATAAAGACAATATTGATGTTGAAATGAAAGAACTTCCAGAGCAGCTAATGGAAAGCGAGGTAAATAAATAGCAATAGTTTTTAGATGCATGACATACAGTTGCTTTAGCACTTGGCTGTTCTTGTTAATGTCACAAAATTTATGGTTTTTTGTATCTGTCCTGCTGCCTAAGCTGACTTCTGTATTGGTCCCTGGAGGGAATTGTCATGCTGTGTCTGTGCTGTGCTCTTGCCAAGGCCAGGAGAGGAACAAAAGCAGTCGAATATTAGCTGTCCAGGATAGCAACATCTTCAGCTGAAGCCAGGTTCAGGCACAGTGGAGCCATTCAGGGCACACATAATTGTACAAAACAATGTCTTAACAGAACTCCAGGTGTCTGTAGGACAAGAAATCATGCAAACGGGATCAACAAATTGGCTAGCAAAGGGTGAGCTGAGGACTGGTATTGTTTTAGTATCACTCAACTGAGAGTTGAGTTAGCCTGGTCTCTCACATCCAGCTGGCTCTGCGTAGTCCAGCCTTCCAGGCCTCCTAGCTCCCAAGGAACGCAGTTCCTTTTGAGCCTTGAAGTACATACCGCATCATTAGGAAAGCAGAATGCGCTTTCTGGTATCTGTTTTTTGGGGCTGGAAGACCCTTCTGGTTTTACATGCAAGACATATGCCTAGATTCACCTAGGACCACTTTCATTAGTATTCTAGGGCATCCTTTGCAAAGGAGACTCATGTCTTGGGATACAGGGGATGTTCTTGGTTTACCTGGAGCTGATCCGGGAAAGGAGCTGTCCTTGGTCAGGTCTGGACAATGTGTGATAACATTCCTGTTTTAGCTGCACATTTGTTCCTTGTTCAAGAGAAAAAACTATTTTTCTGTGAAGTTTCTGTATCTTTTCTGTTTTCATTCATTTCCTCAGGAAAATGGTGATGAACTTGATGATCAGCTAGAAACTGCTTCACCTGGTCTAGCTATAGTGAAGGTAACGGCCCTGGGGTTTTTTTTGTGGGTTTGTATCATAATCTAGAATGAGGTCTGGACAGGCTTAGTATGTGCCAGAAACCCTAAAATCCAATAGTCAGATCCAAGTGCATACATACAGGAGAGCTGCAAGCCTAAGAATGTATGTTCAAAAGCTGAAATGATCTCACAGTCCTTCATGGCAGAATGCTTACTCTCGATTACTCTTTAAGTTTTCCTGAGCATAGTGTTTTTCTAAGTGTTGGGTTGTAATTCACAGAATACCCCAGCCTGGATAACTTCTGGGGAATGCCGCATTACGTTGTCTTCTTTTCTGCGGCCTAATACAGGCTAAAAAGGCTTGCTGCAGCTCGTCTTAAACAGATCAGAATGAGAGATCCTTGCCCCTTCTATTGCAAGTCACTGAAAAATCTACCAACGTATCCCAAGCTGCCTCAAGTTCTAGACCTCCAGCGCTGTTTTGGTGTTTTGTTTAACAAGGGTTGCCTTGCTGCCTGATTGACTCACAAAACAACCTGATGCAAGAGGTTCTTTAGCCCCTGTCCCCCGCCCCCGTGTGTTAACAACATGGAGGGACACCTCACCTGCTCATTCTTATTTCCCTGGCTGTTGGCTTGCGCGTAGAGAGCAACTGAAGTACACAGCAGCTCTCCTGACAGCTTGGAGCTGGCCCCGGCAGGGTTTGTTTTGCTCTCTGCAGCTGCTCTCTCTCTATCTTGGGGATAAACCCTTTGAGAAATACAACGTTTAAACACAGGCGCAAACCCCACAAGTGCTTCCTTACCAAGCTGTGTTTTACAACCCTTTTCAGCCCAAACCCCACTGCCTGTAAAAAATAAAAGTTTAGCAAAAATTGTTTCCCAGGCTGACATATCTCCAAACTGGGAAGCAGTCAGCACCCATTGCAGGACTGCCTGGCTGCATCACTGTTAGCTTTCAAACAGGCTGCTAAAATGGGCATATTTTGGCAGGTGTCCAGAGGCTTTCAGTTTTAATACTGTGGTTGCTGCTAGATTTTGGGCTCACTGATGTTTTATTGGTACTTCTTTTGACTGTTACTTCCCTGTTACCTTCAGTTGTACCTTTGCCTTTATTGGAAAAGCATAGCCTCATTGATCGTACCTTTAAGAAGCAATCAACCAGTCCATTTCAGAGTTGAAAGAGTAGCTCATCTCATCTTATATGTTTGGGAGTCCTCTCTGCTGAAAGCTCTTGAACTCTGTCCAATGTCCCAGTCTGGGAGAAAACCGGCTAATACATAAATAAATAATAAAATAAATAATTAGGAGAGTATTTTGTGGCAGTGGAGAGAAACAGCCTTCGTGGTGATTCCTCCCGAACTGCAAACTCCATGTCTTAGGAGGCCAGACTATCTTCAGCTCTGGTGTCTTTCTCCAAAGAGACAAAGACATGATTGTTCAGACAGGCTATCGACCTGGTTTATTTTCTTCCATAGATGGGTGTGATGTATTAAACTGGGGTGTTTTGATTGGATTGCCTCTGTGCTTTAATTCCAATTTTTTTATAAATATTTTTATAGATGAAAGAGGAAACAAACTATTACATACATAACAGGTTGACATGGAAGAATACAAGATAACTCTAACCAGTGTCAAAAAAAAGAAAGAAAGAAAAAGAACTCAGATTAAGTGTAACAGTTCACCATTCTATCCTTTTAACCTTAAAACTCAAGATACATCAACATTCTGTATTTTAGTTTGATATTCTCCATATAAAGTGTTTTAATGTTAAAATATTTCAATTATTAATTATTGAAATAATTTCAGATTTTTGAATTCTGTGCTATTTGTAGTGGGAAAGCAGGACATGCATTCAACAAGTAAATTTGGATACGATCAGGATGTCTTGCTAGCAAAGTTGCACAGTGTTGCGTTGAGCTGTTTGTTCCATAGCTTTTCCTGGGCAACCTGGCCCAGCAGCTCAGGAAAGTGCATTGAGCAGCCCACTCGCTTGCTTGTCGGTAGCACACATCAACAGTCTAAGGCTAATGATTTCTGCTTTGGGAAATGTCTGTTGTGTATGACACAGCAACAGATCTGGTTTCATCTGTGGCAATTAGCTTAGACGGATCCCTTAATGCAGCCGTATTGATTAAATTCTGTAGTGCTGCAATCAGGTAGGCTGTAACAGGGACTGTTTACATTGCACTGTAAAAAAAAAAGTTTATTCTATGAATGCTATTTATAATGGGAGGACAAAAAGACCTGTGTTTATCTACTGTGAATCTTATTTAGAGATTTGGTAGACATTTTGAAATATGTAATATCTTAACATCCATGAGGACCAAAAACATCTGCTTGTTAATTGTCTTTAAGTCACAGAGCTGGAAAAATCTCAAAACACTTAAATTAGGTGCCAAATCTTAGGGATTTGAAGCTCATCTGAATCAATTTGGTCGTAGAGGTCATGTGGCCCAGTCTCCTTGTTCTTGCTAAAACTGCCACAGCAGAATGTTTACAGCTACAACAACCCTGACAAGTAACCATCCAAGCTCCAGTTAAGTGACTCCAGCAAGGAAGAGCCCAAGAGTCTGTTCTGCTGTCATACTCTTCCTGTCATTGGGAAGTTTTTCTTAATATGTCTTCAAAAATCTGCTTCCATTTTCCACCAGTTGTTTCTAAGTCTCTCCTGACAGTCCTTGATGCTGAATTTGCTGACACCTCATGCACGAACCCCTCTAGTTTTTACACTCTCATATTAAAACAAAAAAAACAAAGCCACAATGCTGGAGTGAAAATATATTTTATTTCTTCTGTTCTTCATTTGTGAGCAACTTGGGCAGAGAATCTGTCCTCATGTGCTTTCTAAAGCTCTGTAATTGCTCTAGAGCTGCAGCTGCTGAGGCCAAACCTAGTCTTCTGGGTTTTCCTATTCCCCATGATAGCATAACTGTCGGGTGGCTATTCAGCTTTTGTACAGGTTACCCACTTCCCCTAGAAGAGTGGAAATACCTCTCCCAAGGCTCAGTTTCTGGCTTTAAGGTAAAATAGGCTGGTATTTTTGATCCCATCTACTTGATAAATACTGTAAAATTTACTTCGGCCCTTGGGCTGAAAGATTTTCCTCAGCCTTAGTGTCTATACAGTTGGCCCTCCATATTTGCGGTGTTTCTTCACCACCACCCCCAGGCACTTTTTTCCCCAGGAGAACTTTTCCTCTCAGTGGCTCTGATCAGGCCATGCAGTCCTTTATAAACCCATCTCTGGTCCTCTTCTTCCACCAGCTAAGGACAGCTCACAGCCTGATTTCTTAGCACCACAAACCTTCTCTAAATCCCTGACACACACCAAAGGAAGGAAATGGGTGAAAAGAAGAAGTATAGGGAGGGCCACCATGTGACCCACCCCCTTTCCCTGACCTGATTTGGATTCTGGGTGTCCACTCTCCCCACCATGCTTTGGTCCCTTCCCACAGATACACATTTTGATATTTGCAATTTTTTCCACTTTTTTGGGAGTCCTGAGCCCCTAACCCTAGTGAATGTGGAGAGTAGGCTGTAATAATTTAGTCTGGGAAGGAATCCTGTTGAAAACATTGAGACTTACTTCTGAGTGGTGTTGATTACATCAGGCTGTCTTTGCCCCAGTTAACTTGTTCTCCCTCCATTTTTGCTACAGGAAGAAGAGCAGCATTCAGAGCCAGGTATTTCTCAATTTATTTCTTCTTCCTCTCTTTCTTTAAATCAGTTGGAGATAAAAGCCCAGGTTGTAACCTTAACAGGTTCTCTTTCTCTTATTTTAATTGTGTAGTGGACAAATCCTTACTTTGGCAAAGTTCATACAGGTTTGCAACTCAACTGTATCTCTAGCTCTCAGAAGTAATGCCTGTCATTTAGCACTTTTTCAGACCTGAGGAGTTTTTAAAAAATAGACAACTCTATTTAGCTTCACAAATACACTAGAAGAAATGTTAATGAAAAGAAAAAAAATGCTACCCAAAGAACAGATTGTAATATTTATGATTGCTTGATCATGTAGAGTAGTGGAGGCAGCTTAACGGGTTATCATAGAGAAATGCAAAGTTTTAAGTGAGTTACGGCATGACAGAAGAAGGAAGACGAGAGGTGCTACGTGGAAATTCCATAAAATGCTATTTGCTTTCTTGGACTCACATTCATACGCCAGCAGAAGACATTCCAGTTCTCATGTTGGACTCCCCTGCTTTAAACAAAAAAGAACAAAATTCAGAGTTTGAAATGGAATTTTGTGTTCTTTGATTCATTCCGTTTAAGTCTCTTGGAATTTGGGAAGAATAAACCTCTTGAAGACTGATCAAGAACAAGCCAGAAAAATTGTCATTAAACTAATAGGGTTCTGTATTTTCTTCATAACATATGATCTTGATGTAGTAAACCATATCTTAATTAGCTTTAGGTATATGAATGTGGTATAGCCGAGGGGTTTTCCAATCGCTGTGTAGCCTTAGCCGTTCTCTCGGTGTTAGTGTGGCAGCCATGCCCGATCCGCATTTGTCTTTGCTGTGTTTCCCTGGTGATTAAACCTTGTGCCATTCTATTCCTGTTAAATCCATAGAAAATGAGAAAATGCTCGACATTTTGGGTGACACTTGTAAATCTGAGCCCCTTAACGAAGAACCTCCAGAAGCGGAGCAGGCGCAGGAAGCGAATGACCCATTGGCGGGCAAAAAGGCGTCCGAGGAAGAGGAAGACGCGCTCGGGGGCGGCCCCGCCACCGCCGCTCGGCCGGAAGAAAAGCTTTTAGATTCGGAGAGCCGGTCAGGCCGGGCGGCATGCGAGAAGGAGGAAGAGGAAGCCAAGCACTTAGTGGTAGCGACAGGGGAGCTGAGCGGACAGAGAGTTGAGGAAGCCCAAGCGGACTTTGACTCTTTAGCGGTAGAGAGCAGGAGTGGAGGTGGAGGTGGTGAAGGAGGAGGAGGTGAGAGTAGCAGTGAAGCCCAAACTCTGGAAGCCAGTAGTGAGGAAACCGCGGAGACGGACGCAGGGCCCCCAGTGGTTAGCCCAGAGGCCGAGAAGATGGAAGCCAAGGCTAATTGTGAGGAAGAGCCCCCTGCCTCTAGAGAGTCCTCTGCCAAAGAGGGTGGTGATCAGAACACGAGGTTTGTTTCTTCTCCGTTTTAGACCAGTTGCTGTCTTTTTTTGAAACAAAATCTCATTGGTAGAGATTGGGTCACAGTGTTTCTTCAAATTGGCCTTCAAGACTCCTGAAATTGTTATCTAAACGTCATCTAGGTTTTATTTTGTTTTCTCTCCTTCTACATAAAAAAACCCCCAAAGAATGGTTTGACTTCTTTTCTTTTTTGGCAACCTTCAGAGGTTGTTTCTCTTTAATCTTTGCCTTGTTAATTGTCTGCAAGATGTTCTGTCTTTAAGCTTGACACCCTCCCCCACAAAAATCCTTTTGCTTATTTTAATAAAAAAAAATCCTCTTGGCTTTCCATTCATAAATACATTTACAGTCATCCACACACGCGCACACACACAAAAGTATTTTAACAGCTGTTTGTGGTAGGTATTGGAGTCTTGTTTCCTTTATTAATTTAATGCCAATTTGTTGCCTTTTTTTGTCCTGATTAGTTTTTGCTTTTCTCTTTTTTTCCTCCTTTTCTTTCTTTAGTTGTGAGGAGACCAGAGATGCAAAGCTTGCTTCAAAAGAAGAGAAAGGTATGCATGTTTAATATATTTAATTATATATTTATTTCCGCAGAGCCTTGTTCCTGGCTTTTGCTTGCTTATTTAAAATATTTAAACATAAGGCCTTACTATGCTTGGACAGTGGGAACCTTTAAACAAAAAGTGTGAAGTTCAGCTGTGCTCCTCTCAGCAGTTCTAGAGAGCTAGTGGCTTCCCAGATATTGTTGGAACTACAAAAACTACAATACTGTTCTCTCCCAGGTTGGTTGGAGTTGATGAGAGTCCAACAAGACTTTGAGGGCCACAAACTCTTCATGCCTATTGTAGATGTGGATGATGTAGGCAATGTTTTAGTAACATATGTGGTATGCCATCCCTCCTGTGTGTGTGTGTGTGCGCGCGCGCCTTCAACTGCACTGTTGACCTGTGGTGACTCTATACGAATCTGCCAGAGCTTTAAGATCTGCAAGGGAAGGCTTCCTTTTGGGTTCCGCTACCATCCCAGGCTCGTCTGGTGACGATATGGAAGAAAGCCATAGAATCATAGAGTTGGAAGAGACCACAGGGGCCATCCAGTCCAGTCCCCTTCTGCCATGCAGGAACACCCATCAAAGCATTCCCAACAGATGGCCATCCAGCCTCTGCTTAAAAATCTCTAAGGAAGGGTATTCCACCACACTCCATCGAGGCAGAATATTCTGCTACCAGAAAGCTCTGACCATCAGCAAGTTCTTCCTGATGTTCAGGTGGAATCGCCTGTCCTGCAGCTTGAATCTATTGCTCCCTGTCCTGGTCTCTGGAGCAGCAGAAAACAAGCCCGTTCACTCCTCGACATGACATCCCTTCAAATATTTAAATATGGCTGTCATGTCCCCTCTTAACCTTTTCTTCTGCAGACTAGACATACCCAGCTCCCTAAGCCACTCCTCACAGGGCTTTATGGCTTCCAGACCCTCCACCGTTTTGGTCGCCCTCCTCTGGACACGCTCCAGCTTGTCAATATCCTTCTCAGAGACTGCTCCCACCCTCTGGAACTCTCTTCCTTGGGAAGCTTGGCTGGCCCTCTTCTTGCTCTCCTTTTAGCCGGCGGGCAAAAGTGTTCTTATTTAAGCAGGCTTTTAATATGTAAATAGTTGGGCTTTTACTTTACCAAGATTTTTTTTAAAGTAGTTTATAATTTTAGATGTATTATAATGTTTCTTTTAAAAAAAGCTTTATTAATATTTAACATAAACCAGTGTTAGCACTGTGAGTCCACTTTAACTACCATGGGAACATCCTAGGAACTCCTGGGATTTGTAGTCTCTCTTTTTGTGTGCTTTCAAGTCACATGTCAACTTATGATGACCCCGTGAATTTTTTCATAGCGTTTTCTTAGGCAAGGAATGCTCAGAGGTGGTTTTGCCAGTTCTTTAAAATGTAGACTACATCACCTGGTATTTGTTGGGCGACCCTGTACTTAAGTTCCACATACAGACCCACCTTAAAATGTTGTTCAGGCTTCTTCTGGAACTACTGTTCCTAGCTCAGCTCTCTTGCTTGTGGTTTCTCTGCCATTCCATTTTAAGAGAAGCATAACCAGAGCTCCTTAAAGTGCGACACAATCTCACAAAGACATTTGAATCTTGACAACAGTGAAACAGTGGGACCGTTGTGGCCACATATAGAATTGATATGGTGGTAACCAACAAAACCACCTCTGAGTATTCCTTGCCTAAGAAGACCTTGTGAAATTCATGGGTCGCCATAAATTGACAGGTGATCTGAAGGCACAGACAGACATGCTTCCTGCGAAATTTCACCTGTCTCACAAAAAATGTCTCAAAAGTCAGTAAATGCTGACATAGTGTATTAACTGTCCCAGACGTGTTTTGTGAGTTTAAGAAACTCAACCTGTCCATTCTCATTGGTGAGTCTAAATTTGACTTGTTGGTTTTCATCACCAGATACCTTGATGGGCAATAGTCTCCCCTGGTCTGTGTCTCTTTGGTCGGCTGGGACAGGTTGGACAGATTTGTCACCCCATACATTGCTAATAACCATTTCTTGTTTCCAACTAGGTCGCAGTACTACCAGCAGTAGCAGCAGTGCCAGTTCTGGTAGGAACTTTTGGGTGAGCGGCCTTGCTTCCACTACCCGAGCAACAGACTTGAAGACCCTCTTTAGCAAATACGGAAAGGTAAGATGGTGTTGATTGCCTAATGAATTGTTATGGTAAAGCTGAGATATGCAATTGCCAGGTTTTGGGGGGGGGCCCTATTGGTCCCCTGTAGGACATCAGAGGGTCATACCCCCTTCAGCCTTTGAATTTTAAGTAATACCCCCCCCAACACACACACAAAGTAGATGGGAGATGACCTTGGTTACATTTTGGCTTCATCTGGATTTTTTATTTTCAGGAGGGCCCTTTGTTTAAGCAGATTGAATGATTTATTTCCTGATTAAACAAAGGACTCTTCTGAGCGTTGTATCCTCAAATACTGAGGAGTGGCAGGGGAACGTGGCAAAATGATACCCTGCTGGTGGGTGGGGGTCACTTTTAATTAGGAAAAAATGGGGGCCTTAGGCATCAGAATGGCCCTGGGAGCAGCATGAACCCTGTAAACCACACTCTTGCCTGCCACTTCTGTAAAGAGAGAAGCATTAGCTGCAGCAAAGTGTGTACAACAAAAACATATTTTATTTGGCTTATAATTCATGTGGCAAAAAGAGCTTCTATTGGGGTCATGGTTTAATTTGTTTTTATGTGTGTGTGCATATAGATACAAACAGATATATATATACATATGTATACATGTATGCTTGCTATATACATACGCGCTGTTTTAGCCATATGGCTTTTAACTGGACTATGGTTTAACTGTTTTTTCAACGTTTGTACGAATAATGTTTTAAACTGTACCTGGTTATATGTTTGTAAGCCACCTTGGTGCCTGCATAAGGAGAAAGGTGGGATAGAAGTTAAATAAATAACGAATATCCTATAATAGGAGCAGAAGGTTCCTCTGCCAGAATCAGAGCTTGGTAATATTACTTCTGTAGACTGCAGCTTTCAAAATCCCCTGGGTGACATTTCTGCCAGCATTTCTGGCTGAAGGATTCTGGGAACTGTAGTCCATGGAAGTATTTTCTCAGTGACTCATTTTCTGTCTCTTATTTGCCACTTCGTGAAAGAAGATTTCAAAGGATCATTGTCTCTACTATGCAAGGAAAGGGAAAAAAGGAAGGCAGAAAACCAAAGCAGAAAACACACGCACACACATCAAAACCAATAGAAAACAAAATTCTCAAAGTACCAACTTAGGTTAAAATACCAACACACTTCAGGACACTATATAGCAGGACCTCAGTATCTGCTAGGGTTTGGTTCCATGTACATATTAAATGCCCATGCTTCTTCCCTCTGCCTGCAAGGTGATTGGTGCAAAAGTGGTGACCAACGCTCGCAGCCCAGGCTCCCGATGTTACGGATTTGTGACTATGTCCACAGCTGAAGAAGCCACAAAGTGCATAGCCCATTGCCACAAAACAGAATTACACGGGAAAATAATTTCTGTGGAAAGGGTAAGCCATAGTTCAGTGTGTATGCATACCTTTCTGTCTTTTTAAAAAAACAAAAACTAAAATCCTACTACTTTTTCTAATGATAAACATAATTTCAGGCAAAAAATGAACCACCTACAAAGAAGCTTTCGGATAAAAAGGACACTGAAGTGAAGACTGAAGCGTCAGTTGGTGAGAGGTAATGTTTAATAAGCCCTTTTATTTTTCAAAAGGTCTTTGAACTTTTCAAACACAAATGTGCATCCCTTCAGAACTGTTAAAAGCTAATAGTAAATATAGTTTGGAAGAGTCATATCTATTAAATACTTAAAAAAAAAGTATTGGTTGGATCTCAACTTATTCATGTTTAGCTTAGATCAACCTTTCCACCCTGGAACACTCCAAATGTTAAGTCAAGACTCAGAAAGGTGTTGGTTCATTGGCCTGGCTTTCTCTCTGCCCATCCTGATTCAAGATATTTTTTGCAGATCTGCCGGTGTGAAAAAGAATGAGAAGGCTGACCAGAAAGAAGATGCTAAGAAATCAGAAGAAAAGGATGAAAAGGGAAAAGAGGATCAGAAATCCGGATCAGCAGATCCGTCCAAGGCTGCAAAATCAGGTAATTTACAGTGTCAGTTCACAAGGGAAGAACGTAAGTGTTGAGGTATTTGCCTAGTTTTATGTTCAATGTCTTAATTCCCTCACTTCTCCCATAGGAAGCAAAGGAACAGAAAGGACTGTGATAATGGATAAATCCAAGGGGGAGCCGGTTATTAGTGTGAAGACAACAACTAGATCAAAAGAAAGAGTAAGTGAAGTGGTTGACATTTTTTAATCATAGCAATAAAATGAAAAATCAAAATATTGAGAATTTACATTATTGTCATTCAGTCACTCTTACTTTAAATTAACCTATTATTCATTTCTTTATTAGTTCTTTTTACACTGTTTTAGTGTTATTCTAATTATTTGAAAGGTTATTTATTTTTTTAAAAAAATGTACCTGAAATCATTAGAAACATACAACTATCAGTATTAGTAAAAGTTTTATGAGGCTTGGGTTGCCTGGGAACATTGGGCGATGTAGTACAACACATTCGGAGGTGCACCCAATTAAATGAAGACTGTCTTAGTATAGATCTCAGCCAGTAGAAAAGACAGCAGTAAGACTAGGGTGCTTCTCCTTCAGTCATAAGACCCTTTGCCAAATCTTTGCCTGAAAACACCTCCCCTTATAGGGAAACCAGTGCCCTGTTGCCTTAATTCTTTAACTCTGCAGAAGCGTTGCGTCACATAACAATGGCGCTCAGTCACCTTTGTGGAAGCTTGTTTGGAAAGGCCAAATTTTTGTCAGCTGATTTTTTTTTTTTTAAATGACACTGTAAAAAAATCAAATAGACCATCGAATATTGCTGTTTTGGGAACTGACAAGGGATGGAGAACCCGCGATCCCAAATCCTGCTTCCCATGGGCAGTTGCTAGAAATGAATGATCCAAAACCAAACCACTGATCTTCTGAAATTTAGGGTACTGCATGCATCTATTCTGCTCAAAAATGGCAGTCAGGAAAGTGAGTGAAGCAGGGAGGGGACTTTGCGGAGTTTTGAAAGGCAGTTTTGTTGGCATTTGTAAGTTGAGGCAGCTTGTCTTGCTTTCCGTGGGAGTTCTGAAATGAGATTCTCTGCTAATTTTGTATAATTAATCTCCCTCTCCCTCCTTTGTACTTTGCATATGAAATTTAGAGCGTCAAAAGCCAGGAACGCAAATCAGAGAGTCGAGAAAAGAGCAGAGAGAGGCAAGGGAGCATTCCCTTCAACAAAGTGAGGGACAGACGACTGAATGAAGATCACCGGTATGATCAATATGCCCAAGTGGCTCACGTCATTTATTTATATAGCGCCATCAGTATACATGTTATTTTACAAGAGTGGTTTGCAGTTGCTAATTTGTCAATTCCCCACCCTTAGGCTTAGGGAAAGCACATGACACAAGGAAAAAGGAGCAGCAGTAACGGAAAGGATTGATTCTAGAAGATACTGACTGCTCTTCTCTCCCTCCGAGGCCAGAGCTGTGGCACTTTGCCACAGTGGCTGGTGAAATCCCTTACCTCCATATTCTAACTGTCATGGCTCTGACCTCTGAAGGAGAAAAGAGCAACCGGGCATAGCTCCACTGTGTCTTCTTCCAGTGGTTGGTGAAAGCTCCTGCCTCCATGTTCCAGCTGCCCTAGGTTCAAATCCTGACCTCCTAGAGCCCTAGTCCAGCACTCAAACTTCGAACATCACAGTAACTCTCATTGGGAAGATTAGATTTCCCATTGCCCTTCTCTGAGGCTAAGAGACTGTGACTTGTCTAGGGTCATCCATGGGTTTTCATGGCTGAGTGAAGATTCAGACTCTAGTCTCGGGGAGGCCTAGTCCAATCTTCTACTCACTGTGCAACACCATCTCTAAAAGTGACTTACAATGACTGTGTCACAGGATTTTCTTGGTAAGATTTCTTCAGAGGAGGTCTACCATGGGCTTCCTCTGGCTGAGAATGTATAACTTGCCCAGGGTCACCCACTGGGGTTCCATGGCCGAGCAGGGATTGAACTCTGGTCTCCTAGAATCCCTGTCTCACACTCCAACCACTACACCACACTGACACCTTTTCTTGCCAGTTTGTAAACTTGCCACCAAAGTATTGCCAAAGATTTAGGTTGTCACCGACAGTGACCAGACAAACAGCTAAGGGTGAATTTGGTCTACACAGTGGTTTTTAAGTTGAGTGTCCACAGATCACTGGAGGGCCGTGGTGTCCTCACAGGGAATCTGCAAAGTTTTGAAGAAATGTTAACAAGCTTTTAGAGTTAAAAGAAAGATTGGATGGAAGAAAGGAAGGCATATTTGTACAGAGCCATTCCAATGAAACTATTATGATAGCTGCATGTGTGTTTACTTATTTTTCTCCTGTTCCCAAATCTGAAGACCTGGATGAGCAACTTTAAATAAATCTCTTTACTTGAGTCTTTGGGGTCTGTGGAAACCAAAGATATTTAAATGTGGGTTAAAGGAAAGGTTAGGAACCGCTGGTCTGCGCCATCGGGCTTCCCTCATTATTTTTTTTTTAATCTGCCTCCTTCAGTAGTTCTCGGGATCGTCGGGAGAGGCAGCAGCGCTTGCAGGCCATCTGGGAGCAAGAGGAGAGGGAGCGGCTAGAGATTGCCCGGGAGAAGCTGCAGTTTGAACGGGCGCGCCTCGAGCGGGAGCGGATGGAGCGAGAGCGCCTGGAGAGGGAGCGGATGCACATTGAGCACGAGAGGAGGCGAGAGCAGGAGCGCATCCAGCGTGAGCGAGAGGAGCTGCGGCGCCAGCATGAGCAGCTCCGCTACGAGCAGGAGAGGCGCGTGGCCCTGCGGAGGCCGTACGATATAGACGGGAGGTGAGGCCAAGTTTGCCAGTGTGTTCTCTGCCAGAGGAATGGAATGGCGTAGCCTCTTATGCCACCAGGGCAGGGCATGGGATCATAGGATCTAAGTTAAGCCTTTTTCACTGAATCCCTAACTCCTCCCGTCAACTCTTACATGTTCCCTTAGCACAGCAAAGAGCTCCTCTGCTGTTCCTTTTATCTGTTCAGTCATCCCTCTGCATTTGCTAGGGTTAAGGGCACAGGGCCCCCATGAAAGTGAAAAAAAGTGAATAACTCTAGGCCCTCCCAGCCATATTTAACACACAAAAAGAGTATGATCACCATAGTCAACCCACCGTGGATTCCTTTGAAGCACCAGAATTTCTCACGAGGCAGAAGTGGGTGGCTGGTGGGACTTACTGCCACCTCCACTGCTGCCCCACACCATTTTTAAGTGGGACTTACGAGACTTTCTCACAGTTTCTCAGTCTCACGAGGCTTGCAGTCCCTATTAAACAGAGGGGAGAGCAAATTTGTGAGTAATCAAATCCACAAAAGTGAAACCCACAAATGTGGAGGGCTGACTACATTTACTTTTTTCTGGTTGGTACCAGAAACAATTCTGTTAGTTCAGCCTTTCAACCTTTCTCATACTGTGTTTCTCTCAAATTGAGTAGCCTTTCAACCATGTTTTTTTCCTTCAGTTCAAATTATTTATTGCTCAATATGGGGAAAGTTTCTGAGCCTTTGGGAGAGCCTCACACCCCTTATGTGATACGAAATCAGTGTCTAAAGGTATTTGGATTACTAAGGAAGTCAGAGCCCTCCTAACTGCCTCTTCTAGAAGCAGTAAAAGAGGAGGACTCTTTTCCCCACCATGGTTGCCTCCTGCAAAGCTGCCCATGTTGGTGACATGATAGAGCTAATTATTTTGGAGATAGGCTTCTTTGTATCTCCCACTGCCGGGTTGCTTTCTCCAGAGCCACTAGTGCAGGTGTGGCCAAGACCCAGGCAGGTACTGCCTGATCTCAGCTCAGCCTCCAGCCCCAAAGTGGCTGAGTATGGATTGAGATTAGAGCGGTAATCCATCAAAAACACTCAGGTAAGAGTTTTCTGAGGTTAGTGAGGGAAAGGTTTAAGAGGAAGTCCCTACCAATGACCGTCTCGGGTGGATCCACAGTTTTGTCTTTCTTAGAGCCCTCTGTTGGGCAGGCCTCTTGGCACCAAATCAGTGCTCTAAGAATCATGTGCGTGCACCTTGTGGTGGATATTTTAGTAAACAGCCTCAGCTGGGTGGCCATTTTAGTTGTTTAGTTGCGCTCTGTTGCATATCTTCCTTTCTTTGACGTTGCCTCCTCATTTGGGTTGCTAGCCCAGCAATAGCAAAGGAAATGAAAGAAGAAATATTTTGTCTTGGTTGATCATTCTTGTCCTCCTTCTTCCAGGAGGGATGATCCATACTGGCCAGAGGCAAAGCGGATGGCGCTGGATGACCGCCACCGCTCAGATTTTAACCGCCAGGATCGATTCCATGATTTTGATCACAGGGATCGTGGGCGATACCAAGACCTGGACAGGTGAGTCGAGCAGACTTGATACCTTTTGCCCTTGTTCTGTGTCATGAAAGAAGCAGCTTCTTTTTTAGTAAAATATCTCTGAGGGAATATTTATAGGCAAAGCTTTTAGAAGGAAAAAAGAAGGGTGGGATGCCATAGAGGAAATAGAGGGCGCAGTTTTTTAAAAAGGATTTGGGATTCATTTGAGAAACTGTGTAGTGAGAAACTGAGTGCTGGCATGGTGTAATGTTTTGAGTGTTGAACTATGACTCAGGGATACCAGAGTTTAAATCCCCACTCAGTCACGGAAACCCCATAAGTGACCTTCAGCAAGTCAAACTGCCTCTTCTTCAGATGCCTCTATTTTGTATGAGTGTGTATATCAAGGAATATTTCAAGAATCTGACCTGGTATGTATTGTTATTTCCAGGAGAGAAGGCTCACGAGGAATGATGGGAGACCGAGACACACCAGTGAGTTGCTTTTATTATGCATTCAGTGGGGCTTGAAGCCAGTGCTGCTTGCTTCCTGAGAACATGGGTCCATTTTGTACATAAAAGGGAGAGGTCTGCTTTCAAGAGCAAAGTGTGGCCTCCTGATGTTGGACTGCAGCTCCCAGCACTTTTCACTGTTGGCTGTGCTGCCTAGGGCTGCTGGGAGTTGCATTCCAACAACATCTGGGGGGCTGTACTTTACCTGCCCTGTAGTAAAGGGAAAAATTAGTTAACAGCTCCAAATTCAGATGTACTGGATATTAGGCTTGCCCTAAAAGAAGGTGAGACAACTGTGCAGGTGGCAGAGACCATTTTTCCACACTATCCACGTGGCAGGCTGTGCCAGCACATTCTGATGCACCTGAAGTGATGCAACATCACTTCAGCCGCCATTTTGGCCTATTTTAAGCCAATTATTTAGATTTATTTTGGGTTTGGGGGAAGTTTGTGGGACTTTCAAGGGTGAGGAGAAGCAAACCAGTGTGGTTTGGGTGGTTTGGAGGCAAAAAAAGAAAATGCCCAAAAATCAGCCCGAAAAAGAAATTGGAAAAAAAAATAGCCTGGGGGCTTGGGAGGGTCTCAGGGAATGCATTTGGGGGTCTCAGTGACTATAGGCTCCATAGGCTACACTCTGCCTCCCCTGCTCCAAGATCTGTGAGTATTCTCTTTCACCAAGAAGTGTTCATTTTGTCCTGAGGACAAAGGCTATGCCTACTGAACAGGCTTGCCAAAATTTGTGCATTGTTTGATGGCAGCAACAGATGTAGAATTGATTTTATATAAGGAGAAGCAGCCCTTCAGATTGCCAGCCCCTGTGCTGCATTGGCCCTTTTTGGGGGTCCAAGTGTTAGCTATTGGTAGGGACATAAGTAGCTGGTCAGCTGCAGAGAATGTGCTGAAAGGTCTGCTAACATCTTCGAGACTTGCCCCTTTTCCACCCCTTGTGGTGGAGACCCCGCAAGAGTGAGTCCTCCTCTGTGTGGCCCCTCCAAAGGGGAAGACCCCCCCCAAGTCTCCATTACTTGGTCCTCCAAGCCTGCTTCTGAGATCTCTGCTCATAGCTTATGTAGAATTTAACCCATGAACAGCTATCAAATGGATGCCTCTCTGCCCTTCCAGCACTATGCAGATGAACGCCACCGGGGCCCAGACCGCGACTCACGGGATGGTTGGGGCAGCTATGGTTCTGACAGACGCATGAGCGAAGGGAGAGGAATACCTCCACAGTCCCGGTGAGTACATGATATAGAAGGAATCAGCCTACGTCAGTAAAGAGGTCTTAATACTGTTTGCTTACACATATAGTCCCTCTAATCCAGTAGGATCCTGAGGGGGAGAAAGGTTTATAATACGCTTTTGGAAACCTGAGACGCTGCCAATATAAAAACTCAGTTCACAAACCACCATATTTCTTTAAATCAAAACAGAGTAAAAGTTTTACATTTAGGGTAGCTGCTCGGTCAAACCTATCTTATAGATAAGTGATCACATATGCCTTGCTTTAATCCCTGGAGTATTTTAATCCAGTTAATTGGAGTTTTTAAAGCATTTTTTCACCTGTTCTTTCACTGTGAAAAGGCTCTCCAAGCAGGTTAGCAGTATGGGAAATGGAAACAAAAAAGTCCCAGCCCATATGCAAGATCTGTAACAGGGAAATGAATATAGGATGGAGGAATGAAAGGGCATTCACACACAAGTTTTTCAGGTTAAATGATGGTACTTAGAGTGACTAGATGAAATGGAACCAGAGAACAGAGGAGCCAACTGGTCTCAAAAAAGCAAATAGGAGTTTTCCTACTTTTTATCTCTCCCTCTCCTGAAACCTGACAGAATACCCTTCCCAGGTAATAGTTGTGGGAATGAGGGGACATCTCCAGATTTTGGGGAGGAATACACACTGTTTGCTTTCAGAAAATGACAGCGGGGTGAAGTGAATAACAGAAACTTCCTGTACAATCTTTTTTTTTCTTGCTCCTTTTTCAGAGATGGACGTGACTGGGGGGACCACAGTAGAAAATTTGAGGGCCACCCTGACCGCTCCTGGCAAGGCAGTGACAACGGGGGATCCATGGGACGGGATCATGAGCGATGGCGAGGTGACGTTTTCAAGTTGTGTGCTGTCTTTTCTTAAGGAAACTTACCTAGGACAGGCATTTTGTGTAGGACAGCTGCAAGCCCAACTTCCAAGTTCACACTATGAGGTAACACTACAGTGGGAGCAGAAGGGAGCATGCTCCTCCAGATACTGTAAGACTACAACTCCCATCAGCCCTAGCCAGTTGACCTACTGGTGAAGAATGGTGGGAAGTTGCCATCCAGTAACATCTAGAGGGGAAGTACATTGTCCTGCACAAGAGGATGGGAATAGAAGGGAACAGTAGAAGAGAGAAATCAGAGGATGATACAAGACTGAGCAGTATGTCAATGCAGGGCTGAAACCACGGGAGGGAGGGTGTAGAATGAAGGCATTGATCTCCTCAAATCAGAATTCTGCCAGCCAAATGAAATTTTATGTTGTTACTCCTCAAATTTCTAGCATTGCAGAGGGCAAAACACTGAAAACCATTCACATTTAGAACTCTTAACCTTTGCTGTCTTTGCCTTGCCTGCTCAAACTGTAATTCTAAATGTTCGGCTGAATTTTTTTTTTTCAAGTTACTGAAATACAAGAAATTTGGGCCGTGAAGGGAAAATTAGATTTGAGGAGGAGAATTCTTATGGGGAGGCAGTGCCCTCACCCTCAACCCACCCCCGGTTAGTTTGTCTTGCTGGGAAAACAAAAATTCCCGCCTGGAATTTGTAGAGTAGCTTTGGACAAGTCATTGCCTTTTGCCACCAGGTCCTGGCTTGTTGAAACCAAAACCTCCCTCAGCTGCCCAACAGAGGTGTTGCTTCCTTGGCATCATTTTGGCTCCATTTCTACTCTGGCTTTTAAGTCCCCTCCTTCCAAAGTCTCTTAGCTTTTTTTGCTACAATGGGGAAGGAGGACTGAAACTGTTTGCAGAACAATTCAGATTTACAGCCAAGGCTCACACCCTTAAAATGTCTGTCTTCTTTCTAGGTGGGGGCAGAGGAAGACGTGGCCGCATCATGCCACGAGATGGGATGTCTGGGTAAGAACAAAGTCTTCTCTGTTTAGAATTCCTGTCAGCATTTCTCCTTCTGCATGTGACACTGGCAATCCCAAATCTGTTTTGCCCAGCTCCCCCATTAATTTTTTCCCCACTTATTGTAAGAAAATGGTTACCAAATCAGGGAAACGGTGATGAAAAGCACACAATAAAAGCCCTTTCCCTTTGTGGTGTTCTTTTCTAGGCGTGGAGGATTTATCCCGGGCGGTCCACAGGGCCAAGCGTCACACGGAGGGGAGCCACGGGGGAAGGCTTCTCGGGACAAGACCGGGGAAACCGTCCCAACGACCCTCGATTCAGCCGCCGCTATTGAATGTTTTAATTGGTTTTTTTTAAAACTGTACAAATGGCAACAAGAAAGAAGGAAAACAAACACACTACTACTCAAGTGTACCACTGACTGTGACTTTTACGTTTTAACCGTCATTGTTTTACTTCCATAGCTCGACATGTGAAGCCATTTGGTTTTTGTAATGTGTTTCTGTATGTGCCGCCTCCCCCTCCAGCCACATTCATTCCTTCCCTGCCCCCCCCATTTAAAATAAAATGTGTTTCTTTTACGAGGCATTCCATTTTCTATAAATAAACAGTTTACAGTGACCTGGCTTGATTTTTCAGACTGTATATTCTTGGGCAGGCGGTGAGGGCTGTCTCTCGAGTAGCGAAAAAGGCTGCGAAAGAAAGATGAAACACATTCTAGATCAGGTTTTTCAAAGGAAAAAAACCCCTTTGTCCCATTTTCTCCAGAACTTTCTTTCTAGTTGTCTGTACAATGCTTGGCAGAAAGAATGGAACTTTCCTTTCAACATTGACTAGTGGGGCAAAAAAATTATCCCTAGGATTCCCTGCAGAGACATTAAAAGAGCTCTTTTCCTTCAAGGGCTTTCTCCACTGCCTAATTCAAGGGGTTCACAACAAGGGATATTTTTGGCTTCTTGTTGGAAATAACTGTTACCTTTAGACCATTGAAATTCTATTATATTTTTTTTTTCACAGAAAAAGGTCTGCCTACTCAAAAAACTAATGTTCCACCTCGTGTGAATTTGTGCTTTCTGGCTGTGGGTGTGAGTATTATGGAATAGCTGTGATTCTGTATTTCTAATCAAGAACTTTAATTAGCCAATGTTTCTATGTTCGGAACAGCTGGGTCCTTTAGAATTTCGCAAGCACTAGTGTCTACATTTCACGGGGGGCAGTTGGCAGCACTGTTTAGGCTGACTGTTGCTGGCATAGTTATGCAAAGTCACAGAATTGACCCATAGCTGTACTAAAAGCAGGGGCACGCAACTCCCCCTGACCTATTAACAAGATGAATTGCAGTTGCTGGACGTTCTAAGAAATGTCATTTGCCACTTGGGGTGGAGCAGAGGGCTGGCCTTCGGCCACTTTGGTGTGAACAGAGCCAGTGTGGAGTAGTTAGACTACGACCCTGGAGACCAGAGTTTGATCACCTGCTTGGCCATGGAAACCCACTGGGTGGCCTTGGGTACATCACACACTCTCAACCCACTGGGTGGCCTTGGGTACGTCACACACTCTCAACCCCATGATAGGGTCACCATAAGTCAGAAAGGACTTGAAGACGCGCACAAGAAAAGCAATCCTGACGTTCCAGCAGATACCTGCCTACATTTTCCCAGTGTTCCCCTGGCCATGTCATCCTGTAACTACTTGCCTATTGGGACCAACACGGCGTAGTGATTTGAATGCTTGGACTGGGACCCTGTTACACCAGGGTTCAGATCCCCACTCAGCTACGGAAACCCACTGGGAGACCTTGGGCAGGTCACACTCGAACGCAGAGGAGCACAGAAGCCTCACCTGGGAAAACCATACATATCAAAATGTGTGTGTTGTCTGTGGGAAGGGGGCCAAAGCATGGCGGGGAGAACGGACACCCAGAGTCCAAACCAGGAGTCCTCTCTCTTGCCCATCTCCTTCCCTGGAAAGGGGAGAGGGGCACCAAGAGATGGTTTGTGGTGCTGAGAAATTGGGCTGTGATCCGTCCTTAGCTGGCCAAGCAGTAGCTGATGAAGGAGGAGAAGAACCAAAGGTGGGTTTTTATAAAGGGCTGCACAGCCTGATTGGAGCTGCCAAGAGGGAAGGTTACCCCAAAAAAGTGCCTAAGATGTGGACACAGGTTAAAGAAACTTGCAAATCCATGAAAGTTAAACCTGCAAATGAGGGCTGACTGTATATGATTACTGTGATTTTAAATGAATAAATACCCCTTTTTCTGCACAAGTAGATACACATTTGAATAAATTGCATGGGAAAGTAAAACAGGAATCAGATTAAAATGACATACTTTGGACACACACGCAGTAGACTTATTTCTTTCGTGTTCTGTATAATCATCCAAAGCATACTTGAGAAGAAGGCAAGTCAAACACACACATCTGTGTTTTCCCCCAAGTGTTAAAAAAACTTGTTGCAAAGGGGAGTTTTCCTCTTTTGCTTTCCTTCTGCCAACAGGCAAAAATATTCTTAGACTTCTGACCAGTAATGTTGAGTTTACTGTACCTCCTTCCCGGGCTGAGCGGAATGTGATGTCATGCTGCAATAATGCACTCCCTCAGAGATGAAAGCCAGGACTCGCGTGGCCAAGCAAAATCAGGATGTGATCAGGAGGGCAAAAGTTATGAATGAGGCAGAATGGACAAGTTGTCGTGCCCCCATCCCAGGACGCTTCCCAAAAGCCACAGCACACAGATGTGAACAGGACAGTACTTAATAGCAGCCAGTGTAGTGGAAAAGGGAGAGCCCAGAAGTCTCGGGGGATTTATATAAAAGACACGTCAATTGGGCAAACAGCTGGAGGAGGCTGTCAGCCTATATAAAGAGAGACCAGAATGGGTGGAAGCTGTTGCCGTCAACCATTCCTATCAGCGGAAGCAACCCGGCTTACATTCGGATTCCTTGCTTGTGTTTCTAAAATCCTTGACCTTCACCTCGCTTACAGACTTCATCACGGGGCTCTTGTTCTGAATTTACTGTGAACTTGGACTGCAAAATGACGGCTGGTAATTTGCAAGCAAACTAAGACAACTTTTGTTCGCTGGCAGTTGATAACAGACAGCAATTAGACAGCCGTAAGCCTTGGCTGGCTGCGGGCAAAGGAAGCTGTGAAAAGCTGCAGCCATTGTGCTTTTGTCAGAGTCTACGGAGAAAAGCAAGATCCACTCTTGCTGATTTAACTTGAGTACAAACTGCTCTTGCTGTTTGCAGCAACTGAAGTCAACTGATGGCAAATGAAAAGAGGAGAAAGAAAGAAACCGGGACATTTAAAAAGCAGCTAAGAAAATGGGATGACAGAGGATTACCTGGGAGCGATCCTACTAAACCAGGACAGTCGGACGGAGGTAAATTTCATGTTACTGGTATTCAGAAGGGGCATTTACATTACACGAGCCGTCGTGTTAGTCTGGAATGTTGCAAACCAGAAGTGGCCCACCTTTGTAAGAACTTGTTCTATTTTATTAGTGCTTGTACCAACATTTTTTTTATAAAAGAAAAGGGTGGGGGAAGAAATGCAACTTGGCACGACATTTGCCAGCCTTGAGGGCACAGCTTTCTGCCCGAACAAGCCCACACAGACTTCTTCCTCCACTCCCATTGCATTTAAATCCAGTGAATCTTTGCCATGTCCGGCACACCTTAACTGGGGGAGGAAAAAAGAGCATTCTCCTTGAGAGACATGATGTTTTTCTGGTTTTTAAGTTTATCTTTTTGGAATATGGCTCTTTCCCAAACTACGGGCTCAGGTAAAGTTTTGCTGTTCCCCCCTCCCTTCTCTTTGTGATTTGCAATCATCTTTGATTCAGCATTCAGAATACAGATTTCGGAAAATCAGGGTGAGATCTTTCTCGTTAATTCTTGTGCCAAAAACAGGACAGGGGAGAAAGGAACAGCTCATGTTTGCAGTGTAAGTTTGCATAAGATGTTCCATAGAGTTGGAAGGTTCCCCAAGGGTCATCTAGTCCTAGCCCTTGTAGAAATACACAACTAAAGCACTCCTGACCATCCGACCTCTGGTTGTTGTTGTTGTGTGCCCTTAAAGTCATTTCCAACTTATGGTGAGCCTAGGGCTAACTATGATGGAGTTTTGGTAAGATTTATTCAGAGTGGGTTTGCCTTGGCTTTCCTCTGAGGCTGAGAGGATTGGACTTGCCTGGGGTCACCCAGTGTCATGTGCTGGCTAGCTTGCTTCCCAAGAAAACAGCAGCAGCATTTTGTTGAGGTAAAGCGAGCAACATAGCAGTTTGAGAAAGTTGCTAAGACTGAGGTACGTTGGTTACTAGTCAGGTTATATAGTACAGCATACAAATTTGGACACTGGCGGCATTGATCAGCGAGGGCCATAAATGCCCTGTGATTCTGAATTCCAGCCCCAAATTCTATTATTCTTCTAATGCATACTTTTTAATACTGTAACTTTCCAAGATAAGAATGCTGTTAGAATCAGGAATGTTTTAAAAGCAGACAACCTACCAGATCTGGCAAGACCGTTGGGATGCTCCCGTTCACCTCACCTTTCCGTTCATCTCTCCCTTTTCCTTCTCCCTTTTCCTTCTCAGCCCAAAAAGCAAGGCAAGGAAGAGCCTTCATAAAATACCATGAGGCACTTTCTTACAACAGAAATGCTTTGGAGGAAATGCACCAGGAAGCGAAGAAGTCCGAAGGACGATCAATCCTGCTTGAATTCCGAGCTTACCAAAGGTACAGTGACATTTGTCTTTCCAGTTTCCACCCAATCTCACTGAGATTTGAGAGGGATCCCAACACCCATTATTTACCCTTTCTTTTTTAAAATAAAAGAATCTTTAAAAAAAATCCTTTATGCTCAGGGTTGGTGCTCTAGTGGCAATGAGTTCCAAATGGTAAACGGTTGTTGTCAAAATTGTGTTTGCAGGCTGTTCAGGCTGAGACTATGGAGAGACACAAGTATTTTTGCACAAGGCTTTCAGGTCACGAAGAAGGGTTTCTCGGGCCCCGTGGATGTCTCCTTCATTTACTCTGGGGAACTGCAAGGTGTGTATATGGTGGGGGAATCCTTATAAAGTAGAAGCATAGACTCATAGAGACCCCAAGGGACATCTAGTCCAACCCCCTTCTGTCATGCAGGAATGCACCATCAAAGCATTCCTGGAAATGGCCATCCAGCCTCTGTTTAAAATCCTCCAAAGGAGAATCCACCACACTTTGAGGCAGCGCATTCTACTGTCAAACTGCTCTTACCATCAGGAAGCTCAAACAAGTCTGTTGTTTCGATGTTTGCAAGACAATTTCCATTAATTCAACCAGGGGACCCTTTTTTTCCATAAACAAGACTTGGGACCATGCATATATGTGATCAGTCCTAAGCAAGTCTCCGTCAGCAAGGAAAATGGACAAAACATTGGAGCCCACATTGAATTAATGGAACTTGTCCTGAATTTGGAAGCATTGAAAGAGCAAGATGGGACGTCGAGAGGCACAGGCTTCCTATAATAGCAGAACTCATTGCTAAAAAACTAATCACCTATCTGTTACCTAAAAAACATCCTAAATTAAACACAAAAGACTCTGCCCTACCCCCCCCATACAAACTATAATCAAAAAGAAAAATGAGTATCTAATGTCTTATTCTAGCATTACGGATTGATATATATATATATTCAACTTACTAGAATGACTAATAATCAAAACAATTACATCATAAGGTATGTTGTTGCTCAAAAAATCCACAGTCTCCAATCTTTCAAGCGCCAACAACTTGTTGAGTCGAGTTCTCCTTGAGTTAACCCAGCTTGCAATGTGTGATGACCTTTAAACAGGAGAGCCGGGCTCCTTCTGCCATGGATCCATCCTCAACGGCCTCTTTGAAGGGTTTATCCAAACACGGAACGGCACCTATTACATCGAGTCGGCTGGGGTGTCTGCTGCCAACTGGACTTCTTTGGGACATTCGTTCATCCACCACGACAGAGACTTAGGTGAATCTCATCTTTATTTGCAAAATAATATATTATTATTTTATTTACAGTCAGCCCTCCACATTTACAGGTTTCACTTTTGCAGATTTGATTATTCATGGATGATTTGCTGTCACCTCTGCTGCCTCCCTATGCCATTTTTAATTGGGACTGCAAGCCTCGTGAGACTGAAAAACTGTGTATGAGGCTTGTAAGTCCCTATTAAAAGTGATGTGGGGCAGCAATGGAGGTGACAGTAAGCCCCAGCAGCCCCTCACTTCTGCCTTGTCAAGGAACCCTGATGCCTCAAAAGAATCCATGGAGGGTTGAATATGGTGAGCATTCCTTTTTGTGTGTTAAATATGGTTTGGGAGGGCCTACAGTTATGCATGGTTTTTTCACTTTCACAGGGGTCCTGTGCCCCTAACCCTAGTGAATGTGGAGAGATTACTGTATTTCTTGCCCACCTCTTCCTATAGCTCAAGGCAGGATATGTCACAAATTAAAATACAGTGAAAAATACATAAAATCATTTAAAATATAGTTGGCCTTCCCATTCTCTAGGGTTAAGGACACCAGGTTTGATTCCCTGCTCATCCATGGAAACCCACTGTATGTCTTTGTGCACATCACATACTCTCAGCCCCATGACAGGTTTGCCTTAGAGCCACCACAAGTCGAAAATGACTTGAAGGGACACAACAACAAATCTGTACTGGTGGCATGGTGAGGAGGGCAGGCATCCAAGGATTGCTTCATGAAATGTTTGTCATATGATGGCAGCATGACATTATAGTGCTGCCATTCATTGCTGTGTCTTCTTCTTTTAAGACTACAGACTTTTGGGGGATTCCAAATCGGCGTCTTTGGCCAAGCGAGTGCACCAACAGTTCCAAGATTCCCACTGGGCACTAATAGGAAAGGTGAACCGTTTCATATCACTGTGCTTCTCAGCAACCTGATTGCCCCCATTTCCTCATTTCTTCCATGTCCTGCTCCTAATAAGGAAGATTGGAAACTTTATCCCTTGTTCTGAGCCTGCAGAACCT
This sequence comes from Ctenosaura bakeri, assembly GCA_948474755.1. Taxonomy (NCBI): domain Eukaryota; kingdom Metazoa; phylum Chordata; class Lepidosauria; order Squamata; family Iguanidae; genus Ctenosaura; species Ctenosaura bakeri. The sequence continues at coordinate 187,250 of CAOLHI010003018.1, forward strand.
GATATTTGTTGACGGTCTCCCATCCAAGTACTAAACCAGAGCTGGCCTGTCTTAGCTTCTAAGATCAGAGAGGATCTAGTGCCTTTAGGATATTTAGGCACATATATTAGAAAGCCAATGTAGTCTATGGTTTGAGCATTGGACTAAAGCCCTGGAGAGCAGGGTTGGATTCCCCACTCAGCCATGGAAACCTACTGGGTGACCTTGGGCGTGTCACACACTCTCAGAAAATCCCTTGATAGGGTCACTTTAGGGTTGTCATAAACAGTGTGAAGGCACACAACAACAGCAACCCCAATGCCTTGCTTCATCTCTTCCTCCACAGGCTGAGCCCTTGCGACGGCAGAAAAGGAGCTTGGATTACGCCAAGACTTCTTGTCTCCTTCACCTCCAAGCGGATTATCTATTCTACCAAAGGTTCGGCTCTGTAGAAGCAGTGATCGCCCAGGTACAAAAATGAGAAATTGACTCAGGCTTGGAAGCTGAGCTAAAATGTCTCAGAGAAACCTTTGTTTGTGTAGTTTTCTTTCTCAACCCTTCCCCTTAACCCCAGAAAGCCATTTTTCAGCATTTTCTCAAAAGTATCAGGGTGGAAGAATGGATGGTTAAGGTTGCTTGAGCTCTCTCAAATGACCAAATTAAAGAGGGTTTTAAAGGATAATCCAGCTGAAGATTTCTTGAAAAACAGGAAACTTCAGGGTAGGGCCAGGTCTAATGGTTTTAAGTTACAGGAGAGTAGATTTCGATTGAACAGTGAGAGCAGTTAGGCGAAGGAACCAATTGCCTAGAGATGTGGTGGGGGTCTCCTTCTCTGGATTTTTTACCTTTTTTACCTGCTGGGTAGCTGTAGATCCTCCACCAAGCAGACAGTTGGATCTGGTGGCCCACAGAGCCCCCTTCCAACTCAATGCTTCTATGACCCCTGGAGGCCATGCTTTGAACCCCCAGTTAGCTATGGAAACTCACCAAGTGACTTTGAACAAATCTGGCATGTTCAGCCTCAGTGGAAGGCAAGGACAAACCTCCTCTGAATAAATCTTGCAGAGAAAACTCAGTGATAGCTTTGCATTAGCGTCACCATAAGTCAGAAACAATTTGAGAGTGCACGGCAATAATCCATTACTCCTCCGTCCTCTTTTTTCTACTCTAAATGTGACATGTTGCCTAAGCTCTCCCTCCCTCCCTTCTGTCTTTCTGTCCTTCTATCTTACTACCTGTCTATCATTATAAAGCTGCCTGCCTGTCGGTCCCATCCATCTACCCATCAATCCATCCATTCATCTCATTGCTTGTCTGTCATTTTAAGCCAGGCTTCCTGGCTTTGGGTTGGACACGACGGCCCTTGTGGTCTCTTGCAACTCTACAATTCTGTGATCCCTTCCTCCCTTGGCTTGGTTTTCAGGCTGCATTATTGGCATACGGGCATCAAAGCTTTTATGATACAAACAGTTCTCTTATCTCTTTCTTTCCTCCGTCTAGATTGCCAGCTATGTAAAAGCAGTGAACACCATTTATGAAGGGGTGGAATTTGATGGTGTCAGGAGCATCGACTTCAAAGTCCAGACAGTCAGCGTAAGTTCAGTTCCACTAGACCAGGGATGCATGTGCGTGTCATGTGGCTTTCCAGATGTTGTCAGGCTGCATCTTGTAGCATTCCCCAATACTGGCTAGGCTGCAGTCCAACAGCATCTAGAAGGCTGCTTGATTTGCTCCCTAAACCTAACTCTAGATCCTTTTCACATGTACTGCTTTCAAGCCAGGTGTAACCAGTCCTATATTTTATTTTTCCTGCCTACGTGTAGTACCTTACATTTGTCCCTGTGGGAAATCCTTTTTGATAATTTTGACCCAGACCTCCAATGCATCAAGGTCATTTTGAATTCTAATCCTCTCCTCTGAGTTATTAGATACTCCCCCTAATTTGGTGTTGTCTGCAAATTTGAAAAATGTGCCTTTTGTTCAATCATCTAAGCCATTTATGGAGATATAATACACTGGGTCTAGGATTGAACCTTGAGGTACTCCAGTCCCCAGTGCAGTGTGGAAATGGCCTTAGTCAACACTTGGAAGGAGCTGTCAAAGATGCTGAAATAGATCCACCTAATAGCTTCTGCACCTTGGGTAGTTCAGACTAAAACCTCCATGAAAAGCCAATAGTTCTTCCACCAGCACCCACTGCTGGATTCCCCCAGGTCTTAGTCCAGCCATCTAACCAGTGCAACACATTCTGTCTCTCCATCTTTCTCACCCCATCTATCTGGGATTCCCCTGCTCTGCAGGTTGTCGAAGAGGAGGACGAGTCTATGTCTCCTTTCATCGGTCCAGAAATGCTGCTCATGCTTCACTCCAAATCCAACTGGAACCGGTATTGCCTGTCTTTCCTTCTCACTGACCGGGATTACAGTGGCATCTTGGGCATTGCCTTCAATGGGCAACCTGGTAAGAAATTTTACCCACTGGGACTGGCATTGACTTTCCAGGGTTTCAAAACGGTCTAGTCAGTGATGGGAGAAAACATACAGAGAACATCAGGTTGCCAGTCACTAGATAGGCCAAGCCCCTTCATTAGGGCAGCATGAGGTAATCACCTTGGGTGGCAGATTCCAGGAGATGACAACGAGATACCTCAAACAGCCAAATGCCTTGCAAGCCATCCCTCAGAGGTCTTTGCTTTTCTACCCTGTCTGTTTCAGGGGACGCTGGAGGGATTTGTTCAAAGCACCAGACTTTCCAGGAAAAAGAGGCTTCCCTGAACACAGGACTGATCACGTTGCAGAAATACGGGCAACTCCTGCCTCCAAGGATGATCCATGTCGCATTGGCCCATGAACTGGGACACAGCCTGGGTGCTTACGTGAGTCTTTGGCCTTTCCTATTTTCCATGTGCATGTGTGTGTGTGTGTGTGAGAGAGAGAGATGGCACTAAATCTTTGTTGCTGCCTGCCTTATTTTGTTGTTCTTAACTGCCATCAAGTTGACTTGGGCTTACAGCACCCCTATGAATCAGAGACCTCTAAATTTCCCTGTTATCCACAGCCCAGCTCAAGTCCCACAAGCTCAGGGCTCTGGCTTCCTTGACTGAATCAATTCACACCTAGTGTTGTTGTTGTGGTGTACCTTCAAGTAATTTTTCCTGAAATACAGCCCATGGCACCTGGTATTTTTTTATTGTCTCTCATCTAAGTACTAACCAGAGCTAACCCTGCTTAGTTTCCAAGAACAGTCAGGATTTGGTGCTTTGCATCTTTCCAAGCATTATTGTCTTTTCTAATGAATCTTTTCTAGTTAGCCTACCTCATAATCTCTCCGTAATTTTAAGCCTGTTTTCCTGCCTTGAGAGCCAACATGGTATATTGGTTTGAACATTGGGCTACGCCTTTGGAGACCAGAATTCAAACAACAGTGTATTGTTTTCTTTAACTTGGGAAGAAAGTGTATTAATGGATCCTAATCTTCCACACAAGGGCTCCACTATTTTATCTCTTATCATTGTTGTTCATTTGTCCGCCTTTGCTAAGTCCAATACCTTCCCTAGCCAATTTTCTTTTCTGGGATCTCAGTAATCTTCCATTTCTGAGTGTGTAGTGGTCTTGCTGCCTATAATTTTATCATTTTGAGCCTGACAGCCTGCATTTCTTTCCATTCTTTCCATGGGACATTAAGTAAATGCATGATCTTGTAGTTGCTTTAACCTGCTTTATTGTCTGCAACCTGTCCTTAGATTTCTGGATTTAAAATTGTCAAAATGAATAAATAAAATGACAGAGGCACAAAGTCTTTCTGCCTTTGCTGTAAGCACTACACCCCATGTTTAGTGTGTCGTTTCTTTTTTTGTTTCTTCTCAAAGCATGATGAGAGCAAAGCATGTTCCCGTTTCGATATTGACACCACCCACGGAAAGTATCTGATGTTTGGCTACGCCACAGATGGAGGAGAATTCAACAACGACAAATTCTCCCCCTGCAGCATTGCTTATATTGCAAACATCCTGAGGCTCAAGAAAGACCTCTGCTTTGTTGGTGAGGGAACTTGACTTTGACCTAAGTGTTAACTATTCTTGCTTGCTTTGTTTAGGATTGCAACTTTTCCCATCTCCTAAGCCCCTTTTGCCATTTCTTCCCCAGAAACAGACAGGCCCATCTGTGGGAACCGGATCGTGGATCCAGGAGAGGACTGTGATGTAGGTAGCGAAGACATGGATGCCTGCTGCTATGGGGCTGGGGAGCCAAACGGAATCCGTTGCCGGTTGAAGCCGGGAGCTCTCTGCAGGTACTAATGGATGCTTGGTTTGGCTTTTCTGATTTATCTCCCGATCCCAGGAAGTTAACTTTCAAAGGAACTAGTTACAGTTCCATGGAGGACAAGAAAGAAAAATGAAATAAACAGATAAAGGACAGGGGACACCTGGTATTGCTTGCGTTGCTCCAAATAAATGCTTCTGTTCTAAATCTGGGTGAAGTTTGTGAGTGCGAGTTATCCAGGACATGACTGTTACCATGCCGTACACCCCCACTCCATGACACGATTTGCAATGAACATTTAATTGGCACTTAATATAAATCGTATACTATTATGGCTGAAAAGCCATGCTGGCAAAGAGGACTGGCTAAGGACTAAGAACATTTCCACACTACACTGTTATACTGCTGTTATTCCACTTTCAACATCCTATCGAATGCTGGGGGTTTCGGTTTAGGGAGGGGCATGTAAAATTCTCAGCCAGAGAGCTCTTTGGCCTCAGTAAACTACAAACCCCAGACTACCACAGGAGGCTGAAAGTGGAATAATAGCACTATAATAACAGTATAGTGCAGAAATGCCCTTTATCCGAGCCATGTTGCCTTCTCTTCTCCTCTCTTCAGAATAGGTAAATATTGCCCTAACTTCTGGCTGTCCAATTTCTCCTTTCTTTCCTTCAGTTAGCCTTGTGTCATTGTAAGACTGCTTGAATCTTGCATGGGTTTGTGACTTTCCCCAATAAAACATTCTTTGGATCTCCAATTGGCATCCATGCATTAGTACCAGCATACAAAGGTGGAAAGATCCTGTAAGGTTACCCCGCTCTTGCAGGCCTCCCCTTGAGCTAATAACTCCCCAGCATTCCATGGAGGCACTGGCACCATGGTGGACCTCTGAGTCACCCACCCTTTGGAGGAACAAAATAGCTATGTTCAACAGGAGAACAGACCTCCACTGCTCACAGCAGCGGACTGAGGGGCTTTTACATGGGAATAGATCACAAATGCTTAGAGACTGTGAATACCAATCAGTTACAGATGCATAACTCTAGGTTATGCAACCATAATTGTGATAGCGAATTCCAGCTAATGTTTATAAAGATAACTTCTTCTCTTCCTCTTCACAGCCCCAGTCAAGGACTCTGCTGCAGCCCGGAATGCATCCCCAAACCCCCAGGAGAGGTATGCCAGGAAGAGACTGAGTGTGCTTTCCAAAGCTTGTGCTCTGGGTCAGTGGCAGAGTGTCCGGCACCTCATCCAAAAGCCAACTTCACCATCTGCGGCATGCAGGCCCGGGTGTGTTTGGACGGGGTGAGTTCCAGGCAGGCAAAGGTGAAACTTGGCTTCAATCCAGTATTCCCTCAGCATAGCATAAATATCTGCAAGGGGACCTGCACAATGCTGAGCCATATGATCTCCCCCAAACATAATGTAAAGCCCCCAAAGCCACCCCAGATCGTCACCTCATGCTTGCAGGCAGGCTAAGAGGAGTGTCTGGCTGTGTTCCCATTGCCAGACACACAATTATGACGTCACAAAATTATGACAATATTATGACCCACGCTTTTCAGAAAGCAGACAAGCTCAGAAGAGCACCTGGCTATGTTTCTATTGCCAGATGTATAAAGATGACATCAACATTGAGATCCATGGGAGGGGGGAACCTGGAGTCTCAGCTTTTCTGAAAGTGTTGTGTGTCTAGCTTCGAAGTACAGGAAAAGAGATTCCACCTAAACATTAGGAAGAATTTCCTGCTGCTGGGTGGCCATCTGTCAGGAATGCTTTGGCTGTGTATTACTGAATGGTAGGGGGGTTGGATTGGATGGTCCTTCTTGAGGTCTCTTCCGACACAACTTGTCAGCCTCAGAGGAAGACAACGGCAAGCCTCCTCTGAATAAATCTTGGCAAGAAATAGAGACAGCATGGTGTTCAGTTCCCTGCTCAGCTCAGCCAGCTAAAGTCACAATATTTTCCCCCTTATTTTTGACTCCCTTCTCTTCATTCCTTTCTCTCCCCCTGAAGCTCTGCGTGGGTTCTCTTTGCATCCCGCACGGACTGGAACAGTGCGATTGCATCTCCACTTCGCCACAGGAGAGATGCCAACTCTGTTGCCAGATGCCAGGTCTGCTTTTCATTTCTTAATCCTTGTTGGTTCGGGGCAATGTGAAAATGGTCTTCGCATACCTGGGGTAGCTGGTAGCTCCCAATGTCAGTGGGCTGGGGAATCCATTCCAAGTTTTCACTTGGATCATGAAGGAGCTCTCCAAGGTGCTGAAATCACACACTTGGGTCCTCCACGCTTTCAGAGTCGCTAAAAGAGTTAAAATGCATCAAGGCTGGAAAGATGAACTTTCACCATCTATCGTTCAGTGGGGAGAGTATATATATAGGGTGGGTGACCCCTGACTTGACCATAATATAATACCATAAACACATCCTAACTACATGAAGTAACTAAATCTCAAAAGAACTCTGACCTCCCTGTACAACCTGTAATGAAAAAGAACAATCAATTAATATACAGTGTCTTATTCTATTACTATAGATCTATGTACATTCAGTTTACTGAAATTACTAATAATCATAACCACATTACTAGGTCTCTTATTGCTCAAAAAAGTTTCTAGTCTTTCAAAAATTCTTCAGCTGCTTTAGCTTGTAAAATCCACATCAGTTTTGCAACCTGGGCCCAATCAGCAGCTTTAACAACCTATTCCTCCATTGTCGGTGCTTCGTTTTGATGGTTCAGTGTTCCGATGAGTGGGTACTGCTATACCATTTTATGTTGCAATAACTCCTTTTTCTTTTTCTCTCTTTCAACCCCCCCAAACTGGCATCTCCAGGGAAGCCTGAAAGCTGTGGAAGTACCACCGCCCCAATCTGGGATCATTTCTTCAACGGTTCAGAAATCCTATTGCTCCCTGGATCACCGTGTGGGGACAGGACCGGCTACTGTGACAAATTCCACATCTGCCGTTTTGTGGATGAGGACGGTCCCATCGCTCGGGTGAAAAATTTCATCTTGGACTTCATTGAAATGGAAGACATTGCTACCTGGATGAAGGTAAGTGGGGACAGTATAGTGCTCACACTGTGTTTGTGATGATTCCAGGGCTGGAGTACAGCTGATTTCATACACACACCTCCCAAAAGAAAACTGAAGAATCTGATTTTTCATGATATTTAAATATAGAATCCTAGAGTTGGAAGAGTCCCCAAACCACAGTGGCTAAAGGAACAGAGCCTCCAGCTGCAGATGCAGTCTACCTCTAAATGGCCTGCCACCTTCTTGCCTCTGCTCCATGCCACAGCTATGGGGCTTCTGTCTTGGTGACAAGAAGACGGCCTCAAAACTTCCTCCCAAACCCTCAGTTCTTGATTTTGACCTGGAGGGAGCCTGGCCTTGAGGACATCCCCTGGATTTGAGGCCGGCCACCTACTGACTCTCTCTCTTTCTCTTTTCACAGACCCGCTGGTGGGCCATACTTCTAATGGTTCTGACCTTGGCTGCCATGATGGCTGGGACTGTCTTCCTCTTTGGCAGGACGGTTGACACTGAAACAGGTACTTTTGAGAGCAGGCTGACCCCTTTGAATGCCTTTCAGAGCGTCCTGCTGAAAAAGCAAATTGTTGCATTGGGCATTTCTGCGTGTTCCAAAATCCTGAGAGCTCAGAAACCTCACAATCCCGGCCCGTTGAGCCTAATCCTTTGGGAGATTTCTTTTTCAGTGTCCAAAAGCCTTTGCGTCACCCCACTTAACCCCTTTTTGTTATTTATCTTTTAGAGGAAAGGCCCGCAAGGGAGTCCAAGGAGAAGAGGACCTCATTGGCCGACCGGCCCATGGAGCAAAGGCAGTCCTTCTTCTACTGGGAACACGAGGAAATCTATATCGAAGCCCTGCGGCAGGAATACGAGACGGTCATCTAGAGCCAGGCAATATGCGTGCCCCCTCCCGGGGTCATTTTCGTGGGTTTCTGGGGGTCTGCGGCTGTTTTATTTTTGCCAGAGCCTCCTGGGGAGGGCAAGATCTTGCCAACCGCTGCCCGCCGAGTTGAGTGCAAACTAAAGAACCTAGTTTGCAGCAACGGAGGTTAGCTGAGGGCAAAAAAAAAGTGGGAGGAGAAAGAAACTGGGACCTTTTAATGGCTGCTGAAAAACTGGAATGGTGTTATGTCTATCCTTGCTAAATATGGACAGTTAGAAGTAGGTATGGTATGGACGCCAGTTGCTGTTGGACTGCATCTCCCATCGTTCCACCCTTCTTAAGTCCTCCAGTGGGGTTCTACAGTCCGCTATTGCTGGAAAAAGTCACACTGGAGGGCCCGAGAGAAGACTTTTCTAGGCATTGCTAGGTCCTCCGGTGTGACTCTGTGGCCCACTTCTGCCACAGAATGATGCTGGAGGACCTAAAAATTCCTAGAGAAATATTCCCAGGTTAAAAAAAAATATATGATTTTTATTTTTATTCCCAGTTGTTTCACTTTTTGGGGGGTCTTGTGTCCCAAATCCCTGCAAAAGTGGAGGGCTGAGTGAAAAAGGGTTGCAAGGCCAGAGCACTGACAAGCAGAGGACACCTGTCGTGCTTCTACTACCAGGACTGATACTGTAGGGAACCCATTTTAACCTGGGGATGCCTCCCCCCTCCCCACATTTTAGTATTATAGAGAAGTAGCCCTTCGGGGCAAGCCCAGGAGCGAGCAGGACAAGCCCAATGGGTCAGATTTAGGCCCCAAGACATAAGGTTCCCCCAACCAGGAAGCAGGGAAATAAACTACTGTATTATTCCAATACAATAATAGAATCATAGAGTAGGACGAGACCCCCAGCGGCTATCCAATCCAACCCCCTGCTATGCAAGAACACACATCAAAGCAGTCCCAACAGATGGCCATCCAGCCTCTACTCCACCACACTCCATTCAGGCAGCAGATTTCCCTGCCGAACAGCTCTGACTGGCAGGAAGTTCTTCCTGAGGTTCAGGTGGAATCTCCTTTCCTGCAGCTGGAATCCATTGCTCCTTGTCCTGGTCTCTGGAGCAACAGAAAACAAGCCCGCTCCCTCCTCAACATGACGTCCCTTCAAATATTTAAACGTGGCTGTCATGTCCCCTCTTCACCTTCTCTTCTGCAAACTAAACATCCCCAGCTCCCTCAGCCACTCCACAGAGGGCTTCATGGCTTCCAGACCCTCCGCCATTTTGGTCGCCTTCCTCTGGACACGCCCCAGCTTGTTGATATCCTTCTTGAATTGAGTTGCCCAGAACCGGATGCAGGATTCCAAATGAGGCCTAACCAATGCAGAATAGAGTGGTACCATTACCTCCCTCGCTCTAGACACTATACTCCTATCGATGCAACCAAGAATCACGTTGGCTTTCTTGGCTGCTGTATCACACTGCTGGCTTATGTTCAGCTGCATTTAGATGTATTCAGAGGGGGTTGGTGATTGCTTTCCTCCAAGGCTGAACATGCCAGATTTCTTCAAAGTCACTCAGTGGGTTCCCATAGCGAAGTGGGGCTTCAAACCACGTTCTCCAGGGGTCAGTTGTGCTGCCGTTTTCTTCTGCGTTCCTGAATAAAGCGCTTGGACCCTCTAAGCCTCCTTTGTTGAACTCGGAGCTATCCTGGACCTCCCGCCTTAAGGCTGACTTGTTAACTAGCGAAACGCCAACCTCCTAGAACACAAAATGGCATTTCTTTTTTCAAACACGGGCATAGGGTGGGATGGGAGCCTGGAAAATGCGGTGCTCCCTTTAAGCCGTTCTGGGGACAGCACGATGGGACATGCAGTCCCCCCTCCGCTTCAGGCCACGATCTGCTCCTCCTCGCCGCGGTGTTCTGAGGCTGGATCGGGGTCCCGGAGTGGCTTCTGGACCCTCGGTTCTCGGGGGGATGCTGGGAGTTGTCGTCCCCACGGGGTTGCGCCCAGCGGCCCAAAGGCCAGCGAGGGCCGGCAGGAGGAGGGAGGGGGATCCCAACGCCCCCCCGCGGCGCCCCCAAAGGACGGGCGGGGGGCCTGAGCGGCTCCCGGGGCGGCCCTGGGTTCAAGGCGCCCCCTGCAGGGAAGGCCGGCCCTTCTTGGCATCCGACCCCGAGGCGGAACCTCAAGTCAAAACTGGAGTTGAAGGAGTCTTTAAACTCTTGGGGTTTTTCTTGAAAGAGTCCGGTCCCGAATCGGGTCCCCCACACGGACTTCCGGTCACCTGACCGGAAGCGCGCCGGGTCAAAGGGTCCTTCCGGTCCCCGGTCGGGGGAGTTCCGGTGGAAAACCGGGTTTCACTTTCGCTTTGCCGCCGTACGGGGGGAGGCCTGGCTCTGGAACCGGATTGGGGCGCCGCTCCGGCAACGGTGGTCGAGCCCATCATCCCCGCGCCCGGGAGGGCCCCGCTTTCCTCCCCCGACCGGGCGGGGAGAGCAAGGCGGGGAGTGGCCAGAGCGCACCGTCCGTTCCTGGGTGTAGTCGGAACTGGCGCCCTCTGGCGGCGAGAGGCCCTCCGGACGCCCGGGCTGCCCTGACCGCCGCCCCCCCCGCCTTGGAGCGCGGCAGGAAGTCCGGGAAGGAGCCGTTTGTTTCGGGGAAGTGGCTGAGGTGGCTCTCCCTGCCGGGCTGCCCGGCTTCCCCAGGCGGGGCCCCGGGTTCGGATCCAGACCCCCAGCCGCCTCCCAGGATCGGGACCTTTTAAAAATTAAATAAACCTCTTCCGCCCATTGGCCACCAGAGGGCGCCCTAAAGCGGGGTTTTAACCAAGGCCCCGATCCGCCGCCAGATTCGCTGCGGAACAAGGAAGAGGAGGCTTTCTTTGATTTTTAAAAGTTCCGGTTGGCCACCAGGGGGCGGGGGGCGTAATTGAAGCCCCCGCCCGCGGTCTCCTCTTTCCCGCCTCCAGTGCGGGCGCGGAGGCCTCGGCAGGCGTTGCTCGGAATGGCCACCAGGGGGCGCCTTGATAGAAAAGAGCGGAGCATCGCGGCCCCCCCCCGCGCGCAATATGTTTTAGGATTTAGGATCCCTATGGGTGTATTAAACCCTTTATTCCACCAGAGGGCGCGCCACACTTGGCGGAGGATCGGGACCTCTTTAAGAATTAGATAAAACTCTTCGGCCCATTTGCCACCAGAGGGCGCTCTAAAGCGGAATTTTAACAAAGGTCCCAATCCGCTTCCTATTAGCGGAGGGTTTTCTCTATTGCTCTAGTCACCAGAGGGGCGGGCGTCGTGACGTCACAACGTCTCCCGGCTGCTGGGGCTGCCTCTGCCCCGCCCTCCTCCTCCTCCACCCTGGAGCTGCGCGTGTGACGTCATCGGCCCGCGCCCCTCCCCTCTGGCCTTCTCTCCCGTGAAGACAAGATGGCGGCGGCCGCGGTCTGGAGGCGCCCCGTAAGGAGGGAAATGGCGGCGGGGGAGGAGGGAGGGCGGCGGGGCCCCTGAGGGTGTGTCGGTCTCCCTTTCCTCCCCGTCCGGGCCCCGTTTTGTTTGGAGAGGCTGCTCCGGAGCACGGAGAGTTTCCCCGGCCTTCAGCCCAGCGGAGAGGCCTGCCTTCCCCTCCTCCTCCTCCTGCCTGGGGCCTCCTGAGGGCGGGAGGGGCGCCTCCGCTTCGCCGCCTAGTCAGCGGTTGGGGTCCGTTCCCGTCAGGCCCGAGAGGGGGCCTCTGAGCCTGTGCAGAGCGCGCGCCTTCCCCCCTCAGGCCCCCTGAGCATGTGCAGAGCGTCCCCGAGCATGTGGGGATGCCCTGACTCCCACCGAATAATTTCACAGAGCGGGATTGGGAGACCAAAGCGCCCCCCTCTCGTGCCCCCAGTCGGTGGGACGCGGGGACTTGCAGTCCCCCAACATCCGCAGGGAGGCGACAGGGCCCCCCCTTTGGGCTGGGAGAGGAGCGATCTGTCCTTTTGCCCCCCGGAAGAGACCCCCGAGGCCCCCCCATCCCCTCCGCTGAGATGGGAGGCCGGGCAGCCCAGTCGCAGTCTCGTTCTCCATTTTAGACTGAGGGATGGTTTCCATGGTATATTTCAATCTACAGTGTGTTGGTAATTGTATTTTAAGCTATGTTGGATCCCACCTTGAGCCTTAGGGAAGGGAGGGTAAGAAATGATGATGCTGATGCTGATACTGTAAACTCCTAGAGGCAGCGCCCGGTCCTTTTATACTATATAAAGTACTCTAAAGGCCCCCATCCCCTCCGCTGAGATTGCAGGCAGGCCAGCCCAGTCCGTGTTTAATTATGAATCTTAAACGGATAATAATAATAATAAAATTTTTTTTTATCCGCCTCTCCCAGTGGATCGAGGCGGCATTACAGGAATATATAAATACATCATCTTAGATGGTTTTATGGGTTTGAGTGTGTTTTAATCTACAGTGAGCTTCTAATTGTATGTAAACTTATGTTGTCTCCCACCCAGAGCCTTACAGAGAGGGGGTAAGGAAGTGATGGAGGGGGGGTGAGATTGTAACCTCTCCTCAGGGCCCCAGATGGCCTCTGCCTTTGGAAGCCAGGCCGGGTCAGCCCTGGTTAGTCCTTGGAGGGGAGACCACCCAGGAATCCCAGGGGCTGCGGGTGAGATTTCCAAGGAAGGAACTGGCAAAACCCCCTTGCCTGAGAGAGCCCTGCTTAATTCCCGGGATCCCCATAAGCTGCATTGTCAGGAACTGATTCAAAGGCACAGAGTCATAATGCGAAGCAAGGTTTATTCCTGAGCATGAACAGAGGACATGACTTTTGTGATTCAGACTGAGTAGGTTACAGAGACAGGATGTTATCAGGCCCCCCTTCGTTCCCACAGAGCCCATTGCAGACAACCTTGTTTCTCTGGGCCCGATGCTGTTACTGGGATACTGTCTGGTGAGAACCTTTGCATGTGTGCATAACGGTGCTTCTGGGAACGTTGCCACAAATGAGCAGCTGCATGTGAAGCTATCTGGGTGCTCTGACTACATACTCCATTTCTTACTCCTGCATAACCCATCCAGTACTTTCCCAAACTAATTATGGAGGGTCCCCCGACATGGCTGGCCAGTTGTAGGCACCATGCGCCCAAGTCCTGTCTGAATGAGTGTTTCTCAGGCAGCTGCATTTCCCCCCTGGGCCAGGGACTGTCCCTCTTTGAGCACTTTGGCTGCCGTTGTGTTTCCCTTGCCTGGAAACTTGAGCAACGCTGCTCTAAATATTATTATTATTGTTCAGCTCTCCTTTTGAAAACAGGCTTCCTGCTTGAAAGGGACTAGAAACAAAATAGGAAACTGGGCTCATCCTTTGTTGCTGGGGGGTCCTCCTGATGTCTGTGGGGGATGCAGGCGGATTTTGTCCCCCTGGCTGCACCCCCGGGGGGAGCAGACGGAGTTTGCCAGGGAGAGGCGGAGGGAGGAGCAGGTATTTGGAGCCAAGGAGTCAGTTGTCCAGCCTGACTAAATGCTGACAATGTGTCCTGCTAGGCCTTCGCCCTTTTGAGTGAGCGGGAATTTCATATTTTATTTTGGGGCCCCTTTCTGCACTACGCTGTTACAGTGGTATTACTCCACTTCCCACATCCTGTGGAATTCTGGCATTTGCAGTTTCCTGGGGCCAAAGAGCTCCCTGGGTGAGAACCCCAAAAGGACCCTCCGTGAACTGCAAACCCCAGGGTTCCACAGGAAAGTGTTGAAAGTGGAATAAAAGCACTATAACTGTGTAGTATGGAAAGGCCCTTGGACAGGGCGGGATTAGGCTCTTTTGTCTTCCTCCATAGGGCACCTGTCCCCAGAGCACCTCAGGCAGGTATTGTTCTTGCGTCAAGTGGAGGCCTTCAGGAGACCCCGGGGCTGCCTAAAGCCACCACTGCCCTAACAGGGGAAGGGGGTGGGGGGAAAAGGGTCAGCGGAGCAACGTTGTCCAACCCTTCTTTTGGTTTCTGTGCCCGCTGCAGGGAGGCCGTGGGTGTGGTGCCTCACAAGGACTCCAAATGGTACCAGCAGTGGAAGGAGTTCGAGGAGAACAACGTCGTCTTCAACCGTAAGTCATACCTGAGAGCACACTTGGCCCTTGAGATTAGTGGGTTATTTGCCTCCACTGCTGCCCTCTGTGGTTTTTAATCAGGACTTATGAGTCTGGCCTCGTGTTTGCAGTTTCTCTGCGAGTCTCAGGAGACTGGGAGAGACTGTGAATGCTAAGCGAGGTTTGTAAGTCCCTATTAAAAATGGCATAGGGCGGACATTGTTAGCCCCACCAGCTGCCCCCTTCTGCCTTGGGAGGGAGCCCTGTTGCCTTGAAGGCAGAGTGAGGCAGCTGGCACCCTCCCCCCCACACACAGATTCAAATGGATTGCGGTCACGGAGTTCGCCCCGTCTCCCCTCTTCCCATCAGCCAAGACTGGGAGGGTGGTTGGGAGGACAGAGGAACTGTAAGCCTTGTGGTCTTAAAAACCCCGGCAGGCTGCTCTCTGGGGATAATGGGCTTTCAGTGGGACAGGCCCTGACCCCATAACAGCCTCTATAGGTCGTAACCAGCACTTTGATTTGTGCCCAAAAACAGGGTGGGAAGCGTGTAACTTGTGGGACATTTGTGAACCCCAGGGCCCCTGAGAGGTCTTTTTTTGTCAAATTTTCCCCTCCCCAGATACCCCTTTAAAGTGGGGGGCACTTTTGCCATGTTCTTGGCCCTCCTGGAACCAGTGTAGGCTCAGAAAAGCCCTTTTTAAGAGCTGGAAGGGAACAAGGTTATTTTCCTCACTTCTGGTTGTTAAGAAAAGGCTCCTCTTGAGCCTAAAATGGCTTGGGGGACTTAAAAACATGGCAAAAATGCCAGAGTGGCTGTTCATTTTCTACCCCGGGCAGGCAGTTGGGGTTGCAGCCTTCTGCAGTTGTTTGCCCCTGCTTTAAACAGAGCAGTAGTTGGTGCAGCCCTTTAATTTTTCCTCCTCCTCCCTCACAGGGTTCTTTGAAGTACAACAAAAACGACAACGTCCTCATCCGGGCATATGGAGAAAGTGACAGATTTTATAGGAAAGCCTTCCGTTTTCGCCTCGATTCCGGAGATGGGGCAGAGGAACTTCTGTGTTTTCTGTCAAATTCTTCACAGGGTGGGGGTATCCCTGGGTTCCTCTCTAATTCCCCTCCTTGTGCTGATGTCCCTCTTTCCCCCCCCCCAGCAGATGGAGGTGGCCGAGGGGCTCACCGAGATCCTCCACGTCGCCCCAAACTTCTACAAGGACCAGCTCCTCAAGCAGCCGAGGAAGACATCGAGGGACAGGAGGGGGGGGGGGGGGACTGGGAAAAAGAAATGTAATGGAACACTGTATATTCAAAATAAAGACCTGGAGGGAGAGGAGGGGGGATGAGGGGAGGGGGGGGGAGGGGAGGGGGAAAGGGGATTGGGGAGGGAGGGAAGGGGATTGGGGAGGGGGTTGAGGGAGGGGGGGGGGAGGGAGAGGAGATTGGGGAGGGAGGGGGAGGAAGGAGGGAAAGGGGGTTGAGGGAGGGGGAGAGGGAGGGAAAAGGGGGGTTTGGGGGGGAGGGAGGGAAAGGGGGCTGAGGGAGGGGGAGGAGGGAGGGAAAGGGGATTGGGGAGGGGGTTGGGGGTCGGAGGGAGGGAGAGGGGATTGGGGAGGGGAGGGAGGACTGGGAAAAATGAATGTAACAGGACACTGTATGTTCAAAATAAATTTTTTGCAAACTATAAGAGGTGTTTTCCTCCTGTAAGAGGTCTATGTGGGCCCCAGGCTGGCCCGGGTGAAGCTGGGTGGCCATCAGCCCCTCTGGGCGCCCTGGGCCCTTGGGCCGGCCTTTCTAAAGGGGTTCTGCCCACCTCCATAGGGTGTCCTGAGAGCCCGGGAACCGCCTCCGTCCTTGGGGCCAAGAGAACCCCGCTCCCTTTAGCAGCTCCGGGGGCAGCACCATGGGACCCGCAATCCCCTCTCCGCTCCTCTCCTCCGTGGCACTTTGAATCTGGATCGGGGCCTCGTGGCAGCTTCTCCCCTCTGGAGGTTCCTGGACTTCAACTCCCAGAAGGGGATGCTTGAAGCTGCAGTCACCCACGATCTCTCTCCTGCTCCCTGGCAGCTGGCTGGGGTGGGATGGGGGGGGAAGGGAACTGGGAGGCTCCGAAGCCGTTTCCTGCTTAAAGAAAAGACCCAAAACTAGAGGTTGCTGTGGGTTTCCCGGCCTCAGCCCGTGTTCTATTAGCATTTTCTCCTGGCTTTTCGCCTGTGTCTGTGGCTGGCATCTCCTGAGGCTGCTGTGTTTGCAGTCCCTGTGTAGACCCCCCACAGCCCCAGAGTGACCAGTGGCCTGTAGTTCAGGTGACCATCTGAACAACATCCACCCAAACATCCAATTTCTTTCCCAGGGAAAAAGAAGATAGAGCAAGACTGCCATTTCTGGATGTCTTGCTCACCCCCAAACCTAACCGACAAGGGGCCACCCAGAGAACCTCCCCCCACTGACAGAAAGGACACAAAAACTCCCACCACCACCCAGGACAGAAAAGGGGCACCATAAAAGCTCTGCTGGACTGTGCAAAAAGAACCTGTGAGCCCCCCTCCCAAAGGGGGACTGAACCGTCAAAGGGGGTCTACAGGCCAAGGGTTACTCCGGTTCAGACATCAGAAGAGCCCCCCAGACCCAGAAAAGCCCAGCAGTGAAGGCAGGAAGCCCCCCCAAAAGGGGAAAGGGGCTCTGCCATCCCTCAAGGGGTCCCTCACCCTACAGGGAAGCTGGGGAAGAAACAGGACCCCAGACCATAAAATCCAAAAAATGCCCCGCTCAGCAAAGGACAAGGGGGTCCCCTGACTTCTGCCGGGTTCCCCGCATGCCTTGCAGCCGGGGGAGGTCTGCACGGGGGCCTTTTCCCGCACCGGACTGTTATAGCGCTATTAGTCCACCTGCAACGTCCTCTGGAGTCCTGGGGGTCGCAGTCTCGGGAGGGTCCTAGTGGCCCCAGGATTCCAGAGGATGTTGCAAGTGGAATCACAGCGCTATAAGGGGCCAGTGCGGAAACGGCCTAAGATAGAGGGAAGGGGGGCTATCTAGACAGGGGTGGGAATTGCACGCAGTCCCAGCACGAATCCGAGACCACGAAGGACCCTCCAGGCCCGTCCAGGCAGAAGAACCAGGTTAGAAACCCGCCCGGACCCCGAAGGCCTCCTGGAAGCACCGAGGGAGGTCCTGGGTCCCCCTGAGAGCCCCTCGACCAGGCTGGGAAACACGGGACCGTTTCCACGGGAGGGGGGGAGGGCCCGAAGACCCGGACCCCGAAGCCTTGCAGGGGACACGGGGGCGGCCAAGGCCCTCAGTGCTCTGCTACGCACCTCCCCCCACTAGCAATAGGGCAACCCCGGGGACCCCCCTTTAACGACACAGGCACACGGCGCCCCCCCACCCGGAGACCACACACAGACCGGTCCTGTCCCGATTCCATGCCGGAACAGCCGCGGGAGATGCCAGCCGCAGACGCGGGCGGAAAGCCAGGAGAAAAGGCCAACTCAAAGCCCGGGAAACCCACAACCACCTCTAGTTTTGGGTCCTTCCTTTAAGCGGAGACGGAGACGGAGCCCCCCGGTCCCCCGCCCCCTCCCCGCCCCCCCAGGAGAGAGATCGCGGGGACTGCAGCTCCCAGCATCCCCGGGGGACAGAGGCCTTCTGGGAGTTGAAGTCCAGGAACCTCCAGAGGGGAGAAGCTGCCACAGGGCCCCGATCCAGATCCAAAGTGCCACGGAGGGGAGGGGCGGGAGGGGATTGCGGGTCCCGTGGTGCTGCCCCCGGAGCTGCTAAAGGGAGCGGGGTTCTCTGGTGCCGAGGGACGGAGGCGGTTCCCGGGCTCTCAGGACACCCTATGGAGGCGGGCAGAAGCCCTTAGGAAGGCCGGCCCAAGGGCCCGGGGGGCCCAGAGGGGCTGATGGCCACCCAGCTCCACCCGGGGCTCCCCCAGAGGCCCCCCGACCCCTTACCTGGAAGGCCGGCGGCCCCTCTCCCCTCCCGCGGGGGGTCTTCGGGCTCCGGACGCCCAGGAAGCAGCCGCAGCTTCAATCCCGGGATGAAGGCGGCGCCGTCGAGGGGGCTCCCGGCCGCCCCCGGCCCTGAAAGAGAGCCGCCCGCCGCCCCCCGGCCCCGTCAGCGTCCCCCTCAGCGTCCATGGCGGAGCTTCACTTCCGGCGGCGGAGAGGAAAGGAAAAATGGGTTTCCGGCCGAGCTCCCGGCCCCGCCCACAGGCCCCGAACTCGCCACCGATAGGACGCGGGAGCCGCCGCTCAGCCGCTCGGCCGCCATTTTAGAATCGGCCTAGTGGGAAAAAAACCTTCCGGGCCTCGAACTCGCGACCAAGAGCCTTCGAGAACCGCGGCTTTACCCGCTGAGCCACCGCAGCCAATGGGCGCTCGCCGTTGCGGTTGCCTTTGAAGTCCCGATTGAGAGTTTGCCTTAAGCACAAACACTCCCCGGGCCACCAATTCCTTCCCGAAAGGATCACAAAGTCACCGGCTGGGGGTTGGGACCGTTTTAAAAACCAAATAAAGCTCCTCCGTCCATTCGCCACCAGGGGGCGCCTCGATAGGAAGGAGCAGAGTAGCCCCACTGCCCCCCCCGCGATATAGTTCAGGATTTAGGATTTTTGTCAGTGTAGTAAAACCTTTATTCCACCAGAGGGCGCTCTACACGTGGCGGCGGCGGATCGGGGCCTTTCTTAAAAAATAAACAAAATTGTTCCCTCAATTTGCCACCAGAGGGCGCTCTATAGCTAGTGATCAGGACCAAAGGGCGGATGGGGCCTTTGTTAAAATCCAGCTTTACAGGCGCCCTCTGGTGGCGAATCGACGGAAGAGTTTTATTTATTTATTTATTTAAAAAGGCCCCAATCCGCCATTTGGCCCCGATCCGCCACCAGAGGTAGAGCGCCCTCTGGTGGCGAATTGAGGGAAGAGTTTTATTTAATTTTTTAAAAGGCCCCAATCCGCCGTTTGGTACCAATCCGCCGCCGCCACGTCTAGAGCGCCCTCTGGTGGCGAAATGGAACGAGGCGTTTAATTTATTTATTGAGGAACATTCGAGGCTCCTATTCAGGACTTAAGGTTCCTTCTCGGGCGTGACGTCACCAGCTGGCACGGCCGAGCGGTTAAGGCCGCGTACCGGTGATTCCTCCGCCGCAAGTTCGAACCCCGGTTGGGAAAGACAGTTTTATTTTATTTTACTTTAAAGCCAAAGGCTCAAAACCATCTTCTCTGTTAGAACCTTAAGTTAAAACTGGAACTAAAGGAGTCTTCTTTAAATTCTTGAGGTTTTTCTTGAGTCCGATACCGAAACTGGCCCCTCAGTACGGACTTCCGGTCAGCTGACCGGAAGCGCAACGGGTCAAGCCCCTCCCCTGATGGGGACTTCCGGGGGAAGCTGGGTTTCACTTTCGCTTCGCCGCCGGAGGGAGGGCCTGGCTCTGGAACCGAGCTGGGCGGCCGCTG
Organism: Ctenosaura bakeri; assembly: GCA_948474755.1. NCBI lineage: Eukaryota > Metazoa > Chordata > Lepidosauria > Squamata > Iguanidae > Ctenosaura > Ctenosaura bakeri. Next base: position 206,904 of record CAOLHI010003018.1, read on the forward strand.
CCCGGGAAGGGTGGCCGAGCCCATCATCCCCGCGCCCGGGAGGGCCCCGCTTTCCTCCTCCGGCCCGGCGAGCAAGGCGGGGAGGGGCCAACCCGCGCCGTCCGTTCCTGGGTGTAGTCCGAACTCCTGACCGCCGGGCCCCATCGCCTTCGGGCGCGGCAGGAAGTCCAGGAAAGGAGCCGCTTGTTTTGGGGAAGTGACTGAAGGACCTTGGCTGGGGGGCGTCGAACCTTTTCCTGCGGGCCGCCCGGTTTCCCCGGGCAGGGCTCTGGGTTCGGGTCCAGCCCTCCCAGGGACTCCCAGCCGCGGGAGCAGCCCACAGGTCGGCCCTTTGGGTCTCCCCCTCGGGTCTTCTGGGAAGCCTTCCAGGCTAAAGAGGGGGGACTACACTCCCTGGCCCCCCCAAATCCCACCCTTCCCCCGCCCTGGTTCCCCAAACTCAGGGTGAAGGTGCGGGGAGGGAGAGGGAGGGGGCTCAAGAGACGGGCAGGGCCCTCTGGCTGGGGGAGCTCCGGGAGACATAGTCCACCAAGGCCCCTTCGCCAGGCTTTGGGAGGAGCCTCCTGGGATCTGGGACCCCCCCCCCGTTGGCTTTAGCCAAGCTCTCCTCCCAAAGGGGCCCCAGGCAGGACATAATAATAAAATAA